>CM048755.1:304615331-304930331 GCA_026315105.1 Locusta migratoria
GATCTTCTGGTGACTTTACAAACCGATAAATGACAGCATCATCAGCAACAGTCTAAGAGAGCTTCTCAAAATGGCTCCTAAAGCGTTTATATAGATAAGGAACAGTTGTGACCCTGTAACACTTCCCTGGGGAACGCCAGATATCATTTCTGCTTTACTTGATGACTTCATCATTTACAACGTACTGTGTCCTTTTTGACAGGAAATTACGAATCCAATCTCACAACTGCAGCGATATTCCATAAGCACGCAATTTGATTAGAAGACGCTTTTGACATACAATGTCGAAAGCCTTTCGGAAGTCTAGGAATACTGAATCTGTTTAACATCCCTTGTCGATAACACTCATCACATCTTTCTGAATCCGTGTTGACTATGGGTCAATAGGTCGTTCTATTCTAGGTCATAATGTTCGAAGAAATTATATGTTCATAAACTCCTGCTTCAAACCACCATCAATGAGATGTGCCTACAATTTTGTGGGTCACTCCTATTGTCTTTCTTGAATATTGGAGTGACACGTGTAACTTTCCAGTCTTTGGATATTGGTCTTTCTGTGGTTCAGCTAGGTAGGGGGCTATTGCATCAACATACTCTGAAAGTATCCTAACTGGTATACATCAGGACCGGGAGACTTACTTATGTTAAGTGGTTTAAATTGCTTTAATACTCCAGGCATATCTACTTTTAAACTGCGCATGCTAGCAGCTGTTCTGGAGAGTTTTCTTCGTCATCTTTGGTTTAGGAATTTCGGAAAGCTACATCTAAAATTCTGTTTTTAGCACAACTGTCAGCAGTAGCATCCCCGTGCTATAGCGTAGAGAAGGTATTGATTGTGTTTTTCCACTAGTATATTTTACATACGAGCAGAATTTCTTAGTATTTGATACCAAATTACGTGACGTGTCGAAAGGAAAATTCTGTCTCATTTGCAGGTTTTTGGGTATCGTATGCATGTCATGTACAGTGATCAGGAGCGGACATTTTTTTCTTTGCAACTAAAGTAGCCACCTTTGAAACAACAGCCTGCGGAGATTCTCTCGCTTACAGTCTTCCTTGGATTAGCACCGTAAATTAACCGTTGCTGATCTTGTTCTTCTTCGTAATACATTGTGTCCGGAAAGATAACCACGGACAGGTGCACGGTCGGCTGACGTCGGTTCAAATTCAAATGTTCAAATGTTTGTAAAGCTTATGGGACTTAATTGTGGGGTCATCAGTCCCTAAACTTACAAACTACTTATGAACTAGCTTATACTAAAGACGGCACAAACATCCATGCCTGAGGGGGGATTCGAACCCCCGACGGGCAACGGCCTCGCACATCGTAGCATAGCGCCTCATTGCGCTCGGCCGCTCCGCCGCGGCTGACGTCGGTTCGCTAACCGGCGAATATCGATGCTGCACCGCAGAGACAATTTGAACGCCGTTTACTCTTAACGTGACCTTTGGGTATCTTGCTTTTTAACCCTTTCATTACGAGTGTTGTTCCTCGCCGCGGCGGAGTTGCCGAGCGCATTGAGGCGCTATGCTCAGATACGCGAGGCCGTTCCCCGTCGGGGGTTCGAATCCTCCCTCGGGCATGGATGTTTGTATTGTCTTTAATTTTAGTTAGTTCATAAGAAGTTTGTAACTTTAGGGACTGATGACCCCGCAGTTAAGTCCCATAAGCTTAACAAACATTTGAACATTTTTGTTGTTCCTCAACAACAACGTATTAAAAGCTGATGTATACTGTATTTTGTGTATTAGTTCTTAAACTCGCATTCTTGTTGATGAACAACATGCTTCTAGTACGACTTGCTACCGCT
The DNA here is from genome assembly GCA_026315105.1 of Locusta migratoria. Classification (NCBI taxonomy): domain Eukaryota; kingdom Metazoa; phylum Arthropoda; class Insecta; order Orthoptera; family Acrididae; genus Locusta; species Locusta migratoria. The sequence goes on from CM048755.1 coordinate 304,617,143, forward strand.
TGATACGGCGTGTACCCACTTCTGAAGCATTAATCTATCCGTCTTGGAAGATGTGTTGCATTGCCGTCTGTACGTGGCTCTGAGTGTTAGCGTGAATGTGGTTCACGTTATTTTATTTCAACAGTGAACTGTCTTGTCTTTCGTGCTGTGGACAACATTATGCTAGCATGATTGATCTGACAGTGTTAACTGTCAACAAAATAACGTCCAAGTAATAAAATACATCGATACAAACGTCTGTGTTGTGCAAGAAATACATAACATAAACAATAGGTCAATCTAAAATTTTAAAACACATATTTCGATGTTTAGTGCACTGTATTAATACAAAGAACACCGAATTTTAATTTTTCCAAAGCTGAATTCATAATGTGGGAATGAAAGGGTTAACGGGGGATGATGCACTCGGCCAGTAAACTGACAATGTCTTGTCAAGCCAAGCAACTTAGTCATCTATATACGGATAGCTATGTGTTAGTTTCACTAAAACTCAGAAATAGCTTGGCAGATTTAAAAGTTTTTGTTGTGTTCGCTTTATCGCAATATGGGTTGAGAAAAAAAGAATAGGGAAAGGCAAAAGGAACAGCTTTAAAAAATGAAATAAAAAATAAATTTTAAACAAATCTGGAATCCAACGCATACTATCCCTGAGACCGGCAACCCGCCATACACAACTGTTTGTGAGTTGTAGCGATAGTAAGAAAAAGGGGCACAGTGCTACTCCTTTGATGTATTACAATATTAATATGCGAACTTGAAAATCGAAGTACCGTCCCTTTTTGTGCATGTGTGTGTGGATCTGTTTGTATTTGTTGGTTTGTTTGTTCACATAGAAATCAACAGTTTTATTCCAATCTTGAGTAAATTTAGGACACTTGACATTCAAAACAATAGGAGGTTACTGTCTAGATAAAATTTCGTATGATGGGTGGTGGAGGGTACTTTACACACCTTCTTCAAGAAATTTTGCACCCTTGACAATCAAAACAAGAGGGTACCTTACAACAAATTTCGACACCGTTCTATTAGTTATTAGAAAGTTTACTCATCTATGAATCAGAGTATTGTGCATGACAAAGAATACCTTGAAATTAATTTTGACAGTGTTTTACTGATCACCACAAAAGATGACATACATACACGAGTTTTCATGGATAGCGGGGGCAATACAAGATATGAAGAGATGGAATGAAGAGACAGGACGAGGAGATGCCGGAGGGGAGGAAGGGATGGGCTGAGAAAGGGAAGGAGGAGATAGGCAGAGAGATGGGGGAGAGAGAGAGACGAATGGAGGAATGATGGAATGCGGGAGCATGGAATAAATAAATACGCAGGGAACGCCAGGTTTTCAGGTAATTGCTTATAATTCTGAAAGAAGCTGTTGTTTCAAACGAGTTATTTGTACTTATCAGCTGTCAGATATACATGAGATCCGAAATGGTCTCTTAATTTTGCTACTAGTTTATCATATAGCACTTCATCAGAAGACACTTTCGTCAAACGTTTTACACACAGCGAATTATCTTTCGCATCTACAGCGAATAGGAAAGGAACAAATTGCTAGTTAACTGTGATGTTGTAGGGGTTGTATTGTGCCATCATCCACACCTAATAATAAGGCCAGTCTTCGTGTTTACTATTAAATTTTGTGGATGAGCCACTTGTTGACTGCTGCTGGCTGTGGTTGAGGTCGTGGCAACGCATTATTCTGAGCAGAAACCATTTAATAAATGAAACAACTGATCGATGCGCTGCCTGTACAATTGAACAATTTGTTGGAGACAAGCCTGGTCTTTTCATAGGAAAAGACTTGATTACAGTCTCAGGTCACGTAACAACTCCAATGAAACAACTGCTGAAAGAGAAAATTATTATTAGTCACTCATCGTCCACAGTTCTCGGTGACAATGCGTTACACATATTCAAAGCAGTGGAATCATTGGCCACTAACCTAGGCACCATTTCTCGTGTCTGAAACAGAAAAAATCAAAAACACCACCAATAGTCTCCAAGTAACTGAACATAACCATTTCGTCAATGATCGGTTGCCGGCCGCGGTGGCCGAGGGGACTGAGGCGCTTCAGTCACGGTCTGCACGGCCACTACGGTCGGGGGTTCGAATCCCCCCTCGGGCATGGATATTTGTGCCGTCCTAGTTCGTAAGTAGTTCATAAGTAGTTTGTAAGTTTAGGGACTGATGACCCTGTAGTTAAGTCCCATACGCTTTACAAACATTTGAATGATCGGTTCAGCTGGACCAGAGCATCCAGTCCATTCCCTGCGAAACAGCCGTTACCATTTTGGATCCACCACCAGCTTGTGCAGGAAGAGGGAAGCTTAGGGTTTAACGTCCCGTCGATAGCGTGGTCATTAAAGACGGAGCTTACTCTCGGATGTGGAAGGAAATCGGCCGTGCCCTTTCAAAGGTACCATCCCGGCATTTGCCTGGAGTGATTTAGGGAAATCACGGAAAACCTAAATCTGGATGGCCGGAGTAGGATTTGAACCACCGTTCTACCGAATGCGAGTCCAGTGTCTTACCACTGCGCCACCTCGCTCGGTCCACCAGCTTGTACAGTCGACAATTTGGGTTCATAGCCTCATGTCGTCTGCACCACGTTCGAACCGTACCATCATCTCTTATCAACTCAAATCCAAACTCATCTGACCGACCCACTGTTTTTGAAATGATCTGGTTGCGAGTCTACAGGTAGCGCTGCGGGTGATGTGTTATTAGCCGCACGGGAGTAGCCGAGCGGTCTGCAGCGCCACGTTGCAGATCGCGCGGCCTCCCGCGCATGGATGTTTGTGTTGTCTTTTGTGTAAGCTAGTTCATAAGTAGTTTGTAAGTTTAGGGACTGATGACCCCGCAGTTAAGCCCCATAAGCTTTACAAACATTTGAACATTTTGACGCGCTATTAGCGAACGCACTCGAGTCGCTCGTCTGCTGCCGTAGCCCATTCACGTCAAATTGCGCCGTACTGTCTACGTCTACATCAGCAAGCCACCTGACGGTGTGTGACAGAATGCACATTGAGTACCACTATCGGTTCTCCCTCCTATTCCAGTCCCGTATTGTTCGCGGAAAGAAAGATTGTTAGTATGACTCTGTGTGAGATCTAATCTCTATTTTATCTTCATGAGCAATATACTGCTTGACTCCTCGGTAATGGTATGTTCTCGAAACTTCGACAAAAGCCCGTACCGAGCTACAGAGCTTCTTTCTTGCAGAGGCCTACACTGGATTTTATCGATCATCTCCATAACGCTTTCACGATTACTAAATGATCCTGTAACGAAGTGTGCTGCTCTCCGTTGGATCTTCTCTACCTCATCTATCAACCCCATCTGATACCGATCCCACACCGGTGAGCAGTATTCAAGCAATGGGCGAACAAGTGTACTGTAACCTACTTTCTTTGTTTTCGGACTGCATTTCCTTAGGATTCTTCCAATGAATCTGTCTGGCATCTGCTTTACCGACGATTAATTTTATATGTTGGTTACAATTTAAATCACTTCTAATGCCTACTCCCAGATAATTTATGGAATTAATTGCTTCCAGTTACTGACCTGCTATAGTATAGCTAAATGATAAAGGATCCTTCTTTCTTTGTATTGGCAGCACATTACACTTATCTACATTGAGATACAATTGCCATTCCCTGCACCATCGTCAATTCGTTGCAGCTCCTCCTGCATTTCAATACAATTTTCCATTGTTACAACCTCTCGATATACTACAGCATCATCCGAAAAACGCCTCAGTGAACTTCCGATGTTATCCAGAAGCTCATATTAGCAACGGCCCGTGACACTCCCCTGTGGCACACCTGACACCACTCTTACTTCGGAAGACTTCTCTCCATTGAGAATGACATGCTACGTTCTGTTATCTAGGAACTCTTCAATCCAATCACACAATTCATCTGACCGGCCGTATGCTCTTACTTTGTTCATTAAGGTAACTTGCTTGTCAGCGCGTGGAAAAACGCGACAAATTTTCGTTAACTGTAACTTAAAACCCCTATTCACATATTGATTTTTTTTATTTTTTTATTTTTTTTTATTTTTTTATTTTTATTTATTTATTTATTTATTTTTTTGCTGGTTCATACTTTGATTTTATGCACTGACTTACTTACACTTGAAACTTTAGGTACATATAAGGAACATGTGCATCTAGAAAGTAGACTGCAATTACGTAATCTGATTCACAAGTTTTAGTTCTACAGATATTTACATTTTATGTTCAAAACAAATGCTACATTTTATAATTGATCAGTAGATATTATTGCATCTGTTGCTAGTAGGTTAGTGTCTGTAGTCTACTTTTCTCCAAATAGTATCCTCAAACATTCCAAAAAAATTTCAGATCTCAAGCTCAAATAGTTTATTTTTGCATAAAATAAACATGTCAGAAAATGTTTTTGTCGGGAAATTATATGTAAAGTCTATATTTTATCTATAACTCATTTTGTTGGTCCTAATACATTCCAGGTCCATATTCTTCTTGGTTTATACGTTCCTCATCTTCTCTCTTTCTTTTTTTGCTTCTCCTTGCTTCGACCACACGCAACTTACCAGTTGTCACCAGTGATTGCTTCATATTGAACCCAGACTATATTCCTAGCAACTGTAAAACTTCACATCTGCTTACTGTTTTTGGCTTATGGTGTACATAAACTTCACCCTTTCCAGTGCTTTGTTGTACCTACACCATGAGTCTAAACCAGTGCCACAAAGCGCATGCTGTGGATTGTCATCTGTACAGGCTTTATGAAAGAAGGTAGCCCAAACTGATTGCCGTAAAACTTACGTCTTCCACAACCAAATTCTTTTTAGCAAGCATAACAACTTCCGAGAAAGTCAAGGTATCACTAAATCAAATTACGGAAACGTTAATAAACAAAACAACGCTCGATAACTATAGATATACAAGAGAAAACATAAGAGAATCGAAATGTGTCTCCCAACAGCGCTGCCAACTTAAAAAACAATTGTTCTTATGTTTTTCGGAGAGAAGTATAATGACAACAATTGACGTGTGGGAGTAACAGGAAAACAGGCATGGCTACATACAGAGTGATCTTTGAATTGATATTTAAACAACTTACCGTAGTCCAATTTAAATGTTTTAACCACAATTGCCTTCAGAAAAGTCTAAACTTAAATTAAAGATGAAAAACAAAATATCGATTTTTTAAGATGATTCACGAGCAAGTTACCTTAAACGACTGTGAGGAACTGTATCATACGCCTTTCGGAAGTCAAGAAACACGGCATCTACCTGGGAACACGTCTCTATGGCCCTCTTGGTCTCGTGGACGAATGCGTTCTTTGTACGCCACAATTGGTTTCTGCTGTTCTTTCACGCAGTCTTGCTTACCGAGCGGGGTGACGCAGTGGTGACGCACTGGACTCGCATTCGGGAGGATGATGGTTCAAATCCACCTCCGGCCATCCAGATTTAGGTTTTCCGTGATTTCCCTAAATCACTCCAGGAAAATGCCGGGATAGTTCCTTTCAAAGGGCACGGCCGATTTCATTCCTCATCCTTACCCAAAACTCCGAGCTTAAGCTCCGTCTCTAATGACCTAGCTGTCGACGGGACGTTAAACCCTAAGCTTCCTTCCTTCAATATTGCTTGCCCGTCAGCACTGACAATTATACGCAAACGCCGCTGCTCTCTACACTTAAATAGAAGCCGTCGGTCAGGGCGTTGTCCATGGTGAGAGGTAATGCCTGAAATCCGCTCTTCTCGACGCACGTTTGACACCGTGACTCTCAATATTGAATTCTCTAACGATTTCCGAAATGGAATAGTTGGCCACACACGAGCGGATTTTAGCCGCGAGCCACGGATAACGGCGGCGGATTCTTGAATACCTGCGGATCTCTGCCGTGTATGGTGGAGCTGCGGCCACTTGTAGCACGCCGCCTGGAACTGCAGGCCAGGCCTCACAAACGTGCCGGTATCTGCGACGGCCCTCAGCTTCTAGCGGGCCAGCGGCGGAGCTGATATTTCTCCAGTACAGAGCGCTTATGTCGGCTCATCCGATTTCATACAAATTGTTCCATAATAATAGACTTTTACCTTAGCTATACCTTTATCAGCTTCATGATGAAGTGCCTACTGTTTTGTTAATGTTAATACTTATTTTAATATGAGTAACACTCTGTTAAAAAGCGCATTTCAATTAAAAATCTAACCTAAAAAAGAAAAAAAAAGATAAATGACATCAATGTTTCGTAAATGGCAAATGTTCAAATGTTCGTAAATCTATCGCACCAAACTGCATGCTCATCAGTCTGTAGCTTACAAACTACTTAAACCTAGGTAAACTAACCTAAGGACAACACACAGCTGGCCGAGGTAGCCTAGGGGACTGAGGCGCTCCAGTCACGGTCTGCACGGCCACTGCGGTCGGGGGTTCGAATCCCCCCTCGGGCATGGATATTTGTGCCGTCCTTAGTATTAGCTAGTTCATAAGTAGTTTGTAAGTTTAGGGACTGATGACCCCGTAGTTAAGTCCCATAAGCTATACAAACATTTGAACATTTTGATAACACACACACAACCATGCCCCAGGGAGGACTCGAACCTCCACGGCGAGCAACCGCGCGCTCCGCGGCGAGACGCTTTAGACCGTTCGGCTACTCTGTAAGATTTCAATTACTATGAATTAAGATAACCTGACCTAGTCGGGTCTGGAGGCGATCTAATCGTTTTATAGTTTTCAAAATGACAAGCCAAGATCGCACACTAGTAATTTATTAAATGACGACCGGTTTCGGTGCACTGTGTCACCATCATCATAACATATATGTGACCAGATGATGGTGACACAGTGCACCGAAACCGACTGTCATTTAATAAATTGTTAGTGTGCGACCTTGGCTTGTCATTTTGAAAACTACACTATGAATTAAAGTTCTTCCCTTCAACAGTTCTAGTTTTATTGGATTGTAGAAATGTTCCCGTGTTTCTATGTCATCCTACACCTGAAAAAAAAAGAAGACAATTTTTATATCTTTGATGATCTGTGGTTCTTGTGTTACAGCCGCGGCGGAGCGGCCGAGCGCATTGAGGCGCTAAGCTACGATGCGCGAGGCCGTTTCCCGTCAGGGTTTCGAATCCCCCCCTCGGGCATGGATGTTTGTGCCGTCTTTAGTATAAGGTAGTTCATAAGTAGTTTGTAAGGTTAGGGACTGATGACCCCGCAGTTAAGTCCCTTAAGCTCTACAAACATTTGAACATTTCTTGTGTTACATCTTGATATAGTAACTTATACCAGAGGCCCGTCAATCCTTAGGAGGTGGTCCATCAAACGTTCTATCCCGAGTAACCCCGGTACAATTGAGCACCGAGTAGGAAAAAGAAAATGGCATAACAGCTGAAGAGGCGCTTACAATTACTCCAGGTCATATACAGGGTGGTCCATTGATAGTGACCGGACTAAATAACTCACGAAATAAGCATCAAACGAAAAAACTACAAAGAATAAAACTTTTCTAGCTTGAAGGGGGAAAACAGATGGCGCTATGGTTGGCCCGCTAGATGTCGCTGCCATAGGTCAAACGGATATCAACTGATTTTTTTAAAATAGGTACCCCTATTTTTTTAATTACATATTCGTTTAGTACGTAAACAAATATGAATGTTTTATTTGGAACACTTTTTCCGCTTTGTGATAGATGGAGCTGCAATATTCACAAACATATTGCTCACAATTTTAGACGAACAGCGGGTAACTGATAGGGTTTTTTAAATTAAAACACAGAACATGGATACGTTGTTCCAATGTGATACATGTACTTTTGTGAAATTATCATACATTATGAGAACGCATGATGTTACTGCATGATTACCTGTAATTACCTCATGACTTTAATAAATGCTCAAATGATGTCCTTCAATGCATTTGGAAATACGCGTAACGATATTCCTCTCAACAGCGAGTAGTTCGCCTTCAGTAATGTTATAACATGCATTGACAATGCGCTGACGCCAAGAAATCCGGGGATGTAAGATCCGGTGAACGTGCGGGCCATGGCATAGTGCTTCTACGACCAATCCAGCTGTCATTAAATTTTACACTTGAGACTTCTTCAACTGCACGCGAGACATGTGATGGACACCCATCATATTGAAAGTACATCGCCATTCTGTCATACAGTGAAACATCTTGAAGTAAAATCGGTAGAACTTTATGTAAGATATCAGCATACATTGCAACATTTAGATTGCCATCGATAAAATAGGGACCATTATCCTTCCACCCATAATGCCGCACCATACATTAACCCGCCAAGGTCGCTGATGTTCCACTTGTCGCAGCCATCGTGGATTTTCCGTTGCCCAGTAGTGCATATTATGCAGATTTACGTTACCTCTGTTTGTGAATGACGCTTCGTCACCAAACAGAACGCGTGAAAATATCTGTTATCGTCCCGTAATTTATTTTGTGCCCAGAGGCAAAACTGTACACGACGTTCAGTCTTCGACATGCAAATCCTGGTGCATAGAAATATGGTACGGGTGAAATTTATGTTGATGTAGAATTCTCAACTCCGACGTTTTTGAGATTCCCGATTCTCGCTCAGTTTATCTGCTACTGATATGCGGATTAGCTGCAACTGCAGCTAAAACACTTACTTGGGCATTATCATTTGTTGGAGGTCAAGGTTGACATTTCACTTGTGGCTGAACACTTCCTGTCTCTTCAAATAACGTAACTATCCGACGAAAGATCCGGATACTTGGATGATGTCTTCCTGGATAACGATCAACATACATAGCACTGGCCCGTTGGGCATTTTGATCACAATAGCCATACATAAATACCATATCGACTTTTCTGCAATTGGTAAACGGTCCATTTTTACACAAGTAATTTATGTTCAAATGTTTGTAAAGTCTATGGGACTTAACTACGGGGTCATCAGTCCCTAAACTTACAAACTACTTATGAACTACTTACGAACTAGGACGGCACAAGTATACATGCACGAAGGGGGATTCGAACCCCCGACCGTAGTGGCCGTGGAGACCGTGACTGGAGCACCTTAGTCTCCTCGGCCACCGCGGCCGGCAAGTAATTTATCACAAAGCAAATACCGTCCGCACTGGCGAAATATTACGCGATAACACGTACTTATACGTTTGTGACTATTTCAGCGCCATCTATCACAAAGCGAAAAAGTGTTCCAAATAAAAAATTCATATTTCTTTACGTGCTAGACGAATATGTAATAACAATTGAGGTACCTGTTTGAAAAAAAAATCGCACTGACGTGTTTTACGGCCCACTTCAGATTTGTAGTTTAGTACGGTTTTGTAAACATTTTGGAGCAAAATAATAATCTAAATAATAAAAAATTAATTAATAACAGTGTCTGAAACCCTTGTAGGGGGGAAAAAATTAGATACTGGCGGGTTCCGAACCACTGACCTTCAATGTCACAGTTCAACACAGTGCTCACTACGCTACAGCTAACAGTTAGGAATTGCGTTCTTTAATCTCATACTATTGATGGCCGTTGTTAACTGATGCTAATATGGCATTTGTAGACACTAGATTATCATTTATCGTACGAAGAACGACGTCTTTTTGTTAATTCTTCAGAGCGCCATTGCTTTGAAATGACAACGTGTAAGTTACAATAAGAAAATCATCAAATACGCAACGCAAGATGGCGTAAGCTAGAGAGAGCTCTGGGCGATAAATGTCACGTGACATCTGCGAACGGCTGGCTTTCGTTAATTTAATGGAGGGTGTCAAAACTCCGTTATTCTTGCAAATATCTCTCAAGCGATACGAGATATGAAAAAAACATAAGGTAACAAAGTTGTAGAGAATTTTCCCCTCTACAAATTCGTTTATTCAATTTTCGCGTCACATGAACGGTTTCTTTGCAATTAAAATTACATTACAAACTGCTTTATTTGTATTACTACCGTATTTTTGTCCGAAAAATTTGAAAAAGGGAGGTTCTGGTCTCTGGCGGCCTACAATTGTGTGTAAAATTTGATCGGTTCGTCTTAATAACAGGGAACACGTTACGGACAGACAGACATACATACATCCCAAAATCGCCGTTATTTTTGGAAATATTTCTGAAACGATACGAGATATGAAAAAAACATAAGCGAGCAAAGTTGTAGAGAATTTTCTCCTCTACAAATTCGGTTATTCAATTTTCGTGTCAGATGCATGGTTAAGCCGTTATTATCATTTAAATTTCGAGCTGTCAAATGACGATCGCAAAGGCCCACTTTTAGTGTTACTACCGTAACCTAAAGTGGGCCAAAATGCAGTTGATTTCCGTTTGACCTATGGCAGCACCATCTAGCGGGCCAACGATAGCGCCATCTGTTTTTCCCTTTCAAGCTAGAAAAGTTTTGTTCTTTTTAGTTTTTTCGTTTGATGCTTATTTCGTGAGACATTTGGCCGGGTCACTATCAATGGGCCACCCTGTATATATATTAGAAAAATGTATACCAGATCCTGAACAATGAAAATTGTGGAAAAAATGACTTTAAAGAAACGTGGCCCAACTATACCGGACTTATCCTATTCGTTCACTTAGGCTCGCGTTTGCGCGAGAATGGAATATTTACTACGTCCCCCATATCTCATAAACGACTTGAGGTATCTAAAAGAGGTTTTCTTCAGATAATAGCACGCAAACAGAGAAGTATTTTTCCTTATGGTAAACATGCGCGACTTTCTTATCTATATGCGTAACTGTAGTGTAGGCTTTTGCAACCGAAGGCCTTCGATAGCTACGTAAATGAGAATAAACGTCTTTTTGCAACAAGATATCGGAAGAAATAAACATGTTTATTTTGAAATCGAGAATTTCTTTTCTCATACGGATTTTACCTGAACTGTCTTCTGTTCCATTTTTTTTTAGGGAAAAAGAGTCTTCAAGAATTCTACCGCAATTACAACTGCAATAGGAAGTCAGTTATGTGACGTGTAAACTGTGCTTTGTTTTGACGAATAAGTAAAGTGTAAAACATCAACGAGAGAAATTTAGGTGTTACTTGAAATTCGCCACTAAAGAATTAATGATTTTCAGACGACAAAAATCTTAGTTGTTACAAGTATTGTCACAGGAGTGAATCAATGACCACATCGTAAAACCTCTCACAATTGTATCATGTATATTCCAGCAGTGAGTCAGTGTTATGAAAACTAAGCAACAAAATAATGGTTCAAAAATTGATATAATTCAGTGTGTCTTTAATTCGTCTTTCCAACGGCAGTAGAAGAAATAACGTTGCGAAATGTGGTAATACCTCAAAAGTTAAATGTTCAAATGTTTGTGATTGTAAAGGACCAAATTGCTAGATCATTGGTCACTAGACTTACAAACTGCTTAAACTAACTTACCCTAAAGACAACACACACACACACACACACACAGACCCGTGCCAGAGGGAGGATTCGAACCTAGGGCGGGAGCGACCGCGCAGTCCGTAGCATAGTGCCTTAGACCACGCGGCTCCTCAGAAGCGTGTAAGCAGATGTTGACTTATGATGTGATCGAAAATCCGACATAATACCTCGGAAGTAAAATAAATATATTTTGTAACACACTTTTTAGTTTTAGAAAGTACACTGTAAATATGTTTCATTAGAGAAGACCAAGTGTTTTATTTAAATAAAACGAAACTCATTTGGTGACAAAATTACGTATTTCCTTGTAGTTGCAATTTCGTCTCTAATGACCTAGCTGTTAACGGAACGTTAAACCCTAAGCATTCTTCCTTTTGTAGTTCCAATCATCAGGTCTTCACACGCGCCTCTCTCGTTTGCTACCTTCTTTGTTTTCTCATAACTGTTTCCTGTCCTTATATTTCAACCATCTGGTATCTTCTGCATCCTCTTCTTATTCTTATTCCATTCACTGTTCCCTCAATATCATCCATCTCTTCTCATCCAATGTCCAAGCCAATTACATTTCCTCTTTCTGATTACCTTTAAAATTTCTCTTCGCCCCCTCTTTTCAACACATCCTCATTTCTGATTCTGTCTACCCACTTTATCCTTTCCATCTTCCTCCAAGTCCACATATCAAATGCTTCTAATTTTCTTTCGTCCTCTTTTCTCTCTGTCCATATCTCAGCGCCATATAGTGCCACAATCCATATAAAATATTTTCTCAGTCTCTTCCTCAGATTCCTATCCGTATACCCACTCAGAAGCCTCCTCGTCGTATTAAAAGTCTCCTTGGCAAATGCAGTGCGCGTTTTCACTTCCTTGTGGCATCTCGTGTCTCCCGTAATTATGCTTCCCCGATATTTGAAAGCAATAATGTCCTCTATTACTTCCCGACCTAGCCTTTTAATAGTTCCTACTTTTCTTGCACTTTCAACCATATATTAAGTCTTTTTCTTATTAATTCTCATTCCAAATTCCTTGTATGTCTTATTGGAATCGTTTAACATTTCAATGATAGTTCTTTCGTTCCCTGCCAGGAACACCATATCATCTGCAACTCGAATACCATCGACTCATTCGCCTCTGTTTTGTTTCATACATATCTGCATAATGTGTTACGCATATATGTTAAACAGTTGTGGGGAGAGACATCAGCCTTGCCTCACTCCCCAACCTTTCCGGCTTTCCCCTGCCATCTCATTCTCAATCTGTATTCGTTCAAATGTTCAACTGTTTGTACATCTATCGGACCAAACTGCGTGGTCATCAGTCCGTAGCCTACAAACTACTTAAACCTAGGTAAACTAACCTAGGGATAAACACACACACCCATGCCCCAGGGAGGACTCGAACCTCCACGGCGAGCAACCGCGCGCTCCGCAGCGAGACGCTTTAGACCGCTCCGCTACTCCACCGCGGAAATCTGTATTCGTATTTTCTGATGCAGGTACAGATTCTTCATCAGCCGTCTGTCCCTCCAGTCGACTCCGTTCTCCTTTAGTGCGTCCATTAACTTATTCCACTATACCCTATCGAAGGCCTTATCCAAGCCAAATAAAACAGGTATGCACTTCTCTTCCTCTTTCAGTGAATTTCTCGCCTATAACTCTTAGCGGTCCAGTAGCATTTCACATTCATTTCCCTTTTCTAAATCCAAACTGCTCCTCTGCAATAATTCTTTTTTTCTTTTTTTTAGTCTTCCATAAAATCTTCCACTTATCACCTTTAGCAGAATTTTTGCCGTGTGAGAAATCAAACTTATGGTTCGTAAATCCTCATATTTCTTAGCAGCATTTCTTTTCTTCTCAATCGGTATCATTACAGCTGAGAGAAAGTCATCTGGCCATTCATCCTTTGCAGTCGGATTTAAAATATCAGCGCCTTCTGTAATTTCAATAATAAACATCTTGAAAGAAGCTTTACATGGCCGGGGAAATATGAGTTATAAAAAAATCCAAAGCCGCAAAAATCAACAACTCGCGGTTAGTCCGAGATATTTAATGTTCTATTTCTTTCTGCGAGGGTTGGAACTTAAATAGTGGCAACTAGTTATTTACAACCGATACAAAAAAGTTACATGTTTGCACCTGTTACTGTCTTTCAAAGTAGTCACCAGCGTTGTGTAGAACCCGTTGCCAGCGATGTGGAAGGCGTAGTATACCGTTAGCAGAGCCTGTTCTGTTGATGGTGCGAATGGAGCGGTCCACTGCCTGTCGAATCTCTGGAACAGTTCTGAAGCGAAAGGCACGAAGTCGGAATCAAGTCAAAGTCCCAAGTAATTCAGTCCGGGGAGTATGGTGGATGGTACAGTACTTCCCAGTCCCATCGACCGAACGGAGCAGCCACAGCATGCGCTGTATGCGCTCGCGCATTTTCGAGCAAAATGATGGGTGGGTTGTGCAGAAAGTGTTACCGCTTCTTTCTCAAAGCTGGTAGCAGGTGATGCTCCAAAAACGAACAGTAATAATGTGCTCTGATGGTCTCTGTTGATCCTGTTTAAAATGTTTGTAGAACTTATGGGACTTAATTACGGGGCCATCAGTCCCTAATTTTAGTTTCAATCCTCGTATTTGCAAATTTAAAATTTAGTTGACCTACAGAATAAGTAGCAAAACCCAATGTTGATGTTACTGGAAATAATTAATAATATAAAAAATTAAGTTCAGATATATCTGGGATACAGGACGATACTTTTACTAGAGTTGTCGTTCGATCACGTGACTTGTGGAGCTGTGAGCTTGTAGGGAAAACTGGCTGTCTTCTGGCTGGGTAAGGTGTTTCTTTAGGTGGCTCGGTGCTGCTCGAATTGCGTTTAATTTGTGTTTAGAAGGGGACGGCTTCACTAGACACGTGACCAGGGTTAGAGACATTACTGTTGTATAAATCTGTGTAGAGCAAGAGCTCAGACTTAAGTCGTTTAATATAAATGAGTAATTATGAATATCAGTTCAAAATGTTCAAATGTTTGTAGAGCGTATGGGACTTAATTACGGGGTCATCAGTCCCTAAACATACAAACTACTTATGAACTAGCTAATACTAAAGGCGGCACAAATATCCATGCCCAAGGGGGGATTCGAACACCCGACCGTAGTGGCCGTGCAGAACGTGACTGGCGCGCCGCAGACCGCTCGGCCACTGCGGCCGGCTGAATGTCAGTATTCGTCCGTCTATGCAACTACAAATAAAATGCGATTTTTTTAACAGGCGCGTTTCGTTTTAATGACAATAAAGTATCTTCAGTGGTCTGTAATAATAGACATCTACAGTTTGTTTGCTGGCCGCAGTGGCCGAGGGGACAGAGGCGCTCCAGTCACAGTCTGCACGGCCACTACGGTCGTGGGTTCGAATCCCCCCTCGGGCATGGATATTTGTGCCGTCCTTAGGATTAGCTAGTTAATAAGTAGTTTGTAAGTTTAGGGACTGATGACCCCGTAGTTAAGTCTCATAAGCTAAACAAGCATTTAAACATTTGTACAGTTTGTTTTGTTTTTAGATAGCGAAACATGGAAAGCAGGCCTCATGTTTTGTTACTTACCGAAATATTTGTCTTGTTTTCGCCTCACATCATGGAATGCCGCTTTGTTTCTTGCAGTACCGCCGATTCTTCATGCTGTGTCATTGTCGTGTTGAACTGAACTACTAGCAGACAAGTATTTTCTACTATTTACCTGCAGAGAAAGCAGTTTCTTAGCTTCACCGACACTTTTCATTTAAAACTTCCTGGTAGATTAAAATTGTGTACCGGAACCGGGACTCGAACCTGGGACCTTTGCCTTTCGTGGGCAAGCGTACTACCGACTGTGCTATCCCGACCCGACTGACGATGCCGCCCCACAACTCTGCTTCCGCCAGTACCTCGCCTCCTACTTTCCAAACTTCACAGAAGCTCTCCTGCGAACCATGCAAGACTAGCACTCCTGGAAGAAAGGATATGGTGGAGACATGGCTTAGACATTTAGTTGAAAATTGTTTGGGAGGATACATTCACATCATACTTGTGCCATTAATCAAGAAACATTTGCCTGTTGAACTACTCTGGACAAGTAGAAATCTATTTCCTTAGATCAGCTGAATTATAAACCCCATTTAAATGGCGTTCCAAAAACGGATTTCGTAACCGATTTTCCTATTCCGATTTTGGTCGACCATGTAAACAGTCCAAAATCGATTTCGTGAATCCACTTTACAAAGTTGTTTTAAATTTAACAATCGATTTTTGTGTAGATTCAAAATCAACAGTTTTGGAACGTGCTTGGCCTGTCAGGTGGCGTGTTGTTTTAAGAATCCTCTGCTAACATGGACAAATTGACTTTTTGCAGTGAAAAATAATTAGGTATATATGTACTATATTCAGCATCGAATCTGTCCATTGTTTATTTTAATTTTCTTTTATTTCCACATTACCGGTTTCGACAGAATTATGCTGTAATCTTTCAAACCTTATGGAATAAAATTAGGATACGTGAACGAGATACATATTATATAAAGTTATTCCACAATACAGCTAGATATTCACGAAACCGGCAATTTGGAAATTAAAAAATGAAAATATATAACGCGATCTTGGCTTGAAAATATTATCATCATTAGAAATAATTTATCGCTACCAACAACTTGTACAACTTATATTAAATAGACAGATACATGCTTAGGACAGAATCTAGATGTAACCTTCAGACCTTATGGAACAATTCTATAGAATATGGGGACGAAATGCATCTACATACATTATCACGATGGGACTGTGTATGTCTGTTCTAAATCTTCTCCTAAACTAGTGGACCGATTTAAACCAAATTTGGTACACATAGTGCCTACAACCAGACAATAATGGCTGATAGTTCCCTAGATATGATGTCATAAACGATGAAATTCGCGAAACGAACGTTATTCAGCCACTATTTAAGAATGAGAGTACTTGGCGACTTATAAAAACTTTATATATGATCTCAAAACTTTTTCATGCTGACAAACCCAGTAAATAGATGAAAGTAATTTATCGCTTAATACTTTTCCGATATTCATGAAGTAAAACTATGGAATTCAGCATGACGTTACAATTTATTACTTCTGCACTACTAATTGTATTCACGTGGCATTTTACAGACAGTATACAAACGTACCATTGAATGTATTAAATCATTAAAAACATAGTTAAGAAGTTATGTCGTCAACAACTATGAAATGCATGAAAATCCGCACCATCATGCATGGTGTTGTAATTTATTACGTCTTTACTACCAAATGCATTCGCAACACATTTCGCAAAGAGTTTCCTAATATTTCAGTCTACGAACCTGGAAAATTGAATTATTATAGGACACACAGTACAGGAGATATGACATCATAAGGAATGACCTGCATGAAAATTAAAGTGAAATGGGTAGAGGGTATTGTGGAAGGCGATGGGCAGAGAGGGAAGAAGGAGAAGTAAAGAATAAAACACAGCCGCGGCGGAATAGCCGTGCGCACTGGGGCGCCGTGCTGCGGTGCGCGCGACCGTAAGCCGTCGGGGGCTCGATTGGCCCCTCGGGCATGGGTGTGTGTGTGTGTGTGTGTGTGTGTGTGTGTGTGTGTGTGTATGTTGTCCTTAGGTTAGTTTACCTTAGTTTAAGTAGTTTGTAAGCTAGGGACTGATAACCAAGCCGTTAGGCCCCATAGATTTAAAAACATTTGAATAAAATACACCCGGGAAACACGTGTAACTAATGCGAGTATTCTACAAAATTATGCCACAACGTCCGAAGTTTGCAGCTAGATTCTTTCGAAACCAGTGATGTGTAAATAATAGAAAATTGAAATATACATTGCGACCTTGGTCGTAAAAATCGTACTATTACTGTCCGTTTACGTAAAAGAAATAATAATTGAGCTCACTAAATCAGAAATTGGAACAGCTGCTTCCCAGGCGCCATATTTGATGTGGCTAACAAATCCTCTTCTGGCCTTAAAATATAAAAACAGCGAAAAGCTGTTTACGAAATTCGGGTTTCATTATACAGAAGACGTGGCGCATATTAACGTAGTGATTCAGAATGTGGGTTGCTGCGAGATGCTTATAGCGTACACAAAGCGCAGATGGCCAGTAAACTATAACAAACCACAAGGAAGTATGCACAGCTAATCAGGTGACTGTGTGTGCTGACTCATGCACAGGCGTGACTATTCAGCTGACACTGGAGTCACACGCTCAGCTGCACAGAGTAACATATGTGTCAGCTGCCATCTGCTGCGACAGCGGTAGTGCTCGTATCTGTGGAGAAGTTGTTTTGTGTTCTGACTGTAACTGGATGACAAAGGAATTGCGCAAGTCGTTAAGACAACGTTTTTCATCAGGTGTGAGGTTCAGATACATGTCCTGAGGTCTAGATTCGCTTTATTTACTGTTTTGTATGAAATTTCTTATGAAATTTCGTGCTTATGGAATATCTCCCCAATTGTGCGATTGGATTCACGATTTCCTATCAGAAAGAACACAGTTCGTTGTAATTGACGGTAAGTCTTCGAGTAAAACAGAAGTGATATCTGGCGTTCCACAGGGAAGCGTTATAGGTCCCCTACTCTTCCTCGTGTTTATAAACGATTTAGGAGAGAATCTGAATAGCTCCCTTAGATTTTTCGCGGATGATGCTGTCGTTTATCGGTTAGTGAAGTCAACAGAGGATCAAAAGCAACTGCAAAGCGATTTAGACAAAATTTCTACATGGTGCGAAAATTGGCAATTGACACTAAATAAAGAAAAGTGTGAAGTAATACACATGACCACTAAAAGAAATCCGCTGAACTTTAATTACGCGATAAATCAGTCAAACCTTAAGGTCGCCAATTCTACCAAATGCCTAGGAGTTACAATTACGAATAACTTAGACTGGAGAGAACACATAGAAAATATAGTGGGGAAAGCGAACCAAAGATTACGTTTCATTGGCAGAACGCTTCGAAGTTGCACCAATTCCACCAAAGAGACTGCCTACATTAAACTTGTGCGTCCTCTCCTGGAGAACTGTTGCCCCTTGTGGGACTCTCACCAGGTGGGACTGACGGAAGACATTGAGAAGGTTCAGAGAAGGGCAGCTCGTCTTGTTTTACCACGTTACGGGGGGGGGGGGGGGGGAAGCGTCACGGAAATATTGCACGAATTGGGGTGGAAGTCATTAAAAGAAAGACGTTATTCATTGCGGCGTGATCTGTTTGCGAAGTTTCAATCATCGAGTTTTACTTCTGGGTGTGAAAATATTTTGTTAGCACCCACCTACTTAGGGAGACATGACCATCCCAATAAAATAGGAGAAATCAGATCGAAAACGGAACGATTTAGGAGTTCTTTCTTCCCGCGCACTATTAGAGAATGGAACGGTAGAGAAAAGTTATGAAAGTGGTTAATGAACCCTCTGCCAGACACTTGAATGTGATTTGCAGAGTATCTATGTAGATGTAGATGAAAGCAGAGTTATAGGTAATTTCATATGTTTAAGACGGTTTTCTGTCTCTAAGGTAATGTTACTTCATTTACTGTTAAATTCATTTTTCATTCAATCAGTTTCTTTTTTATATCATAAGTTTGTTGTTGGAACAACACAAAAACGTAACCACTCGAGCTCCACACTGTCTTAGTGTTTTCCAGTTATGAAACAAAGGAAAGATGCATACTAATAGCCCTAAAACATGTATTTGCTGTCAGGTTTTTCCTAAGCTTTAACAAATCCAGAGGGCAATAATGTTCGTAGCTTTAAGTAGTGAGACAATCTGCCTTATCAAGACACTATTATTTCGTGTTATTTGTTTCCCCAAACATGTTTCAGCACTTGCTGTGCTATCGTCATGAAATGAATAAATTTCCAGTCTTACATTATACTGACAGTTTGAATGTATGGATAGGAAGGATAGAAATCATCTATCAGTCGTAGTTTTATTGACGTTTGATTGAAGCGTGCCCGACTTTCGGCTATAAATAGCTATCAACAGAAAATTTTAAGAGTTACTTGAACTCAGACACTCGCAGCAGACCATGCCACTAACAGCGTTACAATACATAGTGGCATTGTCTAATGGGAGCGACTGAGTGCAAGTAACTATTAAAATCATAGCTATTTATGACCGAAATCTGAATATGCTTCAACAAATCGTCAATAAAACTGGGGCTCACAGCTACAACCTATTTCTCCTATTCACAACACACAGTCGTTGCGCAGGAATAAAAGTTCATCATGGAATTCAAATAGGTTAGATGGCTTATATGTTCGTACCTTTGTAATTCTAATTGCTGAATGATTTTTTACATCCTGTCATTATTTTTCTTCTTTTATTATTTCTTCGTCTTATTTACGATATGTTGAGTGTGACTTATCTTTATTGCATGGCTTCTGGATGATTCATACGTATTTTTATTAGATCTATCACAACACGTGACGTTACTGTCGTAATTTGGAATGTACTGATAAAACTAATAAAAATCAATGTGAAATAACAAGAAAAGACGTTACTCAACACATCATAAATACGAGGATTAAACAATAAAAGAAGAAAATCATGGTAAGCTGTAAGAAATTATAAGGTAATTATAAATCTACACACATAAATGGATTTTGGTGACGTAATGTAAAACTGAAAATTCTTACATTCCACTGATGATAGAAAGACAAGCGCTGAAACGGGTTTGAGAAAATATTGGCATATTTCTATACATAATTATTGGCCGGCCGCGGTGGCCGCGGAGACTGAGGCGCTCCAGTCACGGTCTGACGGCCACTACGGTCGGGGGTTCGAATCCCCCCTCGGGCATGGATATTTGTGCCCTCCTAGTTCGTAAGTAGTTCATAAGTAGTTTGTAAGTTTAGGGACTGATGACCCCGTAGTTAAGTCCCATAAACTTAACAAATATTTGAACATTTTGAACATAATTATTGGAATGCTGTATATTTGCTAGAATTATTTTAGGGAAATATTTGGGATGACTCCATATGGCATCATTGGGCAGGATATGTTTCCTTTGCCGCACTTAAGACCGTTTTCAACCTTTTTACTACTAATTTAGAGGGCTGACAATAATTTATTAATGAAAATTTCAAATTACTTTGTTACCTTTACCTTATTATGTATTATTTTGAAAAACCTTACTGCGTGTTCTCTAACTTATATATCAAGCAACAACATATATTTTGTCAATGCATTGTAGCCCAATGTTCTGTTTCCTCGAAGAAATGGTAGCAAAATTATTCACAATGGATTTTGGAACGTCCTGCGGTGTTTTTATAATCTTTGATCAAATAGTTGGGCCTGAAGGAACAGATAAAGATGACGGTACCATATGGCACAATTGGGCTATGAAAGGTAAACAGCGTCATGTATAACACTGAAAATCTTATTACTTATTCTCAGCACGCTCGTAGAAACCTAAGAGCATTTTTTATTTATGTCTTAAGTTGATTTTAGGATCAGTGAGGATTTCAATGCTAGTATACTTTCAGTATATTAAGGTATTTGGTGTGTTTTCAGTATGCCGGCCGCGGTGGCCGAGGTGAATGAGGTGCTCCAGTCACGGTCTGCACGGCCACTACGGTCGGGGGTTCGAATCCCCCCTCGGGCATGGATATTTGTGCCGTCCTTAGTTGTAAGTAGTTCATAAGTAGTTTGTAAGTTTAGGGACTGATGACCCGTTGTTAAGTCCCATAGACTCTACAAACATTTGAACATTTGTGTTTTCAGTATACCAAAGAGAGCGCGAGGCTTTCAAGTCAACTGTAGTACTCCGCAGGCCATCCGAAAAACGACACACAAAGGACCGAATGGTCAAATTTATTTGGAGGTAACACGTTCTACAAAAAATACGTAGTTGAACATACTGCCCCGTGTGACCAGATGATCATGATGAAGTCAGCATTGAGTATTGTCGCAATTGCTGGCTATAGCCATTGCTACACTTCTCTGTATTGTACCAAATTTGTTGTTCAATGTGTTGTTTTGGACATAGCAGTCCAGCTTGCTTCCGCACTTACTTGTTCACCAAATGTCCTTCAAAATCGGGACTACAGTCATAATTGTTTTTGTAGTGAGTGATGGTTCTGCATCGGTTTCTGCCTAGTTATCCCTTTACAAACTCACCAGTTTGACGAACCCATCACCTGTATCTGATGCGTAGAACTCTGAAGCGTTGCAATGAATGGGGCTTGAGCAAGAATACACCTCCAGATGGTCGATTATGACTCCATTACGCCATAGAGTAAACAGATCGTGACGTAGACAGCGTTACTCACCATGTAGTTGACGCAAGTGCTTTGAAATATTTCAGCAGTTCTCGAAAGACAACAGTTTTACGGATTGAGAAGAAAACTAACGGCAGTAAATATCAGGCAACCACAATGGATGAAATTTAAAGCAATAAAATGTACATACATGATGCTTATAAGCTGCGGAAGTGATTTCAGTTTAGTTTTAGATCATTCTAGATGTTTTTGTAAATTGAAAATATACGGTAGTTCAGATTCTGAAGTGAGTTGTACTTCATACAAAAAGATAAAGAGAAAAAATAATAGCCGGCCGCGGTGGCCGAGGGGACTGAGGTGCTCCAGTCACGGTCTGCACGGCCACTACGGTCGGGGGTTCGAATCCCCCCTCGGGCATGGATATTTGTGCCGTCCTTAGTATAAGGTAGTTGATAAGTAGTTTGTAAGTTTAGGGACTGATGACCCCGTAGTTAAGTCCCATAAGCTTAGCAAACATTTTCAGAAAAAATAGTATAGGTGAATACCAAACTTCAAAAGCACGTTTCTGAGACTGTCAGCCAAATCAAAAACAATTGTGACTACTTAGTTCTACACCCAGGAACATAGCTTTAAATAAAATGAATTATTAATGTACTGTACTTATTTCCAATAGATAATGGAATTACTTGAATTTTTTGTCACGCAATTTCATAAAAAAGCAATTCACCAGAATCGAAGTGGAAATAATGAGTTCGAAAGAGGTGGAGCAGTGCACTGGACGGTCATTTGGGAAAAGAGCAGTTCATATCCCTGTCTGAAATACTAATTACAGTTTTCTGTGTTTCTCCTAAACCGTATAGTTCATGTGAAAAGGGGTACCGCTAAACACACAGTTCAACAACCCAAGAAGATTGGTTTATTCGAAACCGGCCGGCTTTAAAATCTTTCCATAATCTCACCAAAATGATTCATCTGAAACGGTCACCATCGTCTCCATCATTCCCCAATTGACGTAAGGCAGTTTGAAAAGGGCACCATCATTTTCGGCGCTTTCCCAGTCTGACGTAGTACATTCATGAAGTTGTATAATGTAAACTTTCACGTTCGGAAAGGTCAATATTACTAAAATTTTCCGGGCTATTATTCCGTGGTCTTATGGATTTATTACTGAAACCCAACGTTTCGTCCCCATCTGCGGAGGACATTTTCAAGAGGGAGAGTGGCGCTTTTGTACGTCCGATGCACACCCTGGCTCGTTGCTGGTGTGCATCTGACGTACTAAAGTACCACTATCCCCCTTGAAAATGTCCCCCGCAGATGGGGACGAAACGTTAGCTTTCAGCAATAAATCCATAAGACCACGGCATAATAAACCGGAAAATTTTAGTAATATTGACATTCGTGAAGTGTCTCGCGGGCATTGACCATCTGTTTGGTACGTAGGTATAGCCTATCCACTAGATGGTCAGTAACGCAAATTTAGATACCGATACTGACTGGTGAGTAACAGTGTTCAGTTACACGGAATCCGTGCGCGCGGCACCATAGTGACTGGGCAGTGATAGAAAAGTTTATTTTGTGTGGGTGATATATTGAACTGGGAAATTTTCAAGTACGCTTGCAATCGAAATATCTCGGCCTGAGGTGATATACATCGAACGTGCGACTCTAAATCCATTACGCGGCTATTGAAGCGCGACTTATGATGTGTGTTTAGTTCGTAGTCACAGGAATGCATTTCTATTTGTTTCTGTTGTCGTGAGTGACGTAGTTTTCTTCAATGTTTCTTATGATTTAAAAGAGAGCAAGGCAAACCTAAGTAAGGCGAAAAAAGGAGAAAAAAACCCTCTCACAACTATTTAGTGACTGGTGCTCGATATACTTTTCTGAAGATGTTCTGCAGTGATTTATTATTCGATGAAAGTCTTTTCTATAATTTGTTATTTATATATACTAATAAAACTGACAATGTTTTGTCCTCGTTCTTCTTAGAAATGCCCCGACGGAGTAGCCGTGCGCATTAGAGTGCCGTGCTGCAGTGCGCGCAGCCCTTCGACGTCGGGGGTTCGAGTCCCCCCTCGGGAATGGGTGTTTATGTTGTCCTTAGCTTAGTTTACTTTAGTTTAAGTAGTTTAACAGCTACGGACAAATAACCAAGCAGTTGAGTCTGATAGATTTACAAACAGTCTTAGAAATATATATCGCATGGATACCTAACGCTTATTCAAATGTTCAAATGTTTGTATAGCTTATGGGACTTAACAACGGGGTCATCAGACCCTAAACTTAAAAACTACTTACGAACTAGCTAATACTAAGGACGGCACAAATATCCATGTCCAAGGGGGGATTCGAACCCCCGACCGTAGTAGCCGTGCAGACCGTGACTGGAGCGCCTCAGTCCTCTCGGCCACCGCGGCCGGCTAACGCTTATTCCAAATTACATTACAATGTATATCATCAAAAATTTTCAACTATTTTCTACGAAAATGACATGATTTCCGAATATGTAGTTACGTAGATACGCACTACCACAGCTTCAGTTTACGTCAGTGACAGTTCGAGAAATGACATTTACACTGAAATTTGACAAAAAACATACATAACTGCTACAAAATCAGGCAAAGTGAATATTGATTTTCTTGAACAAAGGCGAGATAACTGTCCCTCTCTCAATGTTGGTAAAAAACGTTGTCTGATTCTGGATTAATTTTCACTTCATTAGTATCTGCTCGTTATTCCAGATGATCATATGAAGGTAACAACCATTGCACCTGGTACAACGTGCCACTGGAAGAAATTTGCCAAACTTTTTTTGTGAGCGACTTTTACTCGACAACATTGATACTGAAATACACAATCGCAACGCCATCGTCAGCCTTCATACACTCATCCAAATTCCGTTGAGTGCGCCCATATTTAACAACATGCTCAAGCATGCTTTTGGTGCTGCTCACAAT
The DNA here is from genome assembly GCA_026315105.1 of Locusta migratoria. Lineage (NCBI taxonomy): Eukaryota > Metazoa > Arthropoda > Insecta > Orthoptera > Acrididae > Locusta > Locusta migratoria. The sequence goes on from CM048755.1 coordinate 304,641,762, forward strand.
GATATTTGGAATATGAAAGATTAGAGTTTCTCAAAACCCAACAGCAGAACTGTATCATTTATCCAGTGCATATATTGTTGGCTGCATTTGTTTTTAACAGATCTCTATACCAAGACCCAAAACGATGCTTCTTAATATATACATACTGGTAAATGAAATAATAATAATTATTATTTTATACTGGTACCTGTGTTTCCTGTACTGTTCATTATAACACCACATATATAATTAACGTTATGGACAGCTGAAATTCATGTAGTAATTATTGGTTACACCGTAAGTTTCCATTGTAATTAATATTACTTCAGTACTGATGAGACAGTTTGCGAATGTACCTTGTGAGTACGACGATTGTTCTGAAACGGTCTCTGCCTTCCATAAATCCCCATTCGAGCAGGACAGTTGGTTCCAAAGGTAACCGCCTTCACAAAACTTTGATTCCAAATACGTATTATAACTAATGACAACACTGTCGTCGCTATGTAACAACTTAATATTCATTCTTATCTAAAGAAAGACTGAGGGAAACACATCTCCTTCTCTTTCCCTCCTCTCTTTTTCATTGTCTCTGGCACACAGTATTGATATGGTATCTCCGTGAGAGGCTACATTTAGTCTGTATAGGTCTTGCATTTTAATGCACAATCATCTCACTCAGGACTCAGTTCGATGAAACATATTACTTCACTTTGGACACACCAAAATACTCTTGACAGTTAATAAGAGACACTCTAAATTCAATTCATGACGCATTAAAAAGATGGTCATCAGTCTTCAAATTAAGAAACAATATAGGCCCAACGTATGAAATTGTTTTCGATGTCATTCATAAAACTGTGAAGTTAAATATAATTTCTCAAGACGAAACGATAGTGAAAATAGATGGATATACGAATCATTTACATCAAGGCGGTTCATCAGATGACTGGCTTGGTCATGTCCGAACACTCGAATTCTAATTGGAAATCACAATTATTTTATCCATGAAGTAGAACTCTGCATTTGCTATATGATAACGATTTATTTGTAAAGTTTTTTTTTACGAATCATTGTTTACAACATTTAAGATGATAAATTATGCCGCGCGGGAGTAGCCGTATGGTTTAAGACATCATGCTATGGACTGGGCGGCAGCTCGCGTCGGAGGTTCGAGTCCTCCCTCGGTCATAGTTGTGTGTGTGTGTGTGTGTGTGTGTGGTCCTTTATGTAAGTTAGTTTAAGCAGTTTGTAAGTCTAGGGACTGATGATCTTAGCAGTTTGGTCCAATATGTTAACAAAAATTTGAACATTTAGATAAATTATTTCTGTGAGGCTGCATTCGACTCCATCGGATGATGGATAATAATAAACTTTACTTCTGTAGCTGTTTGCAGTTGGTTACTGGAGTTGTGGTAACGTTACGAGGTTTTGAAAAATACACTGAAAGCATATCGATCCTGCAAAAACTTGACATTATAGTATCTAGATTTAATAGCCTTTAGTGATATTTTTCTGCTGTTTGATTTTTCGGTTTTCTGGTGCTGTTGTTAGGTTAGGTTAGTTGTTCGTTCCATGGATTCGTATTGAGGAGATCCTCGTACACGTGGAACATGTCAATATACAGTTATTTTTTACAAGCTGAAATAATAATACTAATAATATAAATATATACGGTATATCATTTGGTTCTATTCAAAAAATTGCGACTGAAGTAGGAGTTGGCCTCTAGTAAGTCTTTCAGGATCTTCTTAAACTGACTTCGCCTGAAGAGTTAACCATTGTTATCCATTGTATCACTTATGCCATGGTGTGAGTTAATGACAGCATTGCAACCTGATGTAAATATTCACAGGGAGTGATATTGAAAATAGCAGGAAAAAAATACACAAAACTATATGAAGTGTAAATTGCATCCGCGAATGTAGGAAAATAGTTGTAGATACCTCCAGAGATCTACACTGCCAGAGGGAATAAGTGATCCTAAGAATCGGCAAAAATTTTATACATCACATCAAAACTTAATATTTCTCAAGACTGAGCGAACATTTTATTCTATAGAAATCCAAACTATTAATATGCGGCATTAATATCTTTCAGTATGGATGACCCACGCTCCTTTTGCATTACAAGGACTTACATCTTGTTTTCTGCCCGTAGTCGGCTCGTATATTACTAACGTTTCAATCGCCGAAACTACGTAGTTTCAAAACAGTTTGGTTTCCATATCCGATAACTATCTGATGAATGATTTCCCAACAAACAGAATTGAAGAAATTATATATTAATTTAAAAAATTTCTTTTGTTTGTTTCCAGGAGCTTTACATTGTGGGTGTAAAAGTCATGGGATAACTCCTTAGATCGTGTATGACAACGTTTTTTCCGGTGAAGTGCAGCAACTCGAAGTAACGTGAGCTCAAAAAGTCATTTTTAGTTCAAATGTTTGTAATGCTTATGGGACTTAACTGCGGGGTCATCAGTCCCTAAACTTACAAACTACTTATGTACTAACTTATACTAAAGACAGCACAAACAGCCATGCCCGAGGGGTGATTCGAACCCCCGACAGGGGGTATGGTTTATGTCACATAAATGTTCGATGCGATTCATATCGGGCGATCAGGGTGGACAAATCATACTTTGGAATTGTCCAGAATGTTCTTGAAACCAATCACAAACAGTTGTAGTTGGATTACCGAAACATAAGATGGAATTGTCCAGAATGTTCTTGAAACTAATCACAAACAGTTCTAGTTGGGTGGCCGAATCATTAGTTGGAATTGTCCAGAATGTTCTTAAAACCACTCACAAATAGTTGTAGTTTGGTAACATGGCGCACTGTCATCCATAAAAACCCCATCATCGTTTGGAGACATGAAATGAATAACTGCAAATGATCTTCAAGTAGCCGAACACAGCCATTTCCAGCCTATGATAGATTCATTTGTAACTTCCTGGCAGATTAAAATTGTGTGCCGGATCCGGGACTCGAACCTGGGACTTTTGCCTTTCGCGGGCAAGCGCTCTACCGCTCTTCTGTGAAAGGCAAAGGTCCCAGGTTCGAGTCCCGCATCCGGCATACAATTTTAATCTGCCAGGAAGTTTCGTATCAGTGCACACTCCGCTGCAGAGTGAAAGTTTCATTCTAGATTCATTTGTGTCAGAAGACCCGTCCATTCCATAGAAAAACATCCCACACTATTATGGAGTCTACACCAGCTCGCACCGTGCCTTGTTGACAACCTGGGTCCGTGGCTTCATGGGTTCCGCACCACACTCGAAATCTATCCTCAGCTCTTACCAACTGGAAACGGGACTCATCTGAGCCGCGGTGGAGTAGCCGAGCGGTCTAAAGCGTCTCCCTGCGGAGCGCGCGGTTGCTCGCCGTTGAGGTTCGAGTCCTCCCTGGGGCATGGGTGTGTGTGTTGGCCTTAGCTTAGTTTACCTAGGTTTAAGTAGTTTGTAAGCTACGGACTGATGACCACGCAGTTCGGTCCGATAGATTTACATTTGACTCATCTGACTAATTCACGGTTTCAAATTCAAATGTTTGTAAATCTAAGGGACTTAACAACGTTGGTCATCAGTCCCTAGGCTTACAAACTACTTAAATTAACTGACGCTAAAGGCGACACTAACACCCATGTCGGATGGAGGACTCGAACCTAGACGGCGAGCAACCGCACGCTCCACAGCAAGGAGCCCCAGACCACTCGGCCACTCCACCGCAGCAATTCGCGGTCATATAGTCGTCCAGCAAGTAGTTAGAATCAGCAGGCTGAGACTGTGGGGTCATTATTCACGTATGGGAGAAGCAAGGTTACCAAAGAGACGCATGAGCTCAGTGCAGGGTGTAAGATCAGTCGAAGTAGACCAAGGAGAAAGTACTTAGATTCGGGGAAGAATTATTTCGAAGTAACCGGTTCAACGTCAGACAAGGCATAAGTGTTAGCATTGAATAGAGGATAACGGAGGAATTTTATTAGGGGGACTATATTTTACACTAAACGCTGAAAGGTATAGACAGTCTCTAATTATGATGATTTCATATACCTGTGAAGGGGCACACATTGTTAGCTATCGCTGAGAAGAACGAAAGCGTTTTGCCTATCAAGCATCCATGCGTGGAACCAAATGTACATAATAATTCTAACATACATCATCCAATAGTAGTTAAGTCACCCCGTGGTTGAGCTGCTAGTTATCAGTAACTACTGTTGCAAGAAATAAGATTACGGTGATCGAACGAGCTATAGTATTTCAATTTTTTTCTGCTTACGTCAGTTTTCAGTTGGTATTTCTTTTTCGTCTTCCCTCCACCCGGTTTCCAGTTTGCGCGACGAATCGTCGCCGGCGATCGCTGAGGAGTTGCGAACTTAGCATTGCTTTGCGATATCCGCCGCGGCGGCAGCGGCAGCGGCGACACAGGCCGCCGCGCCGGGCACAATATTTAATTTACGATTCGGGAGCCGGTTATGGGATTCCCGGCTATGAATGCAAATTACAAATTAAGTCGGCGGCGTTCGCTTAAAAGCCATAGCGCGGTATCGCTGTTTGTACAGTGGCTGGGCCTCGCGCTGACGCCCTGCGGTTAGACGGAGCAACGCACCGCTTCCAAACACTTGCCTTCGATTGCCCGGCCGGACACGCTCCGGGAGAAAGTCGATGGCACATTGTGAAAGCACACTTCTTACCCAAACATCTGCACCCATTTCTCGGTGCAGCCATCCGCAGTTCGTTCTTCTATAATTTAGGCAACCGCACCGCAGGAAGGTGATTCGGGACGAGCAGTAGTTTCGAATCTGCAGCCGAGCCACATACAATATAGTTTCGTTTCTCTTTTTCTGGTCTTCGATTTTCACACTGCAGGATGTTTCATTAGGAGTAGTTAATATTTTAGGTGGTAATATAGACGAAGTACAACAAAAATGTCATACAAATTGTGGCCCATTTTCATTAAGCAAAGAGAAACAGCTGTTGGTATGAAACTCAAACTTAAACCAAACGCTAATGAGCCCTTTTTCTCTGAATCTTCCGTCGTTTCTCAGTGGAAGATTATCATAGGCATGCGAAATGGCTGCTTGGTTTAAGGCGTCATGCTACGGACTGGGCGAGCGTTCCCGCCGGAGGTTCCAGTCCTCCTTCCGGCGTGATTGTGTTGCCCTTAGTGTAAGTTAAAGTAGTTTGTAAGTCTAGGGAGTGATGACCATAGCAGTTTGATCCGTAGGCTTACAAACATTTGAACATCAACATACTTAATTAAAAGTACAATTTTGTGCATATCCTACAACTGAAATTATATTTAGTTAATAGGTTTTCGGCTTACAAAGCCTTCATCAGACTTTTTTTGTAAGCAAAAAACTTGGCTAACTAAATAAAAATAGACTTTTAGAACATACACAAATTTGTGCTTTCAGGTCAATATGACGATGCTATACCAAGTACCGACAGAAGCTTTATTGAAAATGTCGTAATTTGACTTTTATTTAAGATTTTTCGGGTTACATACTAAAAGAAAGAAAATATACATATATTATATGCAGTTTTATCGCAATTCGTCTGTACTAACACCTCGTGAAAAAATACTTACTGTTCGTTCTCAGCCGCAGCGGAGTGGCCGAGCGCATAGAGGCACTATGGTGCAATGCGCAAGCCCATTTCCCGTCGGGCGTTCGAATACCCCCTCGAGCTTGGATGTTTGTACTGTCTTTAGTATAAGCTAGTTTATAAATAGTTTGTAAGTTTTGGGACTGATGACCCGCAATTAAGTCCCATAAGTTTCAAATGTTCAAATGTTTGTAAAACCTATGGGACTTAACTACGGGGTCATCAGTCCCTAAACTTACAAACTACTTAGGAACTACCTTATACCAAAGACAACACAAACATCCATGCCCGAGGGAGGATTCGAACCTCCGACGCGGGAGGCCGCGCGATCCGGCGCTCCAGACCGCTCGGCTACTCCCGCGCGGCCCCATATATTTAACAAACATTAGAACATTTTTGAAAATTCGTTCTTCAACACCCTTCAAATGTTCCTGCTCTTCCCCAACGCATTTTGTGTAATTCCATACTGTTATTTGAGGTATTACAATAATGTCACTGACTCAAGTGATACATCAATAAACGCGGCTGAATAGCCGTGTTCACTAAGGTGCCTTGCTATGGTGAGCGCGGCCGTTAGTTAGTTTAAGTTGTTGGTAAGTTTAGGGATCAATGACCTCTGCAGTTAGGTCCCATAACATAACAAACATTTGAGCAATTGATATATCGGTAACCCTTTAATTAAATAAGAAAAGTGACTTTCGTCTAGACGTGTACATTACTCTGTATTTGCCTGTTCCATTTCATATCTTTACCAACTGCTAATCCGGATATTTGTGTGAGGTAACAGATTATAACTGAGTCTCACTGTTGTTGTTACCTCAGGATATTATGGATTATTTTTATTTTTGGAAATATTTAACATTTTTCAACATTTAAGAAAAATTGGAAAATTTTTGACCTATTTAAAATCTTTTCGTTTTTCCGGTTGAAAAAAATAAGGTGAAAAAAGCAATGGGAAAGCGACATGCAAAAAATACAGGTGGTAGTGGTATCGCGAATAGAAGGTATAAAAGGGCGGTACACTAGCACCGCTCTAGTCTTTACTACGGTGTTTTATGTAAAAGGTTACCGTCAAGATTATGGGTGCACAATGGGAATCAACAGACTTTGAACTCACAACAGTACCTGGAACTAGACGCACTGGGCGTTGCATTTCAAATTCATTATTCAGAGATATAGCGTCAAGAGTGTGCCCAGAATTCCATTGCTGGATTTATATCATTTTATCAATCGTTCTGTATGTAGGATGTTGTTACAGACTGCATCCAACACCACCTGCCTTTCTAACATCGAATCATTTCCACTTTAGCTATGACAACCTTGTTTCCCCGCTGGGCAAAGGGCTCGTGTTGATATGTCAAGTGTGGTCCTAATTCGCGCGAAGCATACAGTGCCTAGCAGCCTATTAAGGATGCCACCGATAATCATAACATTTAACGCTGATTATCCAGTCAGTCGTGATGTGTTGCCTAGGTGGCAATGTCAAAATTCACGAACTGCCCATGCTCGGACTAGTAAATATTATCTGAGGATGGCTACTGCAGGCGAAACGCGACATTACAGTATAAAAATCCGCAACCAAGGCTGTTTATTTATATCACCAAATACAAGGCCTTATCCATCACCACCGATAAAGCGCTTTATGATCGAGAGAATCTGCGTTTGCGCAGAGTTGTCACTACTGGCAGACAAGCAGCACTGTGCGAAATAACCGCAGGAATCAATGAGGGTCGTACCAAGTACATTTCCTTAAAGCAGTGCAACACAACTTGCCGTTAATGGACTATGGCTGCAGATGACCGACTCCAGTGCCCTACTGAACAGCTCAATATCTCCTACAGCGCCTATCCTGCGTTCGTGACAATATCGACAGGACCCTAAATGTCTCGAAAATACTGGGCTGATTCCGATGAGTCCAGATTTCAGTTTATAAGGAAGCTGATGGTAGGATTCGAGTGTGGCGCGTAGCTCAGGAAGCCATGGAACTGAGTTGTGAACGATTGCACACTTCCATAAAGGTGTGGACTGTTTCTCGTGGAACGGGCTGGCTGATCTGGACAAGCCGGCCGCGGTGGCCGAGGTGACTGAGGCGCTCCAGTCACGGTCAGCACGGCCACTACGGTCGGGGGGTTCGAATCCCCCCTCGAGCATGGATATTTGTGCCATCCTAGTTCGTAAGTAGTTCATAAGTCGTTTGTAAGTTTAGGTACTGATGACCCCGTAGTTAAGTCCCATAAGCTTAACAAATATTTGAACATTTTTGATCTGGACAAACAATGACTGGAAATGCTTATGTTCGGCTGCTTGGAACCTCTGTAGCCATTTATGTACTTCATGTTCCCAAACAACTATGGTTTTTTTTATGGATGACGATGTGCCTTGTCACCGGGACACAGTTATTCGCGATTGATATGTAGAATATTCTGAAAAACTCTAGAGAACGATTTGGCTACCCAGATCCCACCATTTAAATCCCATGGAACATTTATGGGACGTAATCGAGGTTAGTTTGTGAACAAAATCCTGCACCAGCAACACTTATGAAATTACGTTCAGTTATACTGACAGAAGTGGTAAATATTCCTGTAAGCGACTTTCAGTGACTTGTTGAGCCCATGTGACGTCGAGCGAGCTGTTGCACTAAAAATGTTGAAATGTTTGTAATTATGTGGGACCAAATTAATTTAGTCATAAGTCCCTAGACTTACAAACTACTTAAACTAAGTTAATCTAACCTATGAACAACACACACATCCATGCCCGAGGGGGGGGGGGATGGAGCGAGGGATTCGAATCCCCGACGCGGAAGGCCGCGCGGATCGTAACGTGGTGATCCAGACCGCTCGGCTACTCTCCGACTAATAGGAAGTCCCACACGATATTACAAGGTATTGGGTGACTTGCATCACCTAAATTCACCTCTGCATCTTGTGTTACTCAGTCTTTCAGTACAACTAATTACAACCTCTGCAGGAAGTCAGATGTTCTTTTAGTAACGTCTGCAAGGTAATAGTATAAAAACGTGAACAGCAAAAGCCCAAGACACTGTTCTGGGGCTCAACCGAAGCTATTTCTACAGTTTTTGATAACTGTCCGCCCAATATAACACACCCAAACAAGAAATCCTCAGGTCGGTCACAATTTTCGAACGATGCGCCATGTGATCGTGCTCTCGACAATAATGATACGTGTAGTAGTGGCGAGGGACTCCTTTGAGTTAGAACGCTTGGAATCACATAATACCACCCTGAGAATAAAACTCTATCATGCAAAAAATATCAATAGCACAAGTCGAAGTCATCCGTAATTCAGTGACGTCATGATACAGGACCTGGGATGGGAATCATTACAACAACAGCGCTTATCGCTGCGGCGTGGTCTATTTACGAAATTCAAATCACCAACATTCTCCTCCGAATGCGAAAATATATTGTTGACTCCCGCCTACATAGGTAGAAATGACCATCAGAATAAAATACGAGAAATCAGAGGTCGAACGGAGAGATTCAGATGTTCTTTCTTCCCGCGCGCTGTTCGAGAATGGAATGGGAGATGAATAGTATAAAGGCATTTAAATGTGATTTGCAGAGTATCCCATGCGGATGTAGATTTAGATCTCATTTTGAATCAACGGGGCGAAAAATCGGCATGTGAAATAATTATAATAGCGCAAAACACACACATCTGACAGTGCTAATGTTAATTCTCAAAGTGAAGATGCGGCATTTCGATGAAGTGGTTAAAACAAAGTGGAAGTGTAAAATGTGCACACCTCACACACAGTCCAGTAGTAAACGGCGCACTGATAACATTTCCAAATGTTGGTACCACTATGTCAATGTCGTAACCTGCTTGACTGTAAGTCACAGAGTGAAGTTTGATGATGGAATAAAGATTCTCTTTCACTTCTACTTTGTTTTAACCACTTCATCTAAATCCCGCATCTGTTCTTCAGGACTAATATAAGCAACAATTTGCTTCTGAGCATAACATAATTTATAGTGGATCAGATAAACAGGACTCTATATCTGTATGACAGAAATAGTCCAGGTAAATTAGGAAGAAAATCAGCAAATGGGGGAAAAATTTACAAAAGATTTGAAACTTTCGGAAAATACTCGTATGAGATGTGGTAATAGGAAACAGAAAAGTTCCCCTTCGTAGGGGGAGGGGGGCGTCCCCCTTTTTATCCCCTCCAAAGTCAATTTGTACCATATTTTAAGTTTATACGCATAAAGGCTCGTTTTTCGAACAGAGTTCTTATTAGTAAATATATTCCTCGCAAAATTACACGAAAAAGATCTTGTGCATTTTTTAATTTATACGTATAGTATTTGAGGTATAATAATTGGGATAGAATTCTATTAACATAATAATTTACAGTTTTTGTTACGTAGTAAAGTATTTAAATGAATAGTGTAAGTATATGGAAATATTTCGTAGTCTATATATTGTACTTGATAATATTTCTTTTGCGATCAGTTTGTTGAAATCAGGAGTACGTGCCATCAATGAAAACGTCCAGTTCCCCTTCCCATTCAGTCAGTGTTCCCTTACCTCTATTGACGCTGCCGTTCAGTGTTCCGTTGAGTTAATGTGGTGAACTGCGAAGGTAGTGCCAGAGTTCTGTTTTGAGACAGTATTTATCAGTTTGTGGTGTTATGAAGTGCTTCTTCATCGTCTTACTTCATTTGTCTGGACTGAGAAACAATAATGCTGGACGCTACAATCTGTTTTATTTGTGGTAAATCTGTTTCGGAAGGAGAGACACCAATAGTGCCGAAGGGCTTGGAAACCCTGATCCGCGTCAGCAAGGAACGGAATGATGGGACTCATAATATTCTACAGAATGCTGGACAGATTGAAGTGCACAAGGTATGTTACGTGAATATATTAACGAACGTAATACGAGGCGCATCCAGAAAGTAAGTTCCGTTTCAATTTATCTCCGCTGCAGCGCTGCGATTGCAGTTCCGCACATGCGCTGTAGACGATGTGTATCAAGCAGAAGAACGTGCGCCATTTGGAGATCGCTGCCAGTTACGTACGCTTTGTTGTGCTTGTTTGAAATGTCGGCGTTGATTGAAAATCCCGCCGCCTGTGAAATCAGGTCGGTGATTCGGTTTCTGAATGTGAGGAAAGTGAAACCAAGTGAAATTTATCGGCAAATTTGCGATGTTTACGGATCAAATGCGATTAGTGATTCGATGGTGAGAAGATGGGTCCGACAGTTCAATGGCGGGCGTAGTGATGTGCACGATGAAGAACGAAGTGGGCGTCCACCTTTGGTTACAGCAGAACTGGTTCACGCGATTGATGACAAGATCCAGGAAAACCGTAGGTATACAATTAATGCTCTCGCTATGGACGACGAGCTGAAAGAAACTGTTTACAACTGTTTGAAGACACGGCAGATTTCTATGAAGAAGGTATACAAAACCTGATGCCACGCTATGACAAATGCCTGCAAAATTTCGGCAGTTATGTGGAAAAGTAGTTTAAGAGTTGTAGAGTTTTGTGCAATAAAAATTTCTTCTGTATCTGTGTACAATTTCATTTTATTACCAAACGGAACTTACTTTCTGGACGCGCCTCGTATAAAGAAAGTAATGAATCAGAATTTTGCACAAGCAGTTTCAAAAGACTTTTCATATATACTGAAAAGTATGACATAGAGGCAGAAGCAAGAAAATCATTCCACAAACGCCGTGCAGTTTATAAAGTTCACTCTGTAATTGTGAAACATACGCTGCTTGAGAAAGCAGAGAAACGCGATGACGATTTCGGTAGAAAGGTTGCCGAAAGCACCAACAGTGTTTTGTGTTTAATAGCTGCAGAAGTCCGTTATTATCAAGATTGCTACGCTAAATTAGTGTCGAGCCCCTCCTCTGTTCGAAAAAGAGTGAACATGTTGAACTGAGGAGTGGGAAGATAGAAATTGACGAGAAAATTCTCAGATCATTTCAGCTGTGGTTGCAACAACACTCTCCATTTGTGTATACGGAGCAATTGTATTCATTAGGATCTGGATTAGTAGCTTCTCAAGAAGTAAACTGCTACAAACCAGTGTCTGTTGGCGAAGAAGCACTTCGTACAATAATTCCTGTCCCCGCCAAAATATTGTTCTCTGAAGCTTGAGCGATCCAGCATGGTTAGGACAATGTGCATGTCAACTGTTAGGCTTGAAAAAAATATAACTGAAGTAGACACAATGCAGTTATTTCAGAGAATGCTGTGCACGTTTTATTCGCCTGGTGATTTAAAGGATTGCTTCACGTACGAATTGTCTAGTGTACCAATGCCTCTGTTTGAAAGCAGTGGATTGATGAAGAAAACAAAAAAGTCGTCGCTGTACAACACTTTTAATCAAGTACCTGAAAGGAATATGGACAATGATGAATCTAAGTTCTTTGTATTAGATGGAGGGTTGTTTATCCACAATGTCGTGTGGCCAGAGAATGCAATTTTTGGTGACATTTATAAAACCTTAATAGCCTATTTTCAGAGTTGATGATGCTGTTGTATTTGACGGATATTCTCAAAGTTCTCTGAACATAAAAACTATTGAACGCCAAAGGCGAACGATGAAGCGGACCTCTGGAGAAAGTTTCTTTAATGACGACGCGTTATGTGTTGAATCACAGTCCGCCTTTCTTAGTAACCTCAGCAATAAAAAAATGTTTATTACACAGCTTGTGCAAAAACTAGACAGTTTTGGTATTAAAACCAGGATTGCGGATGACGATGCAGATGTTGAAATTGTTGCAAAAGCAATAAAGGATTCAAAATTTTACCGGCAATTTATTATAGTGGGTCAAGATGTAGATCTTCTTGTGCTACTTATTGCTCTTTCTCCAGACGACACAGACATAATCCTGATGAAGGAAGGTAAAGGTAGTATTAGAACAAGGTGTAACAGTTCTAAAGAAGAGGTGCCACCAACATCCATATGCTCCAGGTCCTGCAGAACCGTTGCCTCCGAAAGATTTTGCGAGCGCCACGTTGGGCGAGGATCAGGGACCTCGGACTCCCGATGGTCACCGCGCACGTCCAGCAGCACACGCGGAAACTTCTCATCAAAGTGAAACATCTGCGCCCACATTCCAGGCATCTCGAGTATACCGGAACGGTGGCATCGTGTTCGGGTGCCACGGACGATCATCTTGGAGCCTCCATGACGACCAGGCGTCTACCTCCTTCACCTTCGACCAACCCCTCACCCTGCGGAGTCACCGCCATCACAGTAGGGCGAAAGGAAGTCTCCATAAGTCCTGCTACTTCCCTACTTGCTCACAGTTAACACAGCACTACACACACAGGAAGTCCATTCCTGTCACAGGATAGCACTTCAGCACACACACACACACACACACACAAGGCACTTCAGCCTTGTTTGGGAAAGGAAAGCTCCAAGCTTTTGAAATATAAACTTCATAATATTCAACGGATATTCAACGATCCTGCTTCCTCTCCTGATACCATTGAAAAAACAGAAAAGAAATTTATACTGTCACTGTACACAAAAAGATTAAAGAGTCCTGATGATGACAACTTAAATGCCATTCCATTTAAATGTTTTAATGTACTTGTGGGTCAAGCGAACAATGCTGTAATAGTCTCTCGTTTGCCACCCACTGCTGATGCAGGACGCCTCCACTCTTACCGAGTTTATCTACAAGTCCAGCTATGGCTGGGGAACAAGTTGGATCTCAGAATCTGGGGCTGGAGGGTATCAAACTCATCTCTCTCCACGATTCACATGGAACGACCACCTGCTCCAGAGAAAACACTGCTACTGATTTCATGTGGCTGCACTCAAGGCTGCGGAAGAAGGTGCGGATGTGATAGGGCTGACCTACACTGCACAACAATGTGCAAAATCTGTCGTGGACAAAGCTGCACTAATGTGCCTCGCAGTGATTGACGGAAGATTTGGATGATGGTGTTATATAATAATTTATTTGTTTGGTAGATATTGTGGTATTTTCATTGTCTACATGCTTTTCAATTTTCATGATAAATGATTTTCATTCCAGTAACTTAAGTTGCATAAATCTAAAGTAAAAGACTGTAAAGCAAAAATTGTTCTGTATAAATAAGTCTATTTTGACTGAAATTACACTTAATTTTACCTTCAAATTTTAGAGACTACAAATCTAAAGGTCCCGGGTTCGATCCCCACCCGGTCCTAGGATTTTTATTTGTCACTTTCCACTTCTTTCACCTCTGGCAGTGTTTCTGATGTGAAAAATACCGAGTAGCACCGTGGTTCGGAACCCACGTTAAACTGTAGGTCCCCCTATAACTGGCTGGGTAAGTCAGTTTGAAGGTCGGAGGAAGGCAACGGCATACCACCTCAAAACAGGACCATGCCTTGTAAAGCACTGTGGTGTTCAAACTAATCTTCTGATTGTTGACTGCTTTACCTTTAAACTAATTGTCTTACTTAAACATGCATTTGAGCTTTTCTTAGAAGAATTTCACCAGAAATGTTTTCTGTCATATAGATAACTTAGTTAAATGAACCGTTTTTCGTGAAGGTTTGAAAAAAGAAAAATAAATTATATTAATTGGTGGGGGAGGGTAGAAACACCCCCAATAGGGGAGGAAACCCTTCTGTTTTTTACTTCTACATCCCTTAAGAGTGTTTTCCCCATATATATATATATATATATATATATATATATATATATATATATATATATATATATATATATATATAACAAATACGTAATCAGTGCCGTTTGTTGCATTGTAAAATGTTAATTACATCCGGAGATATTGAAACCTGAAGTTGACGCTTGAGTACCACTCCTTCGCTGTTCGATCGTGTGTATCGGAGAGCACCGAATTAAGTAGGGATCCAAAGGGAACGGTGATGTACCTTAGATACAGAAGAGACTAGAACAGCACATTACGTCCACATGTTAACACCTTTATTGGTCGTTTTCACTGACGCACATGTACATTACCATGAGGGGTGAGGTACATGTACACATGTGGTTGCCGTTTTCAATTTCGGAGTGGAGTATTTGTTTATATGTTCAGATGTGCTAACAAAACTAACGGGGTTCCATCTTAAAAAACGTAGGTTTGTGTTAAAGAACATACTTCCGTGCATTTTTTTATGGTTTGTATTATCCAATTACACTAGCCCCTCTCCTCACTTTCGGTCTGTGGAATCGGTTCGTCAATATTTGATGTGGTTTACGAAATATATCCAGTGGTAACGTTAGGTGACTCACCGTACATCCCCTAAGAGTGTTTTCTCAAGGTTTCAAAACTTTATAATTTTTAAGACATTTTTTATACTTTTTTTAAAAATAAATTACATTAAGGGGTGGGGAAGGGGGACGCACCTCTGGTAGGGTAGGGAACTTTTCTGTTTCTTACTTCTACATCTCCTACGAGTGTTTTCCCAAAGTTTGAAAACTTTATAATTTTTCCCCCATTTTTCCTAATTTGCCTGGACTAAAAACAACTTCACGGACGTAAAGAAAGCATTCTTACCATTCCTGTACTAAAGCCATCGGAAGCCAGTTTTCTCTCTAAAGGTTACGGAACGATCAGTATAATATTGAGGCAAGGAGAAAATATTGTGTATGAAATCCAATTCACTCTGTGTTCCTAACGTATCAGAGAAACGGTGCCAATATTCCGTAATAAGGGATATTGTGGAGTGGTCGTCGTTGAAGAACGTAAGCTTCGATAACGTGCGGCACAATGGCCTGTTGCACAAACTTAATGATAGCGGTATCCCAGGGCTATATATCAAGCTTATCTCTGCTACTGGACTGCTGTGGTAACGGTCAATAACAAACAGTGCGTGGTGTCCAGCCAGTACTGTGCGTTCACAGCTGTTTTCTACATCCCAGCGTGTATCGACTACGGTCGATAGAACGATACATTACTACAACGGTCGAAGTACACTGCAAAGACAACTATATGGAGGAGTCGCTAGAACATGGTTCTTTCTAACGTAACATGTAGATTTTCTTGTTACCAGGCTGTTATATATCTGAATGTAGACCTACAAAAGATAAAGTGATAGAGTAATCATTTCTAATTTGAGATTAACGAATTCTTCCGCCGGCCCCTTTACGTGTAGAAATCATAAATGAACGACATTTATATATACATTGTGGGACTATTTTAAAATACGTGGTAGAGAGTACTGATTATCCGACTATACATGAAGTCTTCTTCGCGTACCGTGTATGTAAGTAGTATGTATGCTTCAAAAACTGACTATTAGCCTATGTTCGAGGTAATATTACTCAAACTTTACCTTGGCTGTCTCTAGCGAAACGATACGCAGTGGGCTTTTCTTACAGCTATGGGTTCATTTTACACCACGCAACATTGTAAGATTTCCATTTATACATACATAGTGGGACTATTTCAAAATATGTGGTAGAGAGTAATGATTATCCGAGCATACATGAAGTCTTCTTCGCATTCCGTGTTTGTATGTAGTATGTATGCTGTAAAAATGACAGACTATGAACCTATGTTCGAGGTAATATTACTCAAAACTCTACCGTAACGATACTCAGTGGGCCTTACCTACAGCTATGGGTTCATTTTACACCACGACACATTGTAAGATTTTCATGACTTTACAACTAACTTTTTGTATTATTCGCGTATATTTATTCCACACTGTATGTTAAGGCTACGGTCATTGCCGAATACACGATGTGGTTAATCTCTAAAAGAGTTTCACGTTAAATAGAATGTAAGTAGCTGAGACTGCAACGTGGTCCCTGACTCACATCTTCGAAATTTGTTTCCTATTTCAATAAATTCTTGTGATATGACTTACTTCACTTTTAAGTAAAAATTTAGTGCACGTTTGAGTTTCGTGTAGCGTACAATATTTATCTACTATTGCCGCAAGGTTTTTTGCACAGTACTTATTGCTTAATATCTGTTTAACTGCTCAAGGTTAAACAGAGAATCGCCTCGTGAAGATTACCACTTAGACCTGCTGGTGACGCACAGACCTGAATATTTCGGTCAGTTGGCGTAGAAAAGGGACTCTTCGATCATCAGACCGTTATGGCATAACTGAATACGGCTGTAGATAGGAGTACAAAGAAGGGTAGAAAAATCTTTCTATATTGCAATAGCGACAAGAAACAGATTTCCGTTTGACTGACAGTTCCACACGAAAATTTCATCTCTTGCACTGACAATGTTGAACGTCAATCGTCAAAGTTCAAAAGCATCGTAAATACATTTTAGACACGTATGTGGAGAATAATTTTTGTGGGGTCGAAGAGATCCACAATTTAAACTATCGTTTTGGTAAACCACTAAGAAAGTAAACAAAATTTCACTATAAATTTAAACATATTTAAAATCTTACGCGAAAACAAAATATAAAAGAAGCCAAATTTAGCTTAAGGAAGGGTATATGTGAAATATTCAACGATTCGGAAGTACAGTTCAATCTTCCGAATTGACAGAAAATCCTAATAAGTTTCGGCCTCGTATTAAATCTATAAACGGAGCGAAGCAATCTGTTAAAACACTCTGAGAGGAAAATACCAATGAAACAGAGGATTACAAACAAAAGACAGAAATACTAAGCGTTTTTTTTTTTTTTTTTTTTCCTAAACTGTTTCACAACGAAACATCGCGCTGAAGTTCCTACTTTAAATCGATCGCATGAAGGACAAAATGATAGATATTGTGAGCAAGGGGTAGAAAAACCACTGAAATCGCTCACAGAGGAAAGGCTACTGGACATGGCAAGATGCCATTTCAGTTCTGCTTAGAGTTATCGAAATAAATTACTTCTCCTCACCCAGCAGAGCAGTGTATCATATGCCTACAGAGGAATGAAGAACATATCAGTCTCGTTTTTAAGAAGCTTATGTCAGCTCGCTTATTATGACATTTCCGGAGACCGAAAATCTCTGTAGATATCTACATGGGCTACGAAAACAACGACCTTACGAATGCCAGTTGGCAGCATCTGTTCACGAGGCTCAGAAATCAGTAGAGGGACGTGCTCCGGCAGCTACCGCGTTACTTGACTTCCGTAAGGCGTCCCATGCAGTTTGTCACCGCCACCTAATAAACAAAACAGCAGCGTACGGAATATCACACCAACTGTGTGACTAATTGAGTTTTAATAAAGTCGCATAGCATATCATTCTCAGCGGAGAAAAAAATCTCCAGGCGTAAAAGTAACTTCTAGCTTGCCCAAAGAGAGTGTTGTATGACCATTACTTTTCACAAAGTATATAAATGATCTAGAAGATAACGTCGGAAGATCGCTGATTTGGAGTACCTAGCAGTAGGTGACAACACAATGCACCTAATATGAAAAACGTGCGTTTCTGACGGTGTCCGGATGCTTTTTATCACTTAGTGTATTGCCCCTTCCTACACAACTAAGAACCCCATCACAGCACGCTGCTTGTAACGAGTGTTTAAATTAGAGAGTCCTTGCAACTTGGACAACTCTGTGAAGTTCCAAGAGTGGTCCAACTTCCGAAAATCTCGTAGCGTGTTTGTGGGTATGGCAGAATGCCAACGTATAGCAGAGGACAGCAAGATATCTTGAGAGAATTTTTCCACTATATGATCGATTCACTTCGTAATTCGGTTAGAGATTTCAAAGAACTTGGAAGTGTAGTTGAGTGGAATGGATAGTTTTTTAAAGGAGGATCTAAGATGAACAATTAACAAGAGAAAAACAAGGGTAACGGAATGAAATGGAATTAAATTACTCGATGCTGGAGGAAGGGGGAAAAAGGAAAATTAGATTATAAAAGAGGTACAAAGAGTTAAAAATCAACTCTCGACTTCTGTACGTTAGAAGATCGTAAATACTTACAACTATGAAACTGCTAGGTTTCTTTAGTTTTTCCAAAATGTCAATATTCTGAAAGTAAGTGAAAAGCAAGTAATTCTTGGAAATATGCGAAAAGGGTGCTATTTTTACAGGTACTACAAGCGTACATTAACGTAATCGTTGTATAATTTGTCTAGGATGTATTATAGCCAAACGGAAGTATTGTGATTTGTATGCATTTATCCATGTAAAATACGTTTTGCCGAGTACTGTTAGTTTCAAGGACATTTACTTGCGTACGAATGTTTTCTTAACTAAGGGACCGCCGCGGTGGAATAGCCGAGCGGTCTAAAGCGTCTTGCTGCGGAGCGCGCGGTTGCTCGCCGTGGAGGTTCGAGTCCTCCCTGGGGCATGGGTGTGTGTGTTTGTCCGTAGGTTAATTTACCTAGGTTTAAGTAGTTTGTAAGCTACGGACTGATGACCACGCAGTTTGGTCCGATAGATTTACAAACATTTGAACATTTTGAACTAAGGGACCATACTGCTAGGTCTCTAGACTTACACACTATACAAAACTAATTTATACCAAGAACAAGACACCCATACCCGAGGAAGCACTCGAATCTCCTACGAGAATGGCCACGCAATCCGTAACATGGCGCCTTAGACCGTACAGCCATCCCAACGCGGTACACCGCAATCCACCATACGGTTCGTCGCGGAGTGTAGCTCGTATCAATTCTATTCATTTCCCTTGCTGTTCCACTTCCAGGCAGAGCGAAGGAAAACGAATGCTGATAGGCCCCTGCATGAGCCCTACTTTCTCTTATCTTTGTGGTCCTTCAGTCAGCTTCAAAGCCGCGGTGGAGTAGCCGATCGGTCTCGCTGCGGAGCGCGCGGTTGCTCGCCGTCGGAGGTTCGAGTCCTCCCTGGGGCATGAGTGTGTGTGTTGTCCTCAGGTTAGTTTACCTTAGTTGATGGTCACGCAGTTTGTTCCGATAGATTTACAAACAGTTGAACAAACAGTCAGCTTCAAACGAAAGACCTGAAATTTCATCAATAGTGTTCCTCGGAAAGAATTACGCCTTCCCTCCAGATATTCGCATTTCGTTTCCCAAAGGATCTCCGAAATACTCATGTGTTGATCGAAGCTAACAGTAACAAATTTAGCAGCCCACCTCTGAATTCCTTCCCTGCCGTCCTATAAATCTAGTGGCGATTCCAAACACTTTTTCTGTACAGTTGAACCACGTCTGTTTGCTCGGAAAGATATTTTGCTATTTATGAAAGTTCTAGTTCCTTGCTTCGCGTATCCGACTTTTACAGATGCCAGAATCTCTGATACTTTTTGCCTGTCTTCGGTTACTGTTTTTCCCTCTAGAGAGCAACCGGCTTTGTTTCCTCGGTGTTTCCCATTTTTTGTTATTACACCTCGGTAGGACTTTTCAGTCCTATCCACTTATTTAGCACCTGCTTTTCCACAACGTTACTTACAATGCATTTAAATTTTGCCCATAAATCCTCCACGTTTATTGTACCGGAACTAAATGATTTCCGTTCATTTTGTCAATGGGATGCTAACAAAAACTTAGCCTATCCTTTTATCAGAAATATTCTTCTTCTTGATTGATTTATTAACGTTGGTAACCATCGTCGCTTTTACTACGTCGTGATTACTAACACCTGTCTCTACTCTGACATCGTCGATAAGGTTAGGCCGTTTTTAGCAGCTAAAATATTTCCATTGCGCGTGGCTTCTCGATTTAGCTGTTCAGGATAGTTTTCTGGAAACATATGCAAAATTAGTTATCAGGATTAATCGTCTGTATCACTTGCAATGAATTCATACACTTCCCAGTCTATACTCGGTTGGTTAAAGTCCCCTCCAACTAACATTACAGGATCATAGTATTTCCGATAGACTCCTGGATGACCGAGTAAGTGAACACAACTGCGAGATGGGGCAATTACAGCATAGGCTATCCACACTAGATAATGTGCCAGGGCATAGAAGCCATGACCGAATCCTAGCTAAAGTCTTTCTCCGGAAATGTTAAACGTGGTTTTATCCATGTGTAACAAATGCTAGCACGAACATCCCATTCGTTGTGTAGCTCAAGAGAGCTCACTTGAAATTTTGTAGGTAAAAGGTGTGGCAGACCTACGGGAATGGGGTATATGTTGGAAGGTGAATTGCGACTTTTAAGTAGCCAAAACAAAAAATTCAGTTACGACCCTCCTAAAAACTTTCTCCTGTTACTAACATACGTGTTTTTAAATAATTTCTTTGGAGAGTAAACCCCTGGTTCTACTTTTTTTTTCCTTACCTTGAGAATAAGAGGTAGTGGGATATATTGAAGAAAGTCTCGTGGGGGATGTTCAAGAAAGATGAGGGTCTAAAAGGCAAACTGTTGATTGTAGACAAAAATCGCAAATCCACTACGTACGTGTCGTCTATAAACAGCTCTAGATTATTGTTTCTATTTAGGAGCGACTAACTTAGAGAAACACATTTATAACAAATCCCACACTGACACGGCACCTGCAGACAAACCGGTGTGTTCCTGCTTAAGCTTTCAAAGAACTGATCCAGAAAAATCTAGGCAAACATTATCGAGAAGTCAGAGTTTCAGGTGTCACCTCACATCCTTTTACTATAAACAGACGAATCAAGAAACATGGCGACGCAATTGAAATAATAGAGTACCATCTGTTGTTACGGAAGTTGTTAATCAAACATGCGCTGCAACGGTTGATATGTGAACTGAATAGCAAAATTAGGTGCATTATCTGACGCTACACAACATTCTGTAAACACGGATTTGTCTATTTTGAATAATGTTTTATTTACAATAAGATTCACGAACGTTAAGAAGATGGGGTTAAGAAATAGGGCTAATAAATAAAATTAATAAACTACTGCATTAATAAATTAGAATCATCCAACCCAGTTTACATATGCTTCTCTGAACATCACGTGACCACTGGTAAAGATGTGTTAAGTTCAAATGCTCAAATGTTTGTAAATCTATCGGACCAAATTGCATGGTCACCAGTCTGTACTCTGTAGCTCACAAACTACTTACACCTAGGTAAACTAACCTAAGGTCAAACACACACACCCATGCCCCAGGGAGGACTCGAACCTCCACGGCGAGCAACCGCGATGTGTCAAGTATTGTAGGATTTAGTTTAGCTTCTCACTCTCGTAGAGCAGAAATGGAGGATGGAGAAGTTGCTACATTCGTTAGGAATTGCCATAAATTTAATCACAAAGTTATTCATAAATTTTGCAAAGAGTGGTATACGAAAACATGTACAACAGAAGTAGAATTTCTTAATCAATAATTCATAATAGTGTATACCGAGTAACAGGCCTATTTAACAACAAAAAGAAAGAATTAGTGGTGGTGATTTTAATACAGACTTTCTTGAAAACTCTTCTAATACGAACCTATTGCAGTCGGTAGTATTTTCATTCAACGTAATTCATACTGTTAACCTCCCAACTAGGATAGCTAATGGCCGGCCGCGGTGGCCGATGGGACTGAGGCGCTCCAGTCACGGTCTGCACGGCCACTACGGTCGGCGGTTCGAATCCCCCCTCGGGCATGGATATTTGTGCCGTCCTATTTCGTAAGTAGTTCATAAGTAGTTTGTAAGTTTAGGGACTGATGACCCCGTAGTTAAGTCCCATAAGCTATATAAACATTTGAACATTTGATAGCTAATGACTCAAAATCAGTCATCGACATTATCGTTATAGAAATGTCTAATGGAAAAAATTATACTATAAAACAAATAATAAGTAGTCTTTCAGACCATGACATTAAATCAGAGTTCAAGAGGATAGTCAGTAAGAAAAAAAAATGATTATTTTAGTATTCTCCTCTAGGTCGTGAATTGGAGTGATGTGTACAATGTTCATAGTTTGAATGAGAAATACAATACTTTTATTATTAATGTCTTTAACGTATTTTAAAACTATTTTTCCCTTAAACTAACCCAGATGAAACCAAAGTATATAAAGATGCCATGTATTACTCAAGAAATAAAGGTATCCTGTAACACCAAAAGAAAGCTATATCTATCGGTCAGAAACAGCTCGGATGTAAATGCTTCGGATCACTACAAAACAAACTGCAAAATAGCAAAATACTAAAGATGATAATACGGATATCAGAATAGAATTGTCACATCAGATATCAAATTAAAGACTATAATGGGATATATTAGAGGAAGAGACTTGTAGAAACAGAGATCAGTAGCAGCACATAGCATTAAGGGTAAATGATGCACGGGTAGCAGATACACACAGAGCAAAAAGTCTCAGATTTAGGAAAATCCTTACATTTCAATTACTTTGTTTCTCCCAGCTACCCCACTCACATTCATATCATGGAATTTCCGTGTATTTTTCTTTTTTTCCTCATATAATTCCTATAAAAATATAAAATAAACTTTATTCTCACATGTGAAAACGTAGAAGAAAGCTAAGGTTAATTTTGAAATCAACCGAAAAATTTCAACACGCCAAAGCCAGGCAACCCTAACGACGAGTCGTTGGTACTCTAATGAGAATACGTCCATCGGACTCGTTTTGATGCTGTTGATTTTCTAACAAGAATAGATGATGGTGAAATCAGAACAGAGAAAAGTAAGGTAACAGGAAAAGTTCGCCGACCTCAGTACAGGACACGGGACAGGGACGTATGACACCCAGAAGCAGCGCGATTGCCAAGGAGAGATATGGCTTGAGAAGCCCGATGCAAAGTCTCGGGTATCAGCAGCTGCGGTCAATCGATGACGGCCGGACTTGTCCTCTGCTTGACGGACGTGCCTCTCTCTCCGGCTACACCGCAGTACTACCTCCGTCCAGTGCTAAATCCATTCGTTGTTGCCTGTTAAATACACAGTTTTACGTCAGAAACTGTTTGTGTATTTCGAACATCTTTCTTTTCTAGTTTATTTTCAATTGCGATTTTACTGCAACACCGAATATATTTATTATAGCGAAAAATTATGGATGTAAATGACGCTATATTTCGACACAGTCCATTCATACTGCATGCATGCATGCAAGCATTCATTTCTTTAGAAATTCTGGCTGCGAGTGAGGGGAAAAAATCACGAATACCCCTTCACACTACGGCGATTGCACCAAAGACAGCAAAGGTTTTCTAGGCAAAGATGTCTTTGAGTAATTTCTCCAGTTTAGTATTGAGCTCACTGATCAGAACTGAGGTACATAAGGAGTCTAAACTGTAAATGTTTTGATAGTATGAATATATCAGACCCTCCTGTGGAAAGGCTACAAGTTATATACAACTGAGTCTCGCAGACTTATCAACTGCATTGACTTGTTATTCTATTTGAATTCCGTAGTGGAAAGAATTGTCCGAACTACATTTTGTAGAGCACGTAGTGATCTGCAATTCGAGACGAGCACATTGTACTGCAGTGTTCTGTGTTACAGCCCGGCCCGTTTCAAGCAGTTTTGTGATGTAATACTATAACACAATTTTAAACGTTCTCCATCTACCGTATCTGAACGTTAAATCTACAAGTCTATTTGCTACGTTTCGTATTTGAAACTTGAGCTGCTTTAAAATTAGATCTAAATGTAATATCACAGGTTCTGGTGTGCCAGGTGCTGAATCTTTTTAAATGCAGAGTTGGATAGTACAGCGCATGGTCGGAAGACTAACACAGCAATCGCAGTGTCTACTATGAGATGTTATTTCCCTTCATTCATTGTATCTTGTACAGAGCTATAAAACAAGTTCCGAAATGTAACAATACCTGCAGAGATCGACACGTGGTACAGAGATTTCCATTTGAAATTTTGCATAAGCAGATGTATAGTCTTCTTCTTCTGCGGCTCTACAACTCATGGCGAGTCTTGCCCTCTTCAACTATCCTGTACCTCTGATCCCAGTACATTGCTAACATTTTCCAGGTCCTGTAACCCATCTCCCAAAGCTCTCCAATGATTCCGTCTTCGCCGGCCGCGGTGGCCGAGCGGTCTGTGACGTGCCAGTCACGTTCTGCACGGCCACTACGTTCGGATGTTAGAATCCCCCCTCGGGCATGGATATTTGTGCCGTCCTTAGTATTAGCTAGTTCATAAGTAGTTCGTAAGTTTAGGGACTGATGACCCCGTAGTTAAGACCCATAAGTTCTACAAACATTTGAACATTTGACTCCGTTTTCCTATCTACTTTTCGGTCGTCGTTTCTATCCATCTGATTTTATATATATTCTCTTGAGTATCCTTCTTTCGGTTGCATACGGCGTGCATAAGCACTAATCTGATTAGTGTTTTAGGGATCGTTATTTTTGCGTTTCTAGTCAGGAGAATTGAAGATATTTTGTTATTACAAATGTTTGTTAAGCTTATGGGACTTAACTACGGGGTCATCAGTCCCTAAACTTACAAACTACTTATGAACTACTTACGAACTAGGACGGCACAAATATCCATGCCCGAGGGGGGATTCGAACCCCCGACCGTAGTGGCCGAGCTGACCGTGACTGGAGCGCCTCAGTCACCTCGGCCACCGTGGCCGGCGAAGATATTTTGGTTAGAATGAAATTAGCTCTGTTGACTGTAATTACCCTCTGTTTTATTTCACAGGAGGTATCATTTTGACTGGTGACAATCGAGCCCAGGCACTTGAAGTGATCGGCTCTTTCAAAGGTGTAACTGCCCATCGTTATTTCGGCTGGCATTTACAGTATTGTGTACAAACAGTAAGCAGTTCCAATTATTGTATGATTATACTATTTCTGTACTGTCGCTGTAGGCAGCTACAGGCATAAAATAAACTGTAAACTCCATCCAAGAGGCCTCTTGCGGCCCTACAGGTACCGACCGGTCGCCGTGTCATCCTCCGCCCGGAGGCGTCATCGGATGGGGTATGGATAGGGACGTGATCAGCGCCTCACACTATCGGCTGCTGTGTCGTTTTTCGTGACCGGAGCCGCTACTTGTCAATCAAGCAGCTTCTCAATTGGCCTCACAAGCACCCCGCTTGCCAACACCGCTCAGCAGACCCGGACGGTGAACTATCCTAGTGCTAGGCGAGCCCGGCAGAGCTTCATTTCGGTGACCCAGCATAAACCTGTGTATAGGGCTGGGCAAATGATACTCGCGTTCGAACATGTTCGGAATTTCCCGATACAGCAGAGAACTCGATACAGTATCGAACTGGCCGGCCGCGGTGGCCGAGGGGACTGCGGTGCGCCAGTCACGGTCTGCACGGCCACTAAAGTCGGGGGTTCGAATCCCCCCTCGGGCGTGGATATTTGTGCCGTCCTTACTGTTAGCTAGTTCGTAAGTAGTTTCCAAGTTTAGGGACTGATGACTTCGTAGTTAAGTTCCATGAGCTATACAAACATTTGAACATTTGAACAGTATCGAACTGTTCGAACAATCATAATAGATGACTGGCGCTGCTTATCTGCCAACGATACGCAGGAAATTTTGAAGCTAGTGGGCAATCGCTTTGCTCAGAACTAATTTCAAGGAAGTACAAGTACATGTAAAGTAAAAGATGGGCAACAGTATAAAAAAGCTGTATATTTTGTTTGAAACAGCGCATACGTGACGTGTCTGGTCTCACTGCAGGAGAATGAAACTTTCACTCTGCAGCGGAGTGTGCGCTGATATGAAACTCCCTGGCAGATTAAAATTGTGTGCCAGAGCACAGAAGTCATGACCGAATCCTAGTTAAAGTCTTCTCCGGAAATGTTAATCGTGGTTTTATCCGTTGTGCAACAACTAGACGAGGTACTGGCGGAAGTAAAGTTGTGACGCGGCATCGTGAGTCGTGTCGGGATAGCTCAGTCGGTAGAGCGCTTGCCCGTGAAAGACACAGGTCCCAGGTTCGAGTCCCGGTTCCGGTTCACAATTTTAATCTGCCAGTAAGTTTCAACAAAATATCTGCTACTAGAACAGAACTACTGCGCCTCATTACTGACAGCTAACATTCAAAGGGAAAAAAATTGATTCCTTCATAAGTAAAAAATACATTTAATGGGATTATAAGAGATAGGTTGCAAATGACCATTCCATTCCCTGTTAATACAATATAGTAACAGATAAAAATGTTATTTTTCTGTCCCAGCCTCGTCGCCGCTTTTGTGTTTCGTTTCCGTCGTAGGTGTCGGTGGCCGAGTAAGAAAGACCGACACAGGAATAAAGGTAGCACGCTTGTACGCTTGTACAGGTACGGAGGTGAGCAGCCAGTGGGACAGCAGAAACTAGAAACACTAGAGTAAATTAGAACGAGATATATATTGCACAGAATTTATACAATACTTAACTTTTACATAGATCAGTAGCCGGCCGCGGTACCGAGGTGACTGAGGCGCTCCAGTCACGGTCTGCACGGCCACTACGGTCGGGGGTTCGAATCCCCCCTCGGGCATGGATATTTGTGCCGTCTTTAGTCTTAGCTAGTTCATAAGAAGTTTGTAAGCTTAGGGACTGATGACCCCGTAGTTAAGTCCCATAAGTTGTACAAACATTTGAACATTTTTGATAGATCAGTACTGCAGAATGCTGATACATAGTTGAGCTACATCTACATCTACATAGATACTCTGCAAATCACATTTAAGTGCCTGGCAGAGGGTTCATTAACCACTTTCATAACTTTTCTCTACCGTTCCATTCTCTAATAGCGCGCGGGAAGAAAGAACACCTAAATCGTTCCGTTTTCGATCTGATTTCTCTTATTTTATTGGGATGGTCATGTCTCCCTAAGTAGGTGGGTGCTAGCAAAATATTTTCACATTCAGAACTAAAAGTCGGTGATTGAAACTTCGCAAACAGATCACGCCGCAATGAATAACGTCTTTCTTTTAATGATTTCCACCCCAATTCGTGCAACATTTCCGTGACGCTTTCCTCCCCGTGACGTGATAAAACAAAACGAGCTGCCCTTCTCTGAACCTTCTCAATATCTTCCGTCAGTCCCACCTGGTGAGGGTCCCACAAGGGGCAACAGTACTCCAGGAGAGGACGCACAAGTGTGATGTAGGCAGTCTCTTTGGTGGAGCTGGCGCATCTTCTTAGCGTTCTGCCAATGAAACGTAACCTTTGGTTCGCCTTCCCCACAATATTTTCTGTGTGTTCTCTCCAGTCAAAGTTGTTCGTAATTGTAACTCCTAGGCATTTGGTAGAATTGGCGACCTTAAGGTTTGACAGATTTATCGCGTAATTGAAGTTCAGCGGATTTCTTTTAGTGGTCATGCGTATTACTTCACACTTTTCTTTATTTAGTGTCAATTGCCAATTTTCGCACCAAGTAGAAATTTTGTCTAAATCGCTTTGCAGTTGCTTTTGATCCTCTGTTGACTTCACTAACCGATAAACGACAGCATCATCCGCGAACAGTCTAAGGGAGCTATTCAGTTTGTCTCCTAAATCGTTTATAAACACGAGTAAGAGTAGGGGACCTATAACGCTTCCCTGTGGAACGCCAGATATCACTTCTGTTTTACTCGATGACTTACCGTCAATTACAACGAACTGTGTCCTTTCTGATAGGAAATCGTGAATCCAATCGCACAATTGGGGAGATATTCCATAAGCATGCAATTTCATTAGAAGCCGCTTGTGAGGTACAGTGTCAAAAGCCTTCCGGAAATCCAGAAATATGGAATCGATTTGAGATCCCTTGTCGATGGCACTTAACACTTCAAATGAATAAAGGGCAAGCTGTGTTTCGCAAGAGTGATACTTTTTGAATCCGTGCTGACTATTGGTTAATAGGTCGTTCTCTTCGAGGTAGTTCATAATATAGAGGCCTGCCTAGTGCCTGTCCGATAGCCAAGTCTTCACTGGTGCCTATCTGATTCCGAATTGTTAACTGGTTCCTATCTCAGTCCCAAGTGCACGTTGTCGTTCAGTGGTGGCCACGAGCGGGATAGCAGCAGAGGGCGCTCGTGGCTGACGTCGTAAGAACGCCGCGCCGTGCGTGCATGGCGGCGAGCGGCGAAAGTAGGTGGCGCGCACTTTATACTTGTGCGACACCACAGTTACCACCTTTTAATTGCCTTGAAAACAGGATTAAAAGAAATGAAATAAGGAAAACATTAGAAATTTGATACCCAATAACTGAAATAAGTCACATAAAAATAAACTGTAAATGCAACCTCGGAATAAACGGTGCAGGAACTGCTCTGTACGTAGTATCAACAGGAGTCGCTAGATCGCAGCACTGTAATTTTTAATCGCGATTGCTATCGTTTACTTATAGCCTATATTCGCTACTGTCTTTACTTAGAAGCTACTATAGTCGAAATTACACACTTATTAATCTCCATAGTACATTAATGACATCCTACCTTCGTTATAAATCGTTAACTGCACAGCACAGAAAAGATTTACGAATATCATCGTTGTAAATCGTAGATATAGTACCTCCTAGTACGGCTAGATAGCGTTGTGCTCGAAAGTTCGAACATTTCCCGCCGGCCGCGGTGGCCGAGGGGACTGCGGCGCGCCAGTCACGGTCTGCACGGCCTCTACGGTCAGGGGTTCGAATCCCCCCTCGGGCATTGATATTTGTGCCGTCCTTAGTGTTAGCTAGTTCGTAAGTAGTTTGTGATGTAAATTGATCGAACAGTTCCAGTCAAGTCCAAACCAGGCGCTACCTGTTTCTCCACTGCGTCAGCCATAAAATCTTTAAGAGTAAGCGTACGAAGTGATTTAAAGTGGAATGAATTCATGAAGTGAATTTATGCGAGGTAGATTATTTGGTAGAACCTTGTGTGTCTGTAGTCCTCTCTCCTAGGAGATAGCTTAAAAAACCCTCGTTAGGCCAATACTTCAAAATCGCTTGTCAGTCTGGAATTCGTACTAGATGGCAATGATGGAGGAAATAGAGGAGATCCAATGAAGGTAACACGTTTCGTCGTAGGCTCTTTAGTAATAGCGAAAGCGTCACGAAGATTCTCAGCTATCTCCAGTGACAAACGCTTTAAGCATGCGTTTAGTGTGTAACTGTTACCAGTAACGCGTTAGTCCCCAACCCTGATACCTAGGAATTACTATCACTTCAGACTTAAACTGGAAGAACATGTAAATAATGTCGTGGGAAAGGCGAACCAGAGACTGCGTTTTATTGGCAGAACCCTTAAAAGGAACAACAGAACTACTAAAGAAAATGCATACACTACGCTTGTCCGACCTGTTTTGGAGTATTGCTGCCCAGTGTGGGATCCCTATCATTTGGGTTTGACGGAAGACATCTAAAGAGTCCAAAGGAAGGGCAGCTCGTTTTGTACTGTCACTGTACAGGGGAGACAGCGTCACGGAATTGATACAGGATCTGGGATGGGAATCATTACAACAACGGCGTTTATCGCTGCGGCGTGGGCTACTTACGAAACTGTAATCGCCAAAGTGTGGTTTACTATTGAAGTTCCCAGGAGAATAAGTCCCCAAAAGTGTCAAGTAACATATGGCTTTTTCGTACGTATGTCTCGAGAAAAGACCATGAACGTGAAATTAGATATTCGAGCTCACACGAATACATACCAGCTATTGTTATTCCCGCGAACTATTCGGGTTTGGAACAGCAAATTTGGAAGTGATGATAGTGTGTGTTCTATCTTATAGTACATTTGCCACACACCGTAAGGTAGCTTGCGGAGTATAGATGTAGACGTAGATTTATTTGTAGAGGGAAATATCTCTTTCCAGCAGAACAAGCAGCCACATCAGTAGCAGTGGCTTTCAGAAAGCTAGCACGTGGACGCGAGATACATAATTCAGAGTGGCTCATTCAGGTGCCGGCGCAGGTTACATAAAACAGGGAAAAGTATGTCTTATAAAAGTGACGTAAATTATTTTTTAAATGTTCAATGATTCAGTATCAGTTAGCACTTGTGAGAGGGTGGAATTGCCAATATTCCGTGCGATATTTGGAGGAGAAAATAAATAGCGATTTTAGGTAAAGAAAAAGTTGCTTCATTTCAAAAATCAGATACAACCAGTATTCAGGGCATAACTTTAAATATTCTTTCGCTTCGTAGACATTGGGCAGTCAAAGAAACCTCGTACGGAGGCATCTAAGTAACCATTTTCACTCTCACTCTTTAACAATGCCTGATTCTATTGTCATAGTACACAAAATTGTCTTGATCAGTTAAACCGGCAACCCACACGCAATGGAAATATTTTACACCTTATAGGTACGAACAGACCTGATCTTATTAACGATGTCAGTGTAGAGACAGGAGTTAGTGATTATGGTATCATCATAGCGTCAATGGTGACGAAAGTTAATAAACCAATCAAAAAGGCTAGGAGCGTGTTTTTGTTAGGAATAGCCGATAAGCAATTGTTAGGTTCTCACTTAGAAAAGGAATGGACATCGTTTAGTTCCGGTACAATGGATGTAGAGGAATGTGGACTAGATTTAAATGCATTGTAAATAAAGGTTTAGAGAAATACAGGCCTGTAAAGTCGATTAAGGATGGAAAAGATCCACCAACGTGGTATAATAGTAATGTTAGAAAGCTACTGAGACAACAAAGACTGTTGCGCTCTCGATTCAAAAAAGAACACGCAAATAATGACAGACAAAATTTAGTACAGATTCGTGCGTCTATAAAAAGATCGTTGCGCGAAGCATACAATAACTACCACGGCCATACCTTACAAAAGATCTTTCTGAGAACCCGAAAAAATTCTGCTCCTATGTAAAATCGATAATTTAACCTTTAAGAAATTTTTCACGCATAAGAACCGCACAAATGTACGATTATTTGATCGACGTACTAACTCCCAACTGGAGGACATAGTAATAGGTATTTCCGGTGTAGAAAAGCAGCTGAGAGCGCTAAATACAAAAAACGTCTCTTGGTCAGGATGGAATATCAGTTCGGTTTTACAAAGAGTGTGCGGCATTTGCCCCTTAGCTTGCATTTATCGCGAATCTTTAATTCAGCACGAAGTTCCTAGTGATTGGAAAAAGGCGCCGGTTACTCCGTTTATAAGAAACGTAAAAGAACTGACCCACATAATTACAAGCCAATATCCTTGACATCAGTTTCCTATAGAATTTTGGAGCATATTCTCAGCTCGAATATAGTAAATTCCCTTGAGACGAATTAGCTTCTATCTATGAATCAATACTGGTTTAGGAAACATCAAATGTTCAAATGTTTGTATAGCTTATGGGACTTAACTACGGGGTCATCAGTCCCCAAACTTACAAACTACTTATAAACTAGCTAAGACTAAGGACGGCACAACTATCCATGCCCGAGGGGGGATTCCAACACCCGACCGTAGTGTAGGAAACATCGTTCAAGTGAAACTCAGCTTGCCCTTTTCTCATATGACATCTTGCGAGCCATGGATGAAGGACAACAGGCATATAGTGTTTTTCTCGATTTCGAAAAGGCATTTGACGCGGTGCCTCACTGCAGACTGCTAACGAAGATACGAGCATATGGAATAGGTTCATAGATTTGTGACTGGTAGGAAGACTTTCTAAGCAATAGAACGCAGTACGCTGTTCTCGACGGCGAGTGTTCATCAGAGACGATTGTGTCGCCAGGCGGGCCCCAGGAGAGTGTGACAAGACAGCTATTATTTTCTATCTTTATAAATGAGCCGATGGATAGAGTAAGTTGAAATTTGCGGCTGTTTGCTGATGATGCTGTGGTGTGTGCAGGGGTGTCGTCTTTGACTTTAATAGCATACTGGATGACTTGACAAAATTTCTATTTGGTGTGAAGAATGGCAGCTAGCTCTAACTGCAGAAAAATATAAGGTGATGCGCATGAGTAAGAAAAATAATCCCACTATGTTCGAATACAGCATTAAAAGTGAGCTTCTTGATGCAGTCGCGTCGTTCAAATATCTAGGCGTATCATTGCAGAGCAATATGAAATGGTACGAACATGTAAGGACAGTTGTGAGTAAGGCGAACAGCCGACTTCGGTTTATTGGGAGAATTTTGGGAAGATGTACTTCATCTGTAAAGGAGACCGCGTATAAAACGCTTGTACGACCACGTCTTGAGTATTTCTCAAGTGTTTGGGACCCGCAGAAGATCAGTTTAAAGGAAGACATAGAAGCAGTTCAGAGACGAGCAGCTAGGTTTGTTACCGGTAGGTTCGACCAATGCGATAGTGTCGCGGAAATGCTCCGGGAACTCAAATGGGTATCGCTGGAGGAAAGGCGACGTTCTTTGCTGCCGCCTACTTACATTTTGCGTAGTGATCACAAAGACAAGATAAGAGAAATTAGGGCTCGTACGGAGGCATATAGACAATTTTCCTTCGTTCTATTTGCTATTGGAATATGAAAGGAAATGCCTAGTAGTGGTACAGCGTACCCTCCGCAACGCACTTTACGGTGAATTGCGTTTTATATATGTAGATGTAGTATGTCTATGACGTCCACGTAACAGAAAATACGTCTAATGGAATAAATTGACGTATTTCTACGAATCAAATTATTTGGATACTTAAAAACCGACTTTAACCAGCAGAAAAAATCCTAAGAACCACTTCGAATGGAATTGCATTGCTTGGGAATAGTAATGAAAAACCTTAATAGAAATGCTACCAGGGACAATTTTTTCTTCCCCTTAACGCATATTATCGAACGAAGTTAAGTCCAGTGGCTAGAATACTGGACTAGCATTTGGGAGGACGGCGGTTATCCCACCTACGGCCATCCAGGTTTAGGTTTTCTGTGAAATCGCCCCAGGAAAATATCGGGATGGTTCCTTACAAGGGCAAGGCAAATTTCCTCGCCCGTTCTTACCAAACAATACAAACAATATAAGCTTGTGGTTCGTCTCTAATGAACACGCTGTCGACGGGTCGTTAAACACCAACCTTGCTTCCTTACTTCTTCCTAACACATGTTCTAGTTTCCTTACGGAAATATGTAGATCGAGGCAACGATAGTGTAGCGTGATGGCCAGATATTCTTCCTGACGACACCTCACCACAGATACTGATTCTTTGTACCAGATCCGTCTAGTACCTACCGAGCGAGGTGGCACTGAAGTAACACACGCAACTCGCATTCGGGAGGACGGTGGTTCGAATCCACCGCTGGCCACCCAGATTTAAGTTCTCCGTGACATCTTTAACTCATTCCAGAGAAATGCCGCGATGGTTCCTTTGAAAGGACACGGCAGATTTCATTCCCTGTTCTTACCCAAGGAATCCGAGCGTGAGCTCCGCCTCTAACAACCACGCTGTCGAGGGCGCATTAAACCTTTATCTTCCTTTCTTTGTCTAGTACGCAGATGTAATATAGGGGACTATGAAGACTTTTACGTTTGGAGGCGCTGCTGCAGCGTATATACAATGTAGCGCGACTCCGATGCGGTTATAAAAGCGTCGACATAATGCGCTAAATTCGGAAACGTGATGTATGGCAACGGCGACGTTAATACAATGCTGCTCTTTTTCCTTGGTTACCGAAAGACAAACCCCGGCAGACTTCCGTCGGAGAATGAAGAATGTGTATGGGGAGTCTGTTAAAAAAATTAAAATTAAAATAAAAAAATAAAAACCAGCGTTGTTGAATGCTGTACTAATTACCGCACTGACTATCAACTAACTATCATCTAACATAGCACGTTGATTTGGGAGGCCAACTTCAACCTTTACGGACAAAAACACCCGGGAGACGTTCGGACAGCCGCCCTACAGTCCTGATCTCCCCGTGCGATTATCAAGAATTCGCTTCCTAAACAAAGGTCATGAGTGTTCTGCTATTCCTTGCGGACGAGGACGTGCAGCATGCAACAGGATACGGCGCGTTATCACACAGGTATCTTCAACCTGGCGCATCGGTGGGATGATTGCCTCAGCGCTGCATTAACATGGCGATGCTGGATTGTACGGTCTTGGAAATGGAAATATTTTTCCCGCTCCATATACAGGTGTAAAAAGTATAAGCTGCCAACATTATACCGACGGCACATCTAGGTGTGCCTGGCAGAAATGTCTAATGAAATCTTCGAGGGAATAGCCGTAAGGTTCTAGACGTCATGTCAGGAACTGCGTGGCCACTCCCGCCGGAGGTTCGAGTCCTCCCTCGGTGTGTGTGTGTGTGTGTGTGTGTGTGTGTGTGTGTGTGTGTGTGTGTGTGTTTGTGTGTGTTGTCCTTAGGATAGGTTAGTTTAAGTAGTTTGTAAATCTAGGGACGATGACCACAGTAGTTTGGTCCCATCTGTTTACAAACTTTTGAACATTTTAAAGAGAAATATTACGGTACAGTGTTCCTTATTATTGTGTTCCTAAATTCCAGTATGTTGATAGTAGATGTATGGTTTCGGAGAAATGTAAAACAAACTAGAGAACTGTAAACATTGGATGTGTACAAAGGCCGCGCGGGAATAGCCGAGCTGTCTGGAGCGTCACGTTGCGGATCGCGCGGCCTCCCGCGTCGAAGGTTCGAATCCTCCCTTGGGCATGGATGTGTGTGTTGTCCTTAGGTTAGTTTGACTTTGTTTGTAAGCTACGGACTAATAACCACGCAGCTGAGTCCGATAGATTTACAAACATTTGAATTTATATGTACAAAGGCACGGCGCGGAAGTCATTTCCCACCAAAACAAGCAATGTAAACATTCACTTGGATGTCAAGAATATGCAGTTTGTATTACGTAAACAATGACTTGAATACAGTCAAACTTTTTCTCTTTTACAAATCATTCGATTACCAAGTAATTCGTTGCTCTTAATTACAATTAACTGTTTCCTCTTTTTACAAAAATAATTACTCTAAACGCCGTCCTACAGGCCTCGAAAAGAAAAACAGGTACGGACTGGCTGCCGCGACATTCACGGCCAGAAGACATCAACGGATGTGGTATGGAGGAGGCGTGGTCAGCGCCCGCACTGGTGTCGGTTTTTTTGACCGGAGCTGCTACTGCTCAATCAAAGAGACCTCAAGTGCCCTCACAAGAGCTGAGTGCACCCCGCTTGCCGACAGTGCTCGGCAAGACTCGGACGGCGACACACAAAAGTGCTAGCAAGCCTGACAGTACTTAACGTCAGTCGTCTAGTGGGAACTGATGTATCCATTGCGGCCTGGCCGTTGGCCTTTTTACAGCAATACCATAACGAAAATTAAATTCAGATTATTTTCCTTCTGTACAACAGTGTCGTAACGAAAATGAACTGCAAAATACTCCCACTTGCATCAATACGGCACTAAGTGTTCAAAATGCTCAATATTCTATTCTATACATTCCTTATAACGGTGAACCTAGTTTAGTCGCACTCGTTCACCC
Source organism: Locusta migratoria (assembly GCA_026315105.1). Lineage (NCBI taxonomy): Eukaryota > Metazoa > Arthropoda > Insecta > Orthoptera > Acrididae > Locusta > Locusta migratoria. The sequence goes on from CM048755.1 coordinate 304,677,442, forward strand.
ACATGAACATTTAAAGAAATCTTCTCGGGTAATCTCTGCACGGCCACTACGGTCGGGGGTTCGAATCCTCCCTCGGGCATGGATATTTATGCCGTCCTTAGTATTAGCTAGTTCATAAGTAGTTTGTAAGTTTACGGACTGATGTCCCGTAGTTAAGTCCCATAAGCTCTACAAACATTTGAACATTTATTGTCGGGTAATCAGCCGAGTGATGGCGTCGTCTTGTCGCAACGTTTCGATGAGCTTGGTGCTCATCATCTTCTGGTCACTTCGCCAGAACATGATGAGCACGAACAACATCGAAACGTTGCGGCTAGGCGACGCCATCACTCGGCTGATTACCCGGAAAGATTTCATTAATGGAATACACCGAGAAAGTCTACAATCGCATATAACACATGAACGGGGAGGGGGTTCGAATCACCCCTCGGGCATGGATATTTGTGACGTCCTTAGTATTAAGTAGTTCATAGGTAGTTTGTAAGTTTAGGGACTGATGGCCCCGTAGTCGAGTCCCATAAGCTATATAAACATTTGAACATTTTTTTTTGAACACATGAACATTTGCCTTTACTGTATTGGCATCATTGAAAATCTTCCGCGTGAGTACGTTTACATTATTTACTTTCTGACTATAAATAAGCCGGTTCATAAGGCCTAAAAAGTAAAGATCTAGGAGATTTCATTCATGACTACGTGCTGGACATTGAATAGGACGGACTGGTCTACGTCTTAGTCCTGGAAAGCGTCTCTTCGAAAATCTTCGTACACTGTGCAACCCCATGTTACGACGAATGGCTAATGGAATATCTTCTACTAAAGTTGGTAGCAGTGTCACCTATACAAAAGCTTGGTAATGACCCATTGGCACATTGGGTTCCGCCTGTGTATATATATTATATTGTCAGTTGGTTGTATTGATTTTTTGTACGCCCAGTCCCAGTAATATATTTTAATAATGTATCTGATATTTTCATTTGACTCAACACATCTTATAGCCATGTTTTTCGTAGTTTATATGTAAGTTGACAGTGCAGAGGGCGCAAGATGATGTTACATAAATTCATTCAATTAATATTTAAGTTTAACCCTGCGCCATCTGGTGGCTATTGAACCTAATTTATCTGTTTCGGTGTTCCCCCCTTCTCACCATAGTTTGGCATGAGGTTCTAGTCGACACACCTGGACTAGACATCCACGATTTTATATTTTAGTTAGTCATCTCCAATAAGATGTATTTTAATTACCACCTTTTTTTAAAAAAAGTTGTAAGTATATTTTCATATAATGTGTTTGTGCGCCATATGAATTTTATGATTATCAACTGTAAACATCCGTAATGTAATTTATTTTTTGACACAGCCACGGTGGATTAGCCGTGCGTACTGGAGCGCCGTGTTGCGGTGCGCGAGACAGTCCGCCGTCGGGGGTTCGAATCCCCCCTCGGGCATGGATGTTTGAGCCGTCTTCAGTATAAGGTAGTTCATAAGTAGTTTGTAAGTTTAGGGACTGATGACCCCGTAGTTGAGTCCCATAAGCTCTACAAACATTTGATTTGAGATATGATGATGATGTATCGAAACGCGTAATGATAAAATAAAAACAGTGCGACCAAGACATTTCAAAAAAATTTTATGCAAGCTTGGTAATTGTTACCAGTCAACCGTGTAGGTAAAACGTAAGGCGCAAAATGTAATTATCGATTATACATGCCCAGACTTTTACAAAAAGCGACTCTGAAAACGTGTTTCTAATACTTGGCGAGTATATGTACACACTATGGTATGAATGCTGTAGAAATTATTTATTCTGTTGAGAGAGAATCACGTTTTACCAGTGTCGAGTATTATTTTTACAAAATCATACTGTACGCATTTTTAACAAAAACCACTCTGAGAATTTTCGTCGCGGAAGGATATCTTGCTCCTCCGTCGCCTCTTCGCGTTGAATGTCATAAGGCCGCTCCCTTCTCAGAGTGCGATGAACAACAGTGTGCGATGCACCCATTTTGCGGGTGATGCTTCTAGTAGCAATATATCCGTCCAAAATTTGTGCCTCAGCTTCTCATATACGATCTTCATATTGTGGGCCTCTGCCTTCCGCGCGGCGCAGAAAGGAGGCAGTATCTCTCACAAGGGGAGGCCTCGACGTTCTGATCACGGATTTTCTTCAAACTTTGTACCCTCTTAGCAGACCATTACGACAACATGACGTGCAAGGACTAAGGCGCAATATATAAACGATTTCGACGAAATCGCAGTAGCAGTGTCACGCGTCGAACATGTAACCGTGTGTTGCAGCTGTAAGTAAACCATAAGAAAGAGAAAGCGGCAGTCCAGGGGATAGCGTTTTGGCTTTTCAATCAGTGGCTCGCCAGTTAAAAAAATTCAAATGTTTGTTAAGCTTATGGGACTTAACTACGGGGTCATCAGTCCCTAAACTTACAAACTACTTATCAACTACCTTACACTAAGGACGGCACAAATATCCATGCCCGAGGGGGGATTCGAACCCCCGACCGTAGTGGACGTGCAGACCGTGACTGAAGCGCCTCAGTCCCCCCCCTTTTTTTTTTTTTTTTTTTTTTTTTTTTTTTTTTTTTTTTTTTTTTTTTTTTTTTGTTCTCTGGGTAGTTCTCTTCGTTGCGGACGCTGATCGTTTCGAGGTTGTTCGTTGAATATTTGGCTCAGCTTTTTTTTTTTTTTATTACAGAGGGCGTGGAGCCCTCTGATCGGGCGCGCTGAGCCACGGCGCCCGGCTTCCCCTCGGCCACCGCGGCCGGCGCTCGCCAGTTCCATCCTACCTCATACTGTCCTATATTTTTGTTCAGGAGAGGATGAGATCCTGACTATCTAATAATGACATAAGACAATAAGCGGGTTGGGAGTATTAAGTTTCGTTTTAAATGCTATTATTCTGAATATATATATATATATATATATATATAGTCATACAAGCCTCTGGGTAATGCGTCAGAATCTTTATGTGTGGGTACGTATTGCATACAATTCTACAGTTTCGTTTCAATCTTTATTAAATTTTGCACACGTAAGCTTCAATCCACGAGGACAGTCACCGTAAGTGTAAGAATCACGTACAGTACATAGTTCACGAGATAATGACATCATAAACAATGCGATGCGCGAAAAATTTCTGCATTAAGTGACAATGCTGCTCATTTTCTCCTAAACCACTGGACCGATTTTGACCATATTTGGTACACATATTCTTTACGTGAGATAACAATTGCAGTAGGAGCAAGAACCACATACGACACATAGTTCAGGAGATATAGGGTCATAAACAATAGGAGTTGCAAGAAACTGCCACATAATGCGACAGACTTTATAAATACACTATTTGAGCATGGCAGTACTTACCCGGCCGCGGTGGCCGAGGGGACTGAGGCGCTTCAGTCACGGTCTGCACGGCCACTACGGTCGGGGGTTCGAATCCCCCCTCGGGCATGGATATTTGTGCCGTCCTAGTTCGTAAGTAGTTCATAAGTAGTTTGTAAGTTTAGGGACTGATGACCCCGTAGTTAAGTCCCATAAGCTTTACAAACATTTGAACATTTGATTTGAGCAGTACTTAGAGACTTACAACAAACTAAATTTCAAAACTTTATTAAACTTTTTCTCGCTGATAACCACATCAAAATAATGAAAGGAAAAAAGTTTCTCGCTTACTACTTTTCCGCTGTTCATGGAGTAAAACTGAGGCATTCGGCACGAAGTTGCAGTTTATAATTTCTACACTACAAATTGTAGTCGCAGTATATTTTACAGGTAGTATACACACATTCAGATGAATGTACTTTAGAAATTGTATCACAGTACGACACGTAGTTCAAGAGATATAAGAAAAATAACAGTAACGTTCATGGAAAACCGCCCCATCGCGAAAAAATGTTCCAATGTTTGTTAAGCTTATGGGACTTAACTGCGGGGTCATCAGTCCCTAAACTAACAAACTATTTATGAAATAACTTATACTAAAGACATCACAAACAACCATGCCAGAGGCAGGATTCGAACCCCCGACGGGGAACGGCCTCGCACATCGGAGCATAGCGCCTCAATGCGCTCGGCCACTCCGCCGCTGGCCCCCATCACTCATCAGGTTTTAATCTAATACTTCTTTACAACTAACTCTGTTCGCAATGGATTTTACCGACATACAGAACTTATACAAATGAATATGTAACTCCAAAATTATACAATTGTACGACATATAATTCAATAAATATGTGATTATATATACTGCGACAGAAAAACACCTGTCATATTATGCAACACGTATTCCAGACAGCTTAAGGAAATTCCTGGTAAGGTGACAGTAATGATGACAACTTTCAGCTCTGAAGCGCACAGGAATGCAAGCGATAGCAATAGAATTCTATAGAGTTATAAGGAAGGGAAAAGAATGAAACAGAGTACATTCAACGAATGCCCATTATTTACCACTGATCTAGCTTTTAACTTCAAGTGACTGTAGTTTCCAGTGAGACTTGCATTTTCTATGACGATTAATAAATCACAGAGGAATCTATTCCATACTACTGAACAATCTCAATAAGATATCACTATCGTGTAAATATTGGCAATTGGCTCTAAATAATGACAAGTGTGAATTCGTCCACATGAGTACGAAAAGAAATCCGTTAAACTTTGTTTACATGGTAAATCAATCAAAAGGCCATAAACTCCAATGAATACCTAGGAATTACTATTACTTCAGACTTAAACTGTAAAGAACACGTAGATAATGCCGTGAGAAAGGCGAACCGGACACTGCGTTTTATTGGCAGAACCCTTAAAAGATGCAACAGAACTACTAAAGAAACTGCATACACTACGCCTGTCCGTACTTTTTTGGATTATTGCTGCCCAGTTTGGGACCCTTATCATTTGGGTTTGACGGATGACATCGAAATAGTCCAAAGAAGGGCAGCTCGTTTTGTATTGTCACGATACAGGTTAGACAGCGTCACGGAAATGATACAGGATCTGGGATGGGAATCATTACAACAACGACGTTTATCGCTGCGACGTGGGCTACTTACAAAACTACAATCGTCAACGTTCTCCTCCGAATGCGAAAATATATTGTTGACTCCCACTTACATAGGTAGCAATGATCATCTGAATAAAATACGAGAAATCAGAGCTCGAACTGAGAGATTAAAGTGTCGTTTCTTCCCGCGTGCTATTCGAGAATGGAATAGGCGATACATAGTATAAAGGTGGTTCGACGAACCCTCTGCCAGGCACTTAAATGTGATTTGCAGAGTATTCCATGTAGATGTTGTAGACGTAGATGTGTAGTGGATTTGACATGTCCATGTTTCTTACATGGACGCTTTGTCACTTGCTCAACGGTGGCTTCACCGAAGATATTATTCATATTAAATCCTGTACAAGTAAAAAGAAATATTGTTTATAGTAAAGTTGTGATTTAAATTAATGTATTAATGTTACATATAATTTGTATTTTGATTACTATCTTTCTTTATTTGAATACTGTACTTAAAATTTTGTATATTATGCAAGACAGCCTTATTTCTTTTATATTCTCTGATAAATATAACATGTTATTAGAAAAAAAAGAGATGGACAGAGAGAGAAGGGATAGGAGAAGTACTAACTCAAGGCTTGAATAAATAAATACCCGGGAAACGCAGGGTTTTCAAGTAGTAATGTATAACTGTGGACTAAATAAACGGTCTTGCAAGTTTTCGTAGCTATTGAGACGGCGTCTTCGCTGCTAAAGACAACGCTGCAGTAGCTCCATATGAAAATTGCGAGGAGACTTGCATGAGGACAGACTGATTGCGGGTCAAGATTTTGATATAAATAAAGCTTTTACAAATCAGCCTACTCTAGCCCTGCTCTACGTGCCACAATTAAGATTATGCCTTACAATGGTGTGCTACCTCTAACGCGTCTGCACTATTCAGAATCTAGCAGCCTAGAAATTTCCCTCGCATGCTGTTTTGTTCGACACACACAATCTACTAAACCGTCGCTTACCTTACTGCAAACACTCTGGCACAGACAATATATTCCTATTAGCATTTACCCAGTAAAATTGCAGTATTTAGTAAGTTAAAAACGCATTTTCATATACCCTTACAGTTTAAATTTACAAAGTTCCGTATAATGATAATTACAACATACAATGTCGAATTAATGAAAAAAATTAGGTAGCAAATCTGTTATAAAATGCTGACGTTATCTGAGTTACACACTGTAACAAACCATTCAATTTTGTAACACACGTAAGAGTCCCATTAGTCGAATAAAGACAACAAATATGTAGTGAAAGCCACATGAGGTGCAAGGCTCGCACTTTGTCAATCAAATACAGAGATTTAGTTTCCAGTGCACTGAGTTAAATATGTTTCATTGTCTACAGTGGCTAGAAGTAAATGCATATATCTTTTATAAGGAGAAGTCGAATTCGGTCACAGTTGTCACTATACATTCTGTAATAGGCATTAAGCTTGTCGCCCAACCAATCATTCGCCCTTTGCATAGTTCTTCATTGTCCGGCAGCCTTGCGGCGAAATTTTGTCAGCGCAAAGGCCGTTATTGTTGAAGTACAAATGTTCAGACGACTCCTCAGTTTTACTCAGGCCATAGATTGGGACCCTCTGAGGCCCTCTCATCAGGGAAACATCTCTAGTGGTACTCACAATTAGGCCAGGACCCTCCGATCAGCCATGAGGTATCCCGACCGCTCAATCATAGTTCATAGTAATTAAATGTTTTATCCATTGCAGAAACTATTTTCTACAGGTTACAAAAGCCACCAGTTACAACGTTGCATATTTATTTACAACCGGTTTCAGCCATTATGGCCCTTCATCAGGTATCTGTAAGGGAAACAGTTAAGAATAATATACAAATATTACATAAAATTCGCAGCAGAATCACAGGATTAAAGAGACCATAAGTACACTGTATATAAAGCTTTCTCGAAAAATGACGATATGTGAAATGTTCAAATGTTTGTAAAGCTTATAGGACTTAAATGCGGGGTCATCAGTCCCTAAAGTTATGAACCAGCTTATACTAAAGCCGGCACAAAGATCCATGCCCGAGGGGGATTCGAACCCCCGACGGAGAACGGCCTCGCGCATCGTAGCATAGTGCCTCATGCTCTTGGCCGTTCCGTCGCGGCAATATGTGAAATATTAATACGCTATTGTGCTGCATATTGATGAAATAAGGAACTGTACAACGTATTAAGTTCATATAAACGAAGAAATTTTTGTTACTCTCTTTGTTTATATGAACTTAATACTTTGTACAGTTCCTTATATTATCAATATGCAACAGAATAGCGTATTAATATTTCACATATTGTCACTCTTCGAGAAAGCTTTATATACATTATACTTCTGGACCCTTTAATCCTGTGATTCTACTGCGAATTTTATGTAATATATGTTCAAAATGTTCAAATGTCTGTAAATCTATCGGACCAAACGGCGTGGTCATCAGTCCGTAGCTTACAAACTACTTAAAAATAGGTAAACTAACCTACGGACAAACACACACCCATGCCCCAGGGAGGACTCGAACCTCCACGGCGAGCAACCGCGCGCTCCGCAGCGAGGTGCTTTAGACCGCTCGGCTACTCCACCGCGGCTATAATATTTGTATTTGTATATTATTCTTAACTGTTTCCTGTACAGATACCTGAAGAATGGCAATAATTGTTAATAAATCTGCAACATTGCAACTAGTGATTGTTTACTTTTCCATCCTATTCATAATAATTGTAAGCAGTCGGACAAAATATTTGTTACCTCCCTACTTTTAATACACTTAGTATCAAAATTTCTTGAATTGAAACTCGTACTTTATTTATACGGACGATAAATTGTCCGCCGGCTGCGGTGGCCGAGCTGTCTGCGGCGCGCCAGTCACGTTCAGCACGGCCACTACGGTCGGGGGTTCGAATCCCCCCTCGGGCATTGATATTTGTGCCGTCCTTAGTATTAGCTAGTTCATAAGTAGTTTGTAAGTTTAGGGACTGATGACCCCGTAGTTAAGTCCCATAAGCTCTACAAACATTTGAACATTTGATAAATTGTCCACACAAGAAGAGTATAGAAACTTTTGAAATGTGATGCTACAGGCGAATGCTGAAGATTAGGTGGGTGGATCGCGTAACTAATGAGGAGGTACTGAACAGAATTGAGGAGAAAATAAATTTTTGGTATACCTTGACTAAAAGGAAAGATCGATTGGTAGGACACATTCTTAGACACCAAGGAATCGTCAGCTTAGCATTGGGGGAGTGTGTGTGGGGTAAAAACCGCAGACCGAGAGACGAATATAGTAAGCAGGTTGACATGGATGTGGGTTGCCGTTCTTATGAGGAGATGAAGAGACATTCTCATGACAGAGTAAAGTCTTCAGTCTGAAGACCATAACAACTACACTTTATTAATTGGTCAGTATTGGTAAGTTATAAAGGTGACTTTGAAACTTCATGGCAGATTAAAACTGTGTGTCGGAACCGGCATTCGAACCTGGGACCTTTGCCTATCGCGAGCTAGTGCTCTACCTACAGAGCTATCCTGGCACGCTTCACGGTCCGTCCTTACAGCTGTACTTCCATCAATATCTCGCCTCCTACTTTCCGCGAAAGGCAAAGGTCCCAGCTTCGAATTCCGGTTCCGGCACACAATTTTATTATGCCAGGAAGTTTCATATTAGCGCACACTCCGTTGCTGACTGAAAATATCATTCTGAAAACGTCCCCTAGGCCATGGGTAAACCAGGTCTCTACCATATCCTTTATTCCAGGAGTGCTAGTACTGCAAGGTTAGCAGAAGAACTTCCGTGAAGTTTGGAAAGTAGGAGGCGAGGTACTGGCGGAAGTAAAGCTTTGAGGACGGGCCGTGAAGTGTTCCGGGATAGCTCAATTCACCGCGTTCGGTGAGAGGGCTGTGTGCTGTCTCTAATAATAATAAATAATAATAATAACTTTTGTGTCCCATCCTCGTCGCCACTTTTGTGTCTCGTTTCCGCCGGTTGCCCTGGGTGTCGGTGGCCGAGTAGAGAGAGACCGACACAGGAAAATAGGATGCACGCGTGTGCAGGTACGGAGGTGACCAGCCAGTGGGACAGCAGAAACTAGAAACACTAGAGTAAATTAGAACAAGTAGTATATTTCGTAGAAAGATTACAATACTTAACTTGGAGAGCAGCAGACTAGTAGAATGTTGATACATAGTTTAGATAGAGGCCTGCCTACTGATGATTCCTAGTGCCTGTCCGATAGCCAAGTCTTAACTGGTGCCTATCTGATTCCCAAGTGGACGATGCTGTTCAGTGGTGGCCACGAGCGGAGTTGCAGCAGAGGGCGCTCGTGGCTGACGTCGTAAGAACGCCGCGCCGTGCGTGCATGGCGGCGCGCGGCGAAAGTACGTGGCGCGCACTTTAGACTTGTGCGACACCACAGTAACATTCTAACATAGAGACAGACATGAGAAAAAGACGCCTCAAATGCTATGGCCATATAATGAGGCTTCCCGAACTCAGACTAACAAAAAGAATAGTAAAATACGTTGGTTCCTTTGCTAAAGGAGGAGAATGGATCCAAAATGTTAAAAAAGACTTGGAATTAGTCAAAATCACCAAAGAAGAAATAGACGCAAGGAACAATTTTAGAATAAAAGAAGAAAAATGGGAAGTTAAACCAGATACTAAAGTCCAAAGAACCGGAACAAAATGGGGCGAAGAAAGAAAGATCTAAATTCTCGCAAACAATGAAAAACTGGTGGGCAAATAACAAGAACCAGAACAACAAGAAGAAGTGAAAATAAACAATCTTTACTTAGCGTCTTCCACTCTCGGAGTTTTGCGACTTATAATAATAATAATAAAGAGCCAGAACTCAATGATACACCACCAACAAAAATGAACAATAGTCCGCAATGGATCGAAAAGTCGGTAGAGCGCTTGTCCTTAAAAAGCAAAGGTCCCAGGTTCGAATTCCGGTTCCGGCACACACTTTTAATCTGCCGGGAAGTTTCATATCAGCGCACTCTCCGCTGCAGAGTGAAAAGTAATTCAGAAGGCTGACTTTGAATGGAGTTTGAGTAATGTGTTTGCAGAACAGGGCAAAAATTGTACCAAAGATTTGTTTCTCTACCTTCTCAAATGTTCGTTAAGCTTATGGGACTTAACTACGGGGTCATCAGTCCCTAAACTTACAAACTACTTATGAACTACCTACAACTAAGGACGGCACAAATATCCATGCCCGAGGGGTGATTCGAACCCCCGACCGTAGTGGCCGTGCAGACCGTGACTGAAGCGCCTCAGTCCCCTCGGCCACCGCGGCCGGCTCTACCTTCTCGTCGGGGGTTAACGGCCACAGGAGGAAGTACTTGCATAATGAAACAAGAACCCCGGGGTATGTGTCAATGATATAGGTTCAGTAGTACAAAAACATAGGTATAAGAAAACTGAAATTTATTATCAGTAACATTACGTAATTTCTTCTTTAATGTTAATTCTCAATTGAACAGAACGATGAATAAATGCAAAGCATGAAAACTATTTTCATGAACCAATCGATAGTTAATGAACAAGATCCAATCAGTAAAGCTGTGAAATTGGAAATGCTTACCAGTTGGCTACACTATGGAACATATAATGAGGCTAATATGTTTCTGAGTTTTACCTGCAACGCGAAACAATCATTATGTTAAATATATTTTTGTGCAGGAATTTATGTAAAAGTAGAACGTAATACAGTTTAAAAATAGTCATATAATGTGTAGGACGGTACATTCTTTTTCACAGGAAAGTTGTATCAGTAGAAACAAAATTAGTTTCTTTTGAAATAACAGACATAGTTACTAATTGTGAATCAGTCAATGATCGCCAGAATATTTCTCCTAGGAAAGCTGTCGCGTATTCAATAAGGCTCAGGAACACTCTACTGAAGATAATAGTTTGCAAGTTAGGGAGTTGGCTGTGTGCATTCGCGAGCAAGTAATCTCTGTTGGGCCGGCTAAATGCGTCATCCTTTGTGATGGCCGGCAGATGAGAACAGAACAGCGCTCGCCTCTTACGAGTTGCCTGAGTACCAGACCTGAGCCCTGTATATAGCAAGCGCCAGGCCGGTGCAACCTAGCGAAGGGGCGGGGGTACGCTGAAAGCTTAACTAGGCGTCAGCAACACTCAGCTGCCCTTTGATGTGAAGCTGGAGCCGGACAAACAGAATTATTTACCACAAGTGCGGGTAGTGGTTCGGCCACCAAAAAAGCGATACTCAGCTTCCCATTCTCACTACAGGATGGCGCCAGCCACGCGGTACCAATATTCCTCGTACGCCACGTTGATATCTTTTGTGCCACAAACGGTGGGACGGACGCTGATTCGTTGGTCATTGTTTGACGCCACCTGAAATCGTTGGCTCTTTCTTGCTTAAGTCGAAATTCGCTCTAGTAGTCGGGAATTTGTTATTTTATGGTGATGGAGGGAGGGTACGCTCCAAAGTCGCGTGATTCTTATTGACGCAAGAACGCACAGCGACTTTCTCATTCGAGGTAATTTATTTTTGGGAGGTTTCTTGTAGAGAAATGGCGCTGAGCTGCGCTCTCGCGCGTAAAAGAAAGACGCCTCGGTTGTAAGTGGCAGGAAGTGAGAACTTGGGAGCGAAACACTGTGACGTAAGGACTGTGGAACGGGGCGCCATCCAGTAGAGAGAGCAGACGCCGTCGATGTACTTGTTTAGCTGTACGTTCGTATAGTCACGCTTATTTTAGACTGACAACCGTCATCTATATCTATAAATGTGAATGTCTGTTCGGTGTACGATTATCAAGTCTGAAAGACAAGACGTATAGAGCTAAAATTCTGTACAGTTACTAATGTCTACCCGGGGAAGGCTTTAGGCACGGTTTTATGGCGATCGGATAACTAGTGAATGTCTGTTCGGTGTACGCTTATCACGTCCGAACGGCAAGACGGAGAGACTTAAATATTTGTACAGTTACTAATTTTTACCTGAGGAAGGTTTTAGGCACGGTTTTATAGCGATCTGATAGATATTTACTAATTTGAAGAATATAACGCGAAATGCGGAACAATAATTACTCTTTGAAAACTGTATTTACGCTTTGAAAATTGTTTTATTGGTTGCATTGTTGCTTGAGGGTTGATAATGATAAAAGTGTAGAGTATATTGGAATGGAAAGTTATCGGTGTATACAAAATTCTACGTGTGTGTGTATGTTAGTATTTCGCTCTGCAGCGAAAACTACAGAACGCAAACAAATGCTCTGTGTGTGATTGTTGTCCAAAGTCTCCCGTTGTACACCATAGCAGTTCCATTGCCGATAGGTATAAGGGGGTGGAAGACATGATGGTTGAAAGTCGTGAAATTATAAAAAAAATTCTGACTGAATGCCAGCGATGACGTTTGCAACTCTAAAGCAAGGAGGTTACATACAGCGAAACGTGATACCACAGACCATATCTTTGGTCTATGCGTACTACAATGTCTTCAGCTCTTTCTCTGTAACGATAAGCATACGAATAAGGAAATATAAGAATAAATAAGCAGTAAAAAAAGTTTCTTTTCATACAGCTCTTTAAAAAATATCCATTTGACGTTTCGCGCATTACATCAAGTGATCGATCTGTGATATTATTACAGTCATTATTGTTGAATTTCGTAGTTGGATTCTTCGAAACGAGTGCATTTTTACGTGTGATTTCTTATTTCTTATATATTCTCTGATAAATGTAACATGTTTTTAGAAAAAAGGAGATGGCCAGAAAGAGAGTGAATAGGAAAAGTACTAACTCAAGGCTCGAATAAATAGACTAAATAAATAAATACGCGGGAAACGCCGGGTTTCTGCTAGTGATCAATAAAACTGCTTATAGGTGGCTTGAATAATCACTTAGATGTTGTTAGTAGATTATTTATTGCTCCAAATGTCCCCGAAACGGTTACATTCTATAGATACGTGTCTGATAATTTTCTGGTGCTGTACAAAGCACACCTGAACCTTTTGGGCTATGTGTGTGGATGCGTTATCATTTTGGAATCTGGCAGTGTTTTCAACAACATGTTAGCTTATGGAATAGGTTCACAGATTTGTGACTGGCTGGAAAACATCCTAAGTAATAGAACGCAGTACGTTGTTCTCGACGGCGAGTGTTCATCAGAGACGAGTGTATCGTCAGGCGTGCCCCAGGGAAGTGTGATATTACCGCTGTTTTTTTTTCTATCTATAGAAATGATTTGATGGACAGAGTAACTTGTAATTTGCGGCTGTTTGCTGATGATGCTGTGGTGTATGGGAGGGTGTTGTCTTTAACTGACTGTAATAGCATAAAAGATGACTTAGACAAAATTACTAGTTGGTGCGAAGAATGGCAGCTAGCTCTCAATGTAGAGAAATGTAAGGTGATGCGCATGAGTAGGAAAAACAATCCCATAATGTTCGAATACAGCATTAGTAGTGAGCTTCTTGATGCAGTCTCGTCGTTCAAATATCTAGGCGTAACATTGCAGAACAATATGAAATGGAACGAACATGTAAGGACAGTTGTGAGTAAAGCGGGCAGCCGACTTCGGTTTATTGGGAGAATTTTGGGAAGATGTACTTCATTTGTAAAGGAGACCGCTTATAAAACTCTTGTACGACCACGTCTTGAGTATTGCTCAAGTGCTTGGGAACCGCAGCAGATCAGGTTAAAGGAAGACATAGAAGCAGTTCAGAGGCGAGCAGCTATGTTTGTTACTCCGGCAACTCAATTGGGGATCGCTGGAGGAAAGACGACGTTCTTTTCGTGAATTTCTGTTGAGGAAATTTAGAGGGCCGGAATTTAAAGCTGAGTGTAGAACGACCTTGCTGCCACCTACTTACATTTCGCGTAGTGATCACAAAGACAAGATAAGAGAAATTAGGGCTCGTACGGAGGCATATCGGCATTCTTTTTTCCTCGTTCTATTTGGGAGTGGAATAGGAAAGGAAATGCCTAGTAGTGGTACAGTGTACCCTCCGCCACGCACCTTACGGTGGTTTGCGGAGTATGTATGTCGATGTAGAGTCAGTTCTTGGGAGCTCCAATGCTAGGCGCGTTATGGAGCCCCGTAGGCAGATAGCGTCCAAGGCCGGAAATAATTCCGATGTGCACTCGGTATGTCTGCCGCGGGGCCGTCGGCTATTGGGCGTACAGGGTGCAGTCGTCTGCAGGTTTGTTGCTCCTCTCGGCACTATCGACTCATGCCGCTTGGTTTCTGAGGACATCCTCATATCGTGCGGGTGGCTGGCGGAATTGGTGATCACTGCGGGTCGCATACACAAGGTGCAAAGAGAGCTTTCAATTTGCAGCATTGTTCCCAGAGTAGTTCGTTTACTTCGTTTAGAGGCAGTGGAAAATCTCAACCAAAGGCTTCGTCGCTTCTGTGACAGTCGTGGCTGCAGATTTCTAGACCTGCGTTATGGGGTGCAGAATTGTAGGGATCCATTGATGCCGCGCTGGAGTAGCCGAGCGGTCTAAAGCGCTTCGCTGCGGAGCGCGCGGTTGCTCGCCGTGGAGGTTCGAGTCCTCCCTGGGGCATGGGTGTGTGTGTTGTCCTTAGGTTAGTGTATCTAGGTTTAAGTAGTTTGTAAGCTACGGACTGATGACCAAGCAGTTTGGTCCGATAGAATTACAGACATTTGAACAATTATTATCTATCTTTTTTTTTTGGTCGCCTTGCTCTACTACACAAAGGAAATCTCTACTCGAGTAGCAGAGCACCTGTGGAGAGTACATGGGGGTTTCTTAGGCTAAGCGATAGTTCAGATGAACACTCGTCAATCGATATACAGGATACATAAAAAAGGATGGCGCATACTTACACGTTTGAAAGTACACGATAATAGAAACAAAACTGTCCCAGTAAACACGGGTCCGCAAATGGGCCGTTTGCGAGATGATTACGAATGTATGGATCCAAATCGTTACTGACGTCACTGTAAGTATCGTCTTAGTTAGTACACATTAATTTGAAATTTAGTCTATACTATAAAGATTTATATCCTATTTAGTTCACATTTCACTGACTTCATTGTAAACATCTTCCTAGTTAGTAAGTTGGAGCTCCGGCACATTTTGCTGCTACTGTGAGACGGTATCTAACGCGCAGATATGTTCAAAGATGGATAGGTCGAGGCGGACCTGTAACTTGACCTTCAAGATTACCGGATCCAAATTCTTTGGATTTTTGTGTCTGGGGTCACCTCAAAAGCGAAGTGTACAGCACACCCGTTAACACGGTTGATGAAATGGAGCGGAGATTTGTACACGCTTGTCAAGAATTCCGAAATGATGCAGGGGATTTTGAAAGAATTTGAATTTCATTGCAGGACGATAACAGAATTGCATCCAGATGCAAGGAAAGCACTTCCAACACCTCCTCTAACGGGTAACCAAATGTTCAAATGTTTGTCGAATTCCTGGGACTTAACTACGGGGTCATTAGACCCTAAACTTACAAACTATCTATGAACTAGCTTATACTAAAGACGGCACAACCATCCATGCCCGAGGGGGGATCGAACCCCCGACTGCAGCGGCCGTGCAGACCGTGACTGGCACGCCGCAGACCGCTCGACCACCGCGGCCGGCCGGGTAACCCATCGCATTCAATTCATATGTCACGCATGAGTTACCTGTTCATGGAAGTGTTCGACATGTCTTCCTTGCATCTGGATGCACTACTGTGCTCGTCTCTGCAATGAATTTCAAATTCTTTCGAAAACCCATACATCATTTCGGAATTTTTGACAAACGTGTACAACCCTCCGCTCCAGGTCTTCAACCTTGTTAACGGGTGTACTGAACACTTCGCTTTTGAGTTGACCCCAGACACAAAAATCCAAAGAATTTAAATCAGGTGATCGTGGAGACCAAGTTACAGTCCGCCTTGACCTATCCATCTTTCGTTAGATGCCGCCTCACAGCAGCAGTGAAATGTGCCGTAGCTCCTCATGCATGTACCACATACTCGAGCAATCATGCAAGATGACGCAGCAGAAACCTGAGGTCGCTCTGTCCATGAACCGCACACTGTGGTGCTGCCGTTTGGCAATGCAAATTTTTGATACTTTTTCAGACATACTTCTTGTTGACAGATGGCAACACCATGCATCTACATCTACATCTACAGTCATACTCCGCACGCCACTCGACGGTGTGTGGCGGAGGGTACCTTGAGTACCACTATCGATTTTCCCTCCTACTCTAGTCACGTATTGTTCTCGGAAAGAAGGATTGTCGGTATGCCTCTGTGTGGGCTCTAATCTCTCTGATTTTATCCTCACGATCTCTTCGCGAGATATACGTAGGAGGGAGCAATATACTGCTAGACTCCTCAGTAAAGGTAAGTTCTCGAAACTTCGACAAAAGCCCGTACCGAGCGACAGAGCGTCTCTCCTGCAGAGTATTCCACAGGAGTTTAGCGATCATCTCCGTAACGCTTTCACGATTACCAAAAGATCCTGTAACGAAGCGCGCTGCTCTCCGTTGGATCTTCTCCACTTCCTCTATCAATCCCACCTGGTATGGATCCCACACCGGTGAGCAGTATTCAAGCTGTGGGCGAACAAGTGTACTGTAACCTACTTCCTTTGTTTTCGGAGTGCATTTCCTTAGAATTCTCCCAATGAATCTAAGTCTGGCATCTGCTTTACCGACGATTGATTTTATATGGTCGTTCCATTTTAAATCCCTCCTAATGACTACTCCCAGATAATTTATGGAATTAACTGCTTCCAGTTGCTGACTTGCTATAGTGTAGCTTAATGATCTTTCTTTCTGTGTATTCGCAGCACATTACACTTGTCTATATTGAGCTTTAATTGCCATATCCTGCACCATGCGTCAATTCGATGCAGATCCTCCTGCATCTCAATACAATTTTCCATTGTTACAACCTCTCTATATACTACCGCATCATCCGCAAAAAGCCTCAGTGAACTTCCGATGTTATTCGCAACGTCATTTATATATATCGTGAACAGCAACGGACCCACGACACTCCCCTGTGGCACACCTGACCTACTTCGGAAGACTTCTCTCCATTGAGAATGACCTGCTGCTTTCTGTTATCTAGGAATTCCTCAATCCAATCACACAATTGGTCTGATAGACCATATGCTCTTACTTTGTTCATTAAACGTTTGTGGGGAACTGTATCAAACGCCTTGCGGAAGTCGAGAAACACAGCATCTACCTGAGAACCCGTGTCTATGGCCCTCTGAGTCTCGTGGACGAATAGCGCGAGCTGGGTTTCACACGAACGCCTTTTTCGAAACCCATGCTGATTCCTACAGAGCAGATTCCTAGTCTCGAGAAATGTCATTATATTCGAACATAACACATGTTCCAAAATTCTACAACTGACCGACGTTAGAGATATAGGCCTATAGTTCTGCACATCTATTCGAGGACCCTTCTTGAAAACGGGGATGACCTGCGCCATTTTCCAATCTTTCAGAACGCTATGCTCTTCTAGAGACGATACACCACTGCGAGAAGGGGGGCCAGTTCCTTCGCGTTCTCTGTATAACAACGAACTGGTATCCCATCAGGTCCTGCGGCCTTTCCTCTTTTGAACGATTTTAATTGTTTTTCTATCCCTCTGTCAATTATTTCGATATCTGCCATCTTGTAATCTGTGCGGCAATCTAGGGAAGGAACTACAGTGCAATCTTCCTCTGTGAAACAGCTTTGGAAAAAGACATTTAGTAATTCCGCCTTTAGAGTGTCATTCTGTTTCAGTGCCATTTACGTCACAGAGTGTCTGGACACTTCGTTTTGATCCACCTACCGCTTTGATCTTTGATGCATATCGTATACATTGGAGTCTGTTCTAGGCATTTAGTTGATCGTTCCCTCCATAGAAGGCAGCGCAGTCATGAATTGAGCAGAAATGAAACAAAGAGCGCTCCAACATTCATGTAAATAATAAATGATACGACTTCTGTCAATTAAAAAACTTTTATCATGTCACGGACATCTAATCGGAGTAGAAAACATGTTAGATATCAATATTTTCCTGCACAGTGACTTATGTCTAAATGCATGACGTTGACAATGGCAACAGGTAAATAATGACTTTCACATTGTTAAATGAGTTATATATTTTTTCAATATTTTTCCCCTGCATAGGTGAACATTTTCTACGATACATATTTTTTTGCGCCAAAATAAAAATTTGCAGTGTAGGGTTAAGTTTTGGTGGAAGAATGTATGGCCCAATAAGTTAATAACCTAGTATCCCTAACCACACATTCAGTGAGAAACTATGCTGATGTGGTGACTCATGAATAGCATGCGGGTTTATTTCACATCACAAATATGTATTGTGATAAAAACATCATCGCGTGCGAATCATGCTTCGTTTGTAAATAAATTGTTACATGCGAAAACAGGGCATGTTACAAACAATGCCTTCAGTGGCGGCTTGGAACCATACATTCGTACTTATCTTCCAAATGGCTCGTTTGTAGACCCATGTTTACTGTGAAATTTTTGATTCTATTTCGTGTACTTTCAACCTTGTAAGTTTACACCATCTTTTTTGATAGACCCTGTACAGACAATAAAATCAGGCCGCATTTAGAAGATATTAGCAGCAAATTTTCAGTGTATTACACACAAAGTTCCAGAATTTACTGAATAGCAGGAAATTAGTCACTTTCAAATAATCCTCGGTACTGAGAGTTGGCTGGATCCCGATGTAGGAAGCTCCGTAATATTTAGCGAAGAGTGAATTGTGTATCGCAAAGATAGATCAGGTACAGTCGGAGGGTGTGTGTTCATTGCAGTCTACAAAAAATTGTTTCTACTGAGGTCGAAGTCGAGAGTGACTGTGAGGTTATCTGGACGCGTATAACAAGTATAGGCAAAATCAAGTTAATGGTTGGGTGTTTTAACAGCCCCCCCTCCAGTTCCACCATCACAGTGCTAGAGTCATTCAAAAAATATTTACACTCAGTAGCGTGAAGGTACCCGGACCGTTCATTAGTAACTGTGGGCGACTTTAACCTGCAGAGTATAGACTAGGACGCCTACGTTTTCACTACAGACAAGCAGTCTCGTGAGCTACCGTTCAACACGTTTTCCGGACACTGCTTTGAGCAACTAAATCGTTAGTCTACACGCAATGGAAATCTTTTAGACATTATAAATACAAACAGGCCATACCTTGTCATTGATGTTACTGTAAAAACGTGAGTTATTGATCATGATGTCTTAGCGACAATGACCACCAAAGTTAATAAATAGGTGAAGAAGACTCGTAGAGTGGCCTTGGCCCCTTGCTTAGCTTGCATTTATTGAGAATCTTTGATCCAGCGCCAAACGCCGAGCGACTGGAAGAAGATACAGGTAACTCCCATGTATAAGAAAACCACAAGAACGGACCCACGAAATTACAGATCTATATCATTAACAGCTTTAGGAAGCATCTATCGTGCGAAACCCAGCTTGCCCTTTTCTCTCGAGATGTCATGTGTGCTATGGATGTAGAGCAACATGCATACTACATATCTCTGGATTTTCGAAAGGCCTTTGACACGGTACCGCACTGCAGACTGCTAACGAAGGTACGAGCCAGTGCAACAGGTACGCAAAAATGTGAGTAGCTCGAAATGTTACTCTGTGCTCGAAGTCTACTTAAGGAAATGAACCCAGTACATTGTCCTCGATTGCGAGTCTTCATCCGAGTCTAGGATATCGCCAGGAGTGCCCCAGGAAAGTGTGATAGTGTTTCACGTCGTAATTGGTGTAAAGTCTGATTGAGTAAACATGGAAAAATGGATCAAAAGGTAACCAGAATCACGATCAAATGTCTCGAGTAAGAAATATTTTGATCCACTTTGTGAAGTTTAGTCACTAGAACTTCTTACAGTACGAGGATGACTCGGAAAGCAGGGAAGGTTTTGTTTTTCAAGTGACATCGCCCCACCGCCGACAGACACTGTCCTCGTTAGCCAGCCGTTTCTTTTTGGTGGCAGCTGCGATCCGATATCATTGAGAACTGCTTATCTGCGAGACGTTAAAATATGTGAAAAATTGCCTATCCCGCCATGAGTGGCGTGCGCAGGGTTATCTGGTTTCTAAACACGCAAAAAGTCCCGCCCTTAGAAATTTACCGACAGATAACGGAGGTCTGCGGTAATGTGACGGACAGGAAGTCATGTATCATGTTTAATGGCGGACGAAAGAATTTCCACGACGAAGGTCGCTTGGGCTGACGAAGTGACGACGGATTCAAAGCAGTTTGAAATGTTAAAACATCCGCTATCCAGTCCGAATTTTGTCCCCATTATCAGTTATTCCCAAAATGTACATATTTCTTGAGTTGATAACGCTACTGAATTGAAGATAAACCTAACAATTACTTGGCGGAAACTGAGTATGCAGAAGACACAGAAATGCTGGTAAAGCGTTACAAGTGCCTAAATTTGAACGGTGACTACGGGGAACAGTAGCGTGGGTATAAAATTTTGTATAGAATACAGTTTCGTTTAATTATATCAAAAAGAATTTTTGAATGAAAAACTTTTTTTTACTTTCTGAATGACCCTTGTACATTAGTTAAATTATACAGGACTTCTTTCTCAAAATTTTCTTTGAAAATTCAATTGTGGCTAATTAATTATCTTATTTATATAAATGCACTACCTTTTATGCGCCTTAAAATATATTATTGATTAATGAAGCCGTTAATTAGGAATAACTATCAAACCACCATATTTATACGTAGAGAATAAACAGGGTTTCCCCGAAGGAATGGTAAGTATACAGAGATATGATACGAACGATTATTCGAAGCAAAAATGTCTGCTAAACATGGATTTCATATATATATATATATAAGAGCTAATGTGAAATACATATCATTTACTGAGAGAAATGTTCCTTGTTCTGAAGGTATGCCTTTTAGAGTCCATGTTTCCGATTATTTTTTCCTTAGTCTTACCCGTACTGCTTCCTCCCAAAATACAGGAACCAAAGAACTTGCATTGGAAGACATCTGTTTCACAGCATTGGAAATAAAGAAGAGGTCATAGGTCTAAAGGTATACATTTTAGGGCCCTATTTTACTAGACACTTGTGATTCGAATGATCTTTCCTGTCATTTTCCTGAATATTCACTATTCGCCCTGGAACATTCTGTATACAAAATGAACAAACAGCTTCTTAAGTGAAATGCTTTACCAATAATTATATCTATTACTCGATTAAGTAGCTTGTTTCGTATATCGGCATTATCCGGCTTGAATGTCTATTGGTAACATCTACATCTATATGGGATACTCTGCAAAATCACATTTAAGTGCCTAGCAGAGGGTTCATCGAACCACCGTTATATTATTTTATCTCCTATTCCATTCTAGAATAGCGCGCGGTAAGAATGAACACCAGAATCTCTCCGTTCGGGCTCTGATTTCTCGTATTTTATTCTGATGATCATTTCTACCTATGTAAGTGGGAGTCAACAATATATTTTCGCATTCGGAGGAGAATGTTGGCGATTGTAGTTTCGTAAGCAGCCCACGCCGCAGCGATAAGCGTCGTTGTTGTAATGATTCCCATCCCAGATCCTGTATCATTTCCGTAACGCTGTCTCCCGTGTATCGTGACTATACGAAACGAGCTGCCCTTCTTTGGACTCTTTCGATGTCCTCCGTCAAACCCACCTGATAAGGATCCCACACTGGGCAGCAATATTCCATAAAAGGACGGACAAGCGTAGTGTAAGCAGTTTCCTGAAAACTATAAGGTCGAGGAATGGAATAACCGCTCAACAATGGGAAGTTTTCAGTTTGTCTTTCCTCTAGACGTCACTTCTCAAGGATGTAAAGACCCGTCAGAAGACACATGTTTCAAGTTCCTCGTTAAACTGTAGGCGACTTTTCCCTGGTAGTATTACTGGGATAGATCTATAGGATGCTTTTCAAACAGTTCCAGTTTACCGAAATTAGACAAAATTTGCAAAGAGGGAAGGAAAATTCCTGTTGAGGATCTTCCAGACAATAATTTCATCCGGATTTCCTTTGTCTGCATTGACGCATCATTAATTTTCACTCAGTGCTGGACAGAACATCATAATAATATCAAAAAGTAAAAATTCCTCATGTTCTGAAAAATTATTTATTGAGATACTAACCGGCTTATGGCTTCTTAGGCCATCATCAGGTAACAACTAAATGTCGCTAACATACATGGTGAATCACCTAACACTTGCACCGCAAATATTGCGGAAACGAAAAGTGCGATTTGTGAGCTGTTTTCACAGAATGGAATGGTAGTGAAGGACTCGTATTGTTAGCCAATAAACAGATTGTAAAAATACCTAGAAAGTGTATTTTTTATGCAAATACACGATTTTTCAAATGGAACAATGGTTGTTTCTATCATGCACTGGAATTTTTGACACCAGCTGTGTACAAAGAATATCGAATTACATTTTTACCACTTTTATTTTGGCAGCTACAACCACTCAAATTTTTGGGAGGCGGAGGCTACGACAGCGTAGGTGACTGGCTTTGTGGTCATGAGACAGTGGGTCATGCCCCAGAGCTAGTTACTCGGTTAGTGAGCTACACTATCGCAGCCTCCGCCCCCGAAACTTTGAACAGTTGTAGCTGCCAAACTAAAGGTGATAAAAATATCATTTAAAATTCTTTGTACACAGCTGGTGTCAAACATTCCAGTGCATGATAGAAACAACCATTGTTCCATTTAAAAACTGTATGTTTGCATAAAAATATACTTTCTAAGTAATATTACAATCTGTTTGTTGGCTAAAAATACGAGCCGCTGACTACCAATCCATTCTGTGAAAACCGCACATCAATCGCACTTTCCGTTTCCGCAATATTTGCAGTGCAAGTGTTAGGTGATTCACCCTGTATACTCACAGAAGTGCGATTAACAAAAATATTATCACATAAAATACAAATTAATATTTCCACAGAAAAGTGTTAATTTTTTATGTCACCGAACTACATTTATTAAAATATGGAAAGGTGATGTTTATATATAAAGTTTCAAAGCTGATATGTTGAATATTTTCGTTAAAAAGGGGAGTGTGTTGGGGGTGGAGGTGTTACATTGTGAATTATTTTTGGATACATTTAACAAAATTATAAATGCTAAAGTTGATGAAACGTATTGTAGCGGAGAGGATAAAGGAAACTGGATTTGATCATTGAATACTAAACTGGCTTCCTATGCCCTATGTTTATTAATTTCCAGGAGTGTCATCTTGCTGCTTTTATTGAGAGAATGTAAGATATCAATGTCTACATCGTAAGTATGGTTTTTTGTGAGCAGATGTCCGCCAAATATTGAATATTTCTTGTTTAACCTTCAACTGCCTAGTTTCATTGTTAATTTAATTTTCTTATTTTTGGAATTTAAATGTTGTAATAATGTATCCAATTATCTAGCGGTACCATTCCATAAACACTGCACATCATCCACATATCTGAACCAGTATCTAATTTTCCAACTCGGTGACTCTTTCTGTAAGAAAACCTTGACAGAATTATCTTTGAAAATCTTAGGCCATCTGACTGACTGTAATACTTGATTTGAAGCTGGAAGTATTTTTGTTTCGCCGAGATTTTAGCAGCAGTAATTATGTCATTTAATTACACAGGGTTTACTTTGGATTTATAGAATAGGTCAGTAAGTATCCCTGTTAGGCTTCCTAGATCACAGTACCCACACGGCCACAACCATGCAGCTTTCCAGTGAAGAGTTCATTGCCTCGAATCAGTTCCACGATCTTATTCTGCACTTCAGCCAGAACTACAAATCATCAAATATATAGCATCCCATAATGGTTATCGCCCTGCCCTAATTGACAATATACTACATAACAAGAAATTGAGAAAAATTGCACAACTTATGCTTTCTGGACAGCAAAAATAATTCAGTAATCAGAAAAAATAGTGTATCATCCCATACTTAGCAAAATTTCAGATCACCTTCCTGAATAGTTAAAATATCGAAATTACAGACTTGCATTTTGTAACACAAACAGGATATCAGAATATTTATTCAATAATAATGCAGGACGCAAGTTTAGTACTAAATGATAGAGTCCGCCGGCCGTGGTGGCCGAGGGGACTGAGGCGCTCCAGTCACGGTTGCACAGCCACTACGGTCGGGGGTTCGAATCCCGCTTCGGGCATGGATATTTGTGCCGTCCTTAGTAGTAGGTAGTTCATAAGTAGTTTTTAAGTTTAGGGACTGATGACCCCGTAGTTAAGTCCCTTAAGCTTAACAAACATTTGAACATTTGATCGAGTCCAGTTTCCTCTTTCCCCCTCTACTAAAATAAGTTTTATCAAATTTAGCATTTAACCGTTTGCTTAAAGTATACAATGTAACAATGTTAGCACTAATTTAGAATATAATACCCCGCCATCTCGCCCCCCCCCCCCTTTTTAAAGAAAATATTCAACAAGTCAGTTTTGAACCTCTACATATTAACGTCAGATCTTTATGTTTCAGTAAACGTCGTTCACTGTCAAAACAATGTAACATTTTACTGGAAGCATATCAGTTCGTACCTTCTGTGATAACATCTTTGTAAGTCACACATCTGTGAACATATGTTAGCGACATTCAGTGGTTACCTGATCATATCCTAAGAAGCCAAAAGCCGGTTAGTAACTTAATACATAATTTTGCAGAACATTAGGTTTTCTTCCTTTTTGATATTAGTTGTCTCGTTGCTAATAAACGCCTATAGTTTGGAGGGCAGATACATTTGATTCTTGGAACGTAGAAAAATGGACGTAAGTAAACAATCACTCTAACAGAGCCAGTAGAAAAAGATATACTCCGATGCGATAAATTTGGATATAGTGTGGCAATGGCGAACTGGTTACAGTTAGCTCAAGAAATAAGTGAGAATTTATTTTGTTGTCAGTGTGTTAAAAATTATAATAGATACGTAATTTTTCCTAATTACAGACTAAGTGAAAAGAAATGATAATCCTAAAGCAGGATACATCGTATCGACAACGAGGTTATTAGAGGCAGAGAAAAAGGTCTGATCATGAAAGGGTGGGGAAGAAAGCCAGTCGACCCTTCCAAAGGAACCATCAAATGTTCAAATGTTTGTTAAGCTTAAGGGACTTAACTACGGGGTCATCAGTCCCTAAACTTACAAACTACTTATGAACTATCTACAACTAAGGACGGCACAAATATCCTTGCCCGAGGGGGGATTCGAACCCCCGACCGTAGTGGCCGTGTAGACCGTGACTGGAGTGCCTTAGTCTCCTCGGCCACCGTGGCCGGCAAAGGAACCATCCCGGCAATCGCTTTAAGTCGTTTAGGAAAATGACGCAATACCTGCATCTGAAGGATGTGCGGGAATTTCAACCATCGTCCTACTGAATGTGAGTCGAGTGCCTTAACCACTGAACCACCACCCCGGATGTATAACCAAGTTATAAAGGGTACACAATTTCAGTACGTATGAGGCTGAATCTGCAAAAAATGACACTCGAAGACTGAAACTCTAAGAATATAAGAAAGATTTATTCATTTATTTTGTGAATATTGGCCCACAATTGTCCTTCTTTTATTTTCTTTTGAAAAATTGTCTTTGAAAATTTCGCCAGAAATATTTGATACTGAAACGAAGCACTACAGCGGAGTGAGACTGTCCCTACAGGATGTTTTGGAAACTGCTGCAGACAGTTTAGTACGATTAGACGAAACGTGGGAGAATACAAGCTATGCGAGTTCCGTTGTCCAGCCAGACAATACGCGGCAACGAATAATGGCCGTGCTGTAGGAACTGACTGCCGGCTTATTCTCTCCGCTAAGAGATTCTGAGCTGCCTCCCCACTCTCTAAAGAACTGCGGATTTTCTTGAGGAGATGAATACGACAAGCACCGAGCCTGCCAAAGAAACGACGTTTTGCCTTTACAGTGAACACTGTCCTTTTTAAGTAAACAGGGTGGCTTTCTCTTTTGAAACAAACTGTTGGATAATAAAACGGCTATAAATAAAAGTTAGGCAGTTAAAATAGGCTTTTAAAGATACGAAGCTTCTTGTAGTTGTGGAACTGTATGACACAGATACGATTTCTTCGTTGCAGTTGTGCTTGTGTATATAATAAAGGACGCCAAGGTTACGGATAAAAAACACTACCAGAGGCAAGAATTACTAAGTCCACTTAGAGATTTTCAAGTCTCTCAAGACTTATTGCTGAAACAGTGCATGCGGAGTATATGAAATGATTACATTTACTGATCAGTCGCTTAAGCAGTACAGAGGTGTCGACCAATGCTGAAAACCCCCTACTAGTATGTGGTGTAACCTCTATGGGGGCAACGCAGGCGCTGATTTCGGCATCCATTCAGTCATACAAATGGCAGTTATGTCTCAGGATACATTACCCCATGTCTGCTCGACAGTTTGACGTCGTGGAAAGCCCGTGTTCAGGATCTTGTTCCAAAACTAAATTCTGCTATATTTACCATTAGAACAATATTTGAAATAAATGATTTTTCAACACGAAAAGTAGTCTATTACGCTTACTTTCACTCACTTATGATGTACGCCATTATTTTTTGAGGTAAGTCGCATGATACAAAAAGTATATTTCTGGCTCAGAAATGGGCGGTTCGAGCAATATGTGGTGTAAGGTTACGAACGTCATGTCGACCCCTTTTCAGTAATCTGGGAATTTTGACACTGGCGTCACAATATGTTTTTTCTTTAATGTCGTTTGTTGTTAATAATATCAGCTTATTTCCACGAGTTAGTAGTTTTCACTCGGTGAATACTAGATGGAAGTCGAATCTACATTTGCATCAGACCACCTTGACACTTGTGCAGAAAGGTGTACAGTATCTGCAGCATCCATTTTCAATAAAGAATATTAACACTAACACAAACGCTTTCAAATCTAAATTGAAGAATTACCTCATGCCTCACTCCTTTTATTCTATCGAGGAATTCCTAGAAAGGTTAAACAATTATGCTAATTCATTTTTTATTGATTCTTTTCACTTTGTCGTAAGATTGTCGTGTGCATAGGACTACTTAAAATTTTCTGTTACCATTCTTGTGTTAAACTTCATGTATTGACTTGTTCCATGACCATGGAGTCTCACTCCTCAATTAGGTCCTGTGGAACAGAAAACCATATTATTATTATTATTATCGTCCTATCCTATACCTATAATTTTCGATTGGAGACAAGTCCAGAGATTGTGCTGGCCAGGGAAGTTTGTGCACGTCTTTTAGACAACGAAGAGTTTAACCAACACCACCTAGATATGACTTACAACAGCCTGTGATGCGTCACACTGACCGGGCCGCTACCACGAGCTGACTGGCTGGCCGCTGGGGCACAGCCCACTGTCTCGTAGTGGCCAGTCAGTAAGCAGTCCAGAGGTGTCACGTGTCGACCCATGCTGAAAAACCATATTAGCTGGCGGTCATGGCCTGGTCTGTGTGACGTGACACAGGCTGTTGTGGGGCCTCGTAGCTAGGTGGCATTCGTTTAACGCCAACGTGCAGGCGAGCATTATACTGCTGGAACAACACATCAGCTTCCTGTTACAAGAATGGCAGAAGAACGGATCTTGCAACATTCTGCAAGTATCGAACACTGGTCAGCGTTCCCTCCACAGACAACAAAGGTGAACGGCAGTTGTAGTTTATCGCACGCCAGACCATAATACCTGGGTTGACGCAGTTTGTCTTGGACGGTTGCACCCTACCAGACAGCGCTCGCAAGGTCTAAGTCGTACGCACAAACGATTATCACTTGCGTGCCTGTAGAATCTACTTTCATCGCTGTAGACCACGGCCACCATTCCACATTCCAAGTCATCCTCGCTAGACACCAGTTGAGGATGCAGTAGGGTGATTGTAAGACGGGCTATAGGTATGCATTCCCATAGTCTAGTTGTTCTAGTAATGTTGGCACGCAAACCCTCTTATCTGTGCTGTGGTACTTGTAAGATCTGTATCGGCTGCCATGGACATCCAGAACCTCTTCTACGGGTGTGGGAATGTTCACGTCACCAGTGTGATAAAAGTTGTACTCCGCGACAACAATCCTGCCACTCGGAAGGCCACAAATTGACCCACTTCAAACTCGATCGGTCATCTGTAGGAAGCACATGTGCATCTCCGTGGCATGGTACTTTTCTGCTTCACACGTTGATATCACGATGAGCCTTATGGCTGTAAACATTCCATATTGAAGAGTACACATAGATGATGATGATGATGAGGATGATGATGATGATGATTCCTCGTAGCATATGTGGCCGTTAGATCCCAGCTGGGATCGTGTTCGATCTACCTGGTACAAGTCCTTAGGTGAAGCTCCTGGGGCGACTTTCGCGTCGATGATGATGAAATGATGATAAGGAAAACACAACACCCAGTCCCGGCGTGGAAAAAACCTCTAGCCGATCGGAAATCGAGCCCGGGCCCCTGCGTGGCAATATAACACGCTGGTCACTGGACTACGGAGGCAGACTATAAATAGATGACACCAATGTCACTGCTGTATCAGTTGGCGGACGATGTTGAAACCATAATCAGTATACATACTATCCCCAGGTGGTATCTGCCGTTATCGAATAAAAAATCGACTTGGTCTTTTAAGATGTACTATACTTTTTTCTTTTCTATTTCTATTTTCCCCTCGGTAGTGTATGCCATTGCTGATACAATGTAGTAGTCATAGCTTCCTCTTAAAAGTACGAGGGTGTCATCAAAAATTAAAGTCACAAGGCCGATATTCCTGGAGCTTTGTCTGTTAATAATTTCCACCACAACTCGTGCACCATTCCCGTGATATTCTTTCACTCTAACGTGATATAACAAAACGAGCTGCTCTTCTCTAAACTTTCTCTATATTCTCCGTCACTCCCACTTGGTGTGGATCCTAAAATAGGCATAAATACTACAAAATAGGACTGACAAGTGTAACGCAGGCAGTTTCCTTAGTAGCAGTGTTGCGTCTTCTAAGTGTTTTGCCAGTGAAACGTAGCCTTCGGTTCGCCTTCCCCACTATAATTATTTCCTACGTCTTCTATCCAATTAACGTTGTTCACAATTGCAATTCTTAGGTATTTAGTTGAATTTACGGTTTGTAGATTTCACTGATTTATCCTGTAAATGAATTTTAAAGAAATTCTTTTCCTGCTCATATGGAAGACTTCACACCTTTCATATGTGCACCATCCTTTCGCGGTTGCTTTCTTCTGGTGGCTTTACTAACCGGTAAACGACAGCATCACCCGCGAAGAGATCTGTTCAGCTTGTCTTCTAAATCGTTTGTAAATACAAGGAACAGTAGGAGCCCTACGACTCTTTCCTGGGGAATGCCAGATATCACTTCTGTTTGACTCGATGACTTTCCGTCATTTACCACGTACTGTCTCCTTTCTGACAGGCGAATACGAACTGAATCACACAACTGTGGCGATATTCCATAAGCACGCAATTGGATTAGAAGCCACTTGTGAATTACAGTGTCAACAATCATCCGGAAATCTATAAATATGGCCTCGATTTGAGATCCCTTTTCCATAGCACTCTTCACTTCATGTGTGTAGAAAGTTACCTGAGTTTCACAAGAATAATACTTTCGGCATATGTTGAACATGGGTCGAGGTAGTTCATAATGTTAGAAAAAATATGTTCCAAAATTTTGCCGCAGACCGACGTCAATGATATAGTCCTGTAATTTTGAAGATCCCTCGTATTAACTTTTTTTAAATCCTGGAATGTCCTGTCCAACTTCACACTCTTTGGATACGGATATTTCGCTGAACCAGCGATTGTATATGATAGTTAGGTATGGTGCTATTGCATTAGACATATTCCGAAAGGAACGCAATTGGTATACAGTCTGGACCAGATTACATGTTATTGTTTAGTGGTTTAAGTTGCTTCAACACTCCAAGGATATCTACTTATAAATTACGCATGCTGCCAGTTGATATTGATTAGAATTCTGGAGTATTTTCTTAGTTTTCTTTGGTAAAAGAAAGCTGTGTTTAGCGAATTCTGGTTTAGCAATAGTGTCATCAGTAGCATGACCATTCCTATCGCGTAGCGAAGGTATTGATTGTGTTTTCCGCTAGCGTACTTCACATATGACCAAAATATCTTTGGTTTATTTACCTAATTACGAGACAGGGATTCATTGTTGAAAATAATATAAGCATAACACAGTTAAGTTCGCACTAAATTTCGAGTTTCTGTAAAATATTGCCAGTGAAGGGAATTTTGTGTATGTTTAAATTTGGTATGATATAACTTGTTTCATGTACCACGGGGGGTTAGTCACCTCTTTTGTTAATTTGTTATAAATCTTTCAATAGCTGTCGATTTTATTTCTTTGAATGTATCCCTCATCTGATCTACACTCGTATTCTTAGTTTCTAAAAACTGGAGACTCTCACTTAGGAAAGAGTGAAGCGAATTTTTGTCTGCTTTTTTGAAGAGACATATATTTTTCGTTTAATTTTGGTGGTTTTGTAACTTTCGATATTCAGTCTCGCTAGGAAAACTCTGTGTTCACTAATCCCTGCATCTGTTTTGATGCTCTTTATTATCTCCGGATTATTTGTAGCTAGGAGGTCAAATTTGTTTTCACAACTATTTAGTATTTTAGAGGTTTCGTGAACTAATTGGACGAGATAGTTTTCGGAGAATGCGTTCAGTACAATTTCAGAAGATGTTTTATGCTTGCCACCGGTTCTAAACGTGTAGTTTAGCCAACATATAAAGTGGAAGTTAAAGTCACTACCAATTGAAACTGAATACTTGGGATACGTTTTTGAGAGATTTATAATAAATATATTAACAAAAGCGGGGACTAACCTCCCGTGGTACACGAATCAGGTTAGATCACTCTTTCAAAAGCAAAGAAAAAAAAACATGCCAAAATTAGTTTAGAAACAAAATCTCCAAGACTGGCAATATTTTACAGAAACTCGAAATTTAACGCGCTTCAATGTGAGAAATTTATAATAGTTTCAACAACTAAACCCTGTTTCGTAATTAGATAAACAATACATAGAAAATCTAGTCATATGTAAAGCATTTTAGCGGCAAAAGACAATCAATAACTTCACTATGCGACTACTATATTGATGCTACAGACGACAATGCTTCTAAAACAAAATTCCTAAACACAGCTTTCCGAAATTCCTTCACCAAAGAAGACGAAACAAATATTCTAGAATTATAATAAATATCAGCTGCCAGCACGCGCAATTCAGAATTAGATATCCTTGCAGTATTGAAGCAACTTAAATCACTTAACAAAAGCGCGTCTTCCGGTCCAGATTGTACACCAATTGGGTTCATACGTAGCTATCATATACTATCTCTCTTTCAGCGAAAGGTCTGTACCCAAAATGTAAAGTTGCACAGGTTACTCAAATTTCCAAGAAAGGTAATAGGAGTGATCCGCAAAATTACATGCCTGTATCATTGACGTCAGTTTGCAGCAAGATTTTAGAATGTATACTTTCCTCAGTCACTATGAATTACTTATAAGAGAAGCACCTTTTGACCAACAGATAATATGGATGCAGAAAGTATCGTTTTTGTGCAACACAGCTAGCTATTTACTCAGATAAAGTGATGGGTACTATTGAGAAGGGATCTGTTCCATATTTTTAGCTTTCCCGAAGGCTTTTCACACTGCACCGCACAAGAGGATTCTAATCAGAAACTTCCTGGCAGATTAAAATTGTGTGCCGGAACCGGATTTCGAACCTGGGACATTTCCCTTTCGCGGGCAAACGCTCTACCGACTGAGCTATCCCGGCACGCTTTACGGTCCGTCCTCACAACTTTACTTCTGCCAGTACCTCGCCTTGTACTTCCCAAAGTTTCAGCCAGGAAATTTCATATCAGCGCACACTCCGCAGCAGAGTGACAGTTTCCTTATAGATTCTAATAAAATTTGCGTGCGTAAGGAATATAGCCTCCGTTTTGTGACTGGACTCTCGAAGTCCTGTCAGAAAGGACACAGTACGTAGTAACTGATGGAAAGTCATCTAGTAAAACAGTTACAGGAGTGGCATTCATAGATCTGTCAGCAGCGTATGATACCGTCAATCACAAGAAGCTCATGAGAAAGGTGTACTCAGTCACCAAAGACTAAAACAGCTCATCCAGTGTTTGCTGCAAAATCGAAGGTTTTTTGTAACTCTGCATAATAAGAAGAGCCGATGGAGAACGCTGAAGAACGGCCTTCCTCAGGGTAGCGTACTGGCACCCTTGCTGTATAACATCTACACAAATCAGCTCTGAAGTAAGAACGTTTATTTATGCAGATGACACAGCAATTGCAGCTCAACGCAAAACCTTTGAGGAAGTGGAGATGAAGCTGACAGCAGCCCTCGAGAACCTCGGCAAGTATTATGATGATAATCACCTCAAGCCAAATCCTGGAAAGACGCAGGTTTGTGCCTTTCACCTGAGAAACAAGGAAGCTAGAAAGAAGTTAAAAATTATCTGGAGAGGGCAACAACTGCTTCAGTATGATACTCCAAAAAACCTGGGAGTAAAGTTGGACTGAAGCCTCACATTCAAAGATCATTGCCAGGAAACCAAGGTGAAAGTATCTGCCCGGAAAAACATCATACGTAAACTCACTGGGGAGCACAGCCAAGTGTCTGCCCTGGCACTGTGCTTCTCTGCAGCGGAGTATGCAGCACCAGTCTGGAGAAACTCAAAACATGCCAGAGAGGTGGTAAAGGTAAAGCAGTCAACAATCCGAAGATTGGTTTGAACACCACAGTGCTTTACTAGGCATGGTCCTGTTTGGAGGTGGTATGCCGTTGCCTTCCTCTGACCTTCGAACTGACTTACCCAGCCAGTTATAGGGGGACCTACAGTTTAACGTGGGTTCCGAACCACGGTGCTACTCGGTATTTTTCACATGAGCAATACTGCCAGAGGTGAAAGAAGTGGAAAGTGACAGATAAAAATCCTAGGATCTGGCGGGGAGAGGTGGATACGACAGTAAATGAGACTGCACGCATAGTGACTGGCTGCCTTCGACCAACTCCTGTCAGAAAAATCTACGGAATTCTGGACATAGTGGCTCCAGACATACGCAGAAGAACATCTGCAGAAATGGAGAAAAAGAAATAGGAAACCGATCCCAGACATCCCCTCTTCGGACATGAGTTAAGAAAACCTAGGCTTAAGTCAAGGAGGAGCTTTATGAATACATCAACTGCATTGAGGCCTGGAACTCGGAGAACAGAGTTATGGCAGAATTCGTCAAACGAAGGGGCCGGAGAGAACATCAAAGAGGAACCTGCCGAAGGATTTCATCTGCCGTATGCAACATGGAAGGCACTAAACAGACTGAGGACATGAGTGTCACGCTGCAAGACGAATCTCAGAAAGTGGGGCTTCACAAACGAAGATGAGCTCTGTGAGTGTGGCGATGTGCAGGACCTCCAACACCTCCTGGTCTGCAGAAACCTGCCCAACCCCTGCACCATAGAGGACCTACATGCAGCAAATGATGTGCCCATCAAGACAGCAGAATTTTGGAGCTTGCGGTCCATCTAGCAGAAACTAGCAGCGTCCTACAGAATTTGTCGCCTCTTTCCATATTTTATGTTTCTAGTTTGTAATTTGTGTATTTTAATTGTATATTTACTGAATTTGTAACTCGCTCAATGTAATTGTACACTGTAAACATATATTTAGTGGACTTGGCGTCCCTAGATTGTAAATTGTTTATTATAATTGTATTGTAATTGTATATATATTGATAGAAATATATGTCATAGTTCTGGACACGTAAAATATAAATAAATAAATCTAGTAAAACAGCCGTGATATCTAGCGTTTCCCAGGGAAGTGTTACAAGGCCCCTAATTATCCTTATATGAGCACCTCTTTTAGAAAGTTCGCGGATGATGATGTCATTTATCGCTTAGTAAAGTATTCAGAAGAGCAAAAGCACATGTAAAACGATCTAGATATCTTCATGGTGCAAACATTGCCAGTTGGACTTAAATAATGCTAACTGTGAAGGCATCCATATGAATATTAAAAGAAATCCGTTAAAATTCATTTACACGAAAAAACAATCATTTCTACAGGACCGTGATTGAGTGGCCGAACGTTCCAAGGCGCCTAGATGAGGAGCGCGCCGCTGCTCGCCGTCGGAGGTTCGAGTCCTCCCACGGGCATGGGTGTATTTGTCGTCCTTAGCATAAGTTAAAGTACTTTGTAAGCTTAGGGATCGATAACCAGTGTAGTTGAGTCCCATAGATTTACAAACATTTGAACATTTGAACTTCTACAGGCCGTAAATTCAACTATATCCCGAGGAAGTACAATTACGAACAACTTTAATTGGAGGGAACACACATGAAATATCGCAGGGAAGACGAACCGAAGGCTACGTTTCATTCGCAGACAACTTAGATGATGCAACATTTCTACCAAAGAAACTGACTACACTACACTTGTGCGTCCTATTATGGAAAATTGCTGCGCCTTGTGGGATCCCCGCCAAGTAGGAATGACGGAGGATACAGAGAAAGTTCAGAAAAGACAGCTCGTTTTGCATTGTCGCGATATAGAGGAGAGAGTGTCACGGAAATTATGCACGAGTTGGGGTGTAAATCTTTAAGAGAATGGCGTTATCTGTTGTGGCAAGGTCTATTTGCGAAATATCTTCACCAACTTCCTCTTCCGAATGAGAACGTATTTGGTATTACTCACGATAGACACGATCATCATAATAAAATAAGAGAAATTTTATAGAAGACGTGAAGATTTTGTTGTTCCTTTACCCGCACGCTATTGGAAAATGGAACGGTAGAAAAAAAGAAAAAAAATCAGCTCTCAGTGAGACATTATCGGTCAGCGTACAGCCCGAACTTCGCTCCACCCGTCTCTCATTTTTTTACTAACTTTAACCTAGGAACGAAGGGGAGAAGATTAGGGTTTAATGTACCGTTGAAATCGTGGCCATTATAGACGCACAACACCTAGGAGACAGACGATTTTCAGTCGAGGAGGTGGAACACTTCACGACAAAGTAGCTGCACACACTAGACAGGGGTTATACCAGGAAGGTATGTTCAGACTCATCCCACGAAGCAACATCTGCCTAAACCGATTAAGAAGACTACGTCGGAAAATAATCTTATGTTTGTAGCGTCAGTTGGTTGTATAAATGTAGACGTTTGACTGCAAGCATTGTAACCTTAGACTCCGATCACTCCTCGTAATTTCAAAAATAATACTCATACTTTCACAAGGCCAGTGGATACTGGTATTAAGTTCACTGATCCACAAGAAACCACACACACACACACACACACACACACACACACACGATTGTAGTAAAGTCCATGAGCTGAAGGATGACTGCCACGATATTTAACCATGTGGTGTTCCGAATAATAACAAAGATAAATTTTGTATATGTAAAATTATATTCATTAAGCCTCTTTATTGTGTATTGGATGACGCTGTGGGTACTGCTAACATTTCCGCCCTTTCCTGTTCCATTTGTGATTAGTATGAGAAAAGAATAACTTTAATGATGTCTCCGTATGGTTTCTCTGCATGACAATGTCAGTACCTATCAGTAAATGTATATTTTCTCATATTATTCAGCAATTTACCATTTCCGTGGTTCAAAGGAAATATTATTCTTTTTACACAAGAGATTAACGTGTGGACTCAGATGCAGAACTGGTAACTCAAGAATAAATCTTAATTTATCAAAATTGTTAGAAATATTAAAAAATCTCGGTAGTTTCAGAACATTGAATGAAATTCAATGGCAAAGCTGAAAATATGTGCCGGACAGGGACTCTAAATCTTATTTCCTGGGCATGTCCGAAAAAAGCAAACACCATGTCCATAACTATCGAAAGTAGGGACTGTTAAAATTGTTTTCTCAACAGCATAAACAAACGCCAACATTAATTGAAGAAACATTTTGTAAATAACCTGATTCGTAATATTGGCAGAATGTTTCAAAATCAGCTTAAATTGGAATTTGTGTTCCCTATAACCAGACTTTTGTGACTGTTCAGTTTCTTTGACGAACTCATAAATAACTTACGCCTTATTCTATTATTTATTGTGTCACATTATGGAATATATCAACAATGATCTTTCTATATTTTATTACAGGATAATAGTCATTAATACGATTAAGAACTCTAATCTTAGAGTAAAGTCATAGAAGTACTACACACAAAAGGAACCACTTGGCATCAACCAGTGCAGTACTAGAAGTGACAGGAAAGGAGACCTGAAAATGGTGACAGTCACGAATAAGAGGTATCATTGTAAGCAAGTTAAACATATAAAGTGTGCATATAAAGATACTGATCATGTTGGTAACCAAATTGTTACTTCATGATAGTTAGGCATTACGAAAACATTGTTGCTTCGTTTCTTTCCATCATAGGGAACGTCGTATCTCTCTCTCTCTCTTTTCGTGGACTCACCACAAATTTAAACATAACTGGTATTTGACAGTTTTAACTTTTGTCAACCTGAGGACTTTTGAGTGACACAAAAGAACTAAGGACACTGTGAACGATACTGAAAATATCGTTCCATTTTTATTTTAACCACACTCAGTAAATTTGGTACAGCTGTGTCCAGCGTGATAGACAATGATTACCAACGTTCACATTAGCACGCTCTCAGAATAATGAGGTATATTTTGCACGAGTAACATGAGTCGAAAATACGCTATCACTCCCGCTACGTCGTCACAGTATTAATAATTACCGCTTAAAACGACAGCCATTTTTTCATAAGAGTATTTAATCATAGTAGGATATGTAACTTCGTATTATGAAGTCGGCACCAGTCAAAATATATCACTCTTATGAGAAACACAGCCTTGAATACTTTGTCTTTGAGGTCTAAACAAAAGGATTTTAGGTACTCGCAAACAAATAACAAAAAAATTGTCACTTGGCGATGAAATGCAGCAAAGTTATGCGTGATGTATTTAGGGTAGTGCTGCACAACTTGCAGCTGGTGATCACCGGCGGAGCGCTGTTTGCTTAGCGTGACCTTTGCTCTGACCTTTAGGCCGACATTCTGCAGAAACTAGCTGTCGTTCGGAAGCAAAAGATTCATTCGGAAAGGTCATAATGAAACAGGAAACGAATTTTGGAGAGCTACGAGGAACAACCGAGAAGTTGCGATACATATAGGCATCACTTAGGAGTTATGTATTAGTACTATATAGGTACAAAGTAAAATAACACAATCATTACATGCAGCTCGCCTGGACGTTAACACAGACTGATATTTACAAAGTTTCATACCCCTGTGGTTTTAGACAAACTGTTTACAAATATTTATATCTTTCATTCCTATGGAAGGAAATATGATAACTCTTTTAAAATAATTGTTTGTATTGAGTGCCGAATAGGAGGAACAAAGAACATGTGGACATATTCGTATACTTAGGATGCATTTTTTCACAGGATATCAACGTAGTGAAAGAACTGGAATCAATATGTAACAAGGTTAATGCGGGAAGTGTTCAGCTAAGTTCTACTCTCTTCTGCAAGAAGCAATTCAGTGCCAAGACTAAGTTAAAGTGTACCGTTCAATCTTTCGACCAATTTTGTTGTATAGGAGTGAAAACTGGGTGGATACAGGGTACCTAATTAATATGGTTGAGATTTCAGACATGAAAGTAGCTAGGATTATTGCAGATACTAATGGGAGATAATGGCAGGAGGGTGTCTGTAATGAAGAAATCAAATTAAAACTGGGAATGAACACGCTAGATAAAGCAGTAATAGCAAACATACTGAGATGGTGGGGTCATGATACACGCATGGGGAAGCAAGATTGCCTAGGAGACTAATGGGTTCGGCAGTAGAGGGTAGGAGAAGTCGAGATACACCATGGAGAAAATACTTGGATTCGGTCAAGAATGATTTTGAAATAACAGGCTTAACATCAGACGAGGCATCAATGTTAGCAATGAATAGGGAATCATGAAGGTATTTTATAATGGGTACTATGCTCCAGAATGAACGCTGAAAGCCATAATCAGTCTTAAATGATGATAATACCATAGAAAAAAACACAAAACTGAAATTATCGAACAACTTTTTAAACTTATTTAGGTGTTCCGTTTTCCCACGCGCTATTAGAGAATGGAACGATAGAGAAATATTATAAATGCTGTGTGATAAGCCCCATGCCACGCACTTTACTGTGATTTGCAGAGTAACTGTGTAGATGTAGAATGAGCGTGTTTTCTCAGATTTCAGCGCGCAGTCCAACTATCACAGATAATTAATTGGCCTCATTGCAGGTTGTCATTCGCTTTTGCGAGACGGAGGAGCAGATATATTTTTGTGACTAACGAGTTCATTATAAAAAGGCGAACAAATTAAACAAGTTGCTGCAAGCAGGCAATTAAAATAATTAAAAGAAAACAAAAGAATGACAAATAGGCGTGGCGGGACCAAGGAACAGCAGTCATCGTACAGAACATGCAATGTAGTAACTCTGTACTTACATTACATAAATGCCAATTATAAGAAACATATTTTGCCAACAAACTTCTAAAACTCGTGTATTTTCAGAGTAAACGTGAAGAAATTATATAACTGATAGGAAAAACTAACACATTACTTTAACATGATAGAAAATTAACATGTTTTCGATAGTTTGAATATAAATTCTACCACACGACACGATGACTATACCAAAATATATATGAGATCGTTGGCTTGAATGGAATACAGAAAAATCATTGCATGTTCCAGAATCGTAGCTCTAAACAGCCAAAAACTTACTTCAGAAGAGCCACACAGTTCGTACTCAAAAGCATAACGTTTATATGTGGGGTGTAATTGCTTTCTGACACATCAGAAGGTGCACACACTGTTAAGAGAAATAAGACATATATTTATGAAATATAAATGTCTGACTGTTTGTATTCCAGGGCGTTGAAAAGTAATAACGGCGACAGCTGAGAATGTGTGCCGCAACGTTGCTAGAACCTGGACTTCCCACTTTACGCGAGCGATCGCTATTATTTATTTTTTATGTTACATTCTTGTTATTTTTCGACACGGTATCTAATTTCCCTCAAAGACAACTTCACAAATCGTCTTCTGAAGATTTCTCTGCAGTATCCACTGACTTACTGTGATTCTCAATGAGTTCGCTTTCGCGAGATTTATTTTTATTATTATTTCGGCTTCTCTTAAACCCGAGCATGCCATTCGCTGAAATCCCACACTCCCAGATGAGTTTCCGCGCATCATCGCGGACGTTCCTAAGTTCTGAAACAGCCTAAAATTGTTAAATAACTTTAACTCTTTTCTTTTTCTTTATTACAGTGTAAAAAGAATAACGGAACATTCCTTTATTTAACACACGAGATAGGAAAAGGGCCTAGATGTTCATATGTGAAAACAAACCGGCCAAAGCTCGTTTAGAAGACGCTGTGGGCCGCCGTTGAGACATGCTATCGAGATTGAATGCCGAGTCTTCGATGGTTATGACTTGTGAGAATAGAGCTGCACCTTTCAACTACACTCACCGGCGACGTTGTAACTACGTGATAAGTTGTCAAAAACGTTTCCTACGCAGTTAGCGAATATGGACAGTGGTACTTGAGGTGTCGTCCCATAATGCCGTGTCTTGTCAGCCAAATCTTCAAAAAATGGGTCTCGACCTTGGGTCGTCTTTGTAAAGATAAAGGACGACCATATCCTGTATCCAGATGATGACATACTTCTTCAGTGGTGGAAAATATTTCATTTCCGGATAGAGTATTAATTTATTTCCTGAATCTTAACAAATGACCCTCCATCTAGTTACTAAGACAGATCTTGTGCGCACGATATCAAATAATTCAATAATTTAGAATTAATACACTGGACAAAGTGTTGACAGTTTTACAGCTGTGTGGGTGAAAAAGATCATTAATTTATGATGGTGTATTAGAAAAATTCAATCGTATTGACGTTACCGATGAAAGATAACAACAACGTCCGTTGCTCGTAACACAACAAATGAAGTTTGACATAGGAATCAGGCTTATTTAAATTGACGAGAAATTCTGTACGCCTTTATCGGCAGCACGGTGCCGTGCACTCTTGTATCGGCAAGCACGAATGCCATCAGGTCTTACACGTCGTCCGTCTCCTGATCATACCTCTCTCACCAAAATGGCCTGTGGTGGTCGAAGATGCGCAATCAGCAACTATGTCTCCTGCCCGTGGAACGAGACTTCCAGATGCAATCTGAGCTGTTTTCATCAGGGTGTCCATGCTGGCAATGCGAGGAACGTTTCCATTGGCATCTTCAGGGCGTTGCTGTGATTCCGGAGTCACTTGTTAAATTGTCCTACCGCGTCGAGAATGGTCACTGTCATGAAACCTGTTCCTGCCACGGCGGAATAGCCCTGCGCACTAGGGCGACTTGCTGTAGTGCGCGCGGTCGTTAGCCATCGGAAGTTCGAGTCCACCCTCGGGCATGGGTATGTGTGTTGTTCTTAGAATAAGCTAGTTTAAGTAGTTTTAAGTTTAGGGACCGATGACCACTGCAGTTAAGTTAAAATAAATAAATAAATAAATTAAATAAACCACCCCTCTTCCTGGAAATCATCTGGAAGCATGATTCTGACTCCGTCGTCGATGTCATCTTCCTCTTGTTGCGTTGTCTTGCTGTCCTCTTTGGATATGTGGATCCGAAACAGATGACGAGATGGAGTTGAGACGTTCAGGAACGAAGGCGGCTATGGGCAAAACCTTGAGTCGGACATCCACAAAATCTTCAGGTCTGTCAACATCTTCATCCGGCACCGAAATCTCAAGGTGAGGGGCTCGTCGGTATTGTATACTGCCGGCCTCGTCTCTTCCTGTCTCAGCAGTTTCGAAAGATCTGGAATTTGCTGTGCTCACGTTCGGAGCTGCTCAAGTCTGATTGTGAGTGCCGCTGCACGGGTGAGTGGAAGTGGTGTCATAGCTGCAACAGGGGAAACGTCGGTCTGAAGCTGCGTTCGAGGCATTCGTCTTGCACATCTACTTGACATCCAGGTCGTCGGCTGACCTGATATATGACTATCGGCCGTATGTAGTGAAGTGTAACCATTGTACCCGTTTACTGTTCCGTAAGGGCATAGTGTCAACATTACACCTTCTAGCGGCATTTCGAACGGAAGCTCGGGAATTCGGATCGTGCATAATCCCAGGCTGCCACGTTCAACAACTACAGGGCCGATATGACAATGCAATTGTGAGATTTGAGGTTAGCCGCGTTGGAGTAGTCCAGCGGTCTAAGGCGCCTCGCTGCGGAGGTTCGAGTCCTCACTTGAGGATGGGTGTTTGTGTTTGTCTGTAGGTTAGTTTACCTTAGTTTAAGTAGTTTGTGAGCTACGGACTGATGACCACGCTGTTTGGTCCTATAGATTTACAAACATTTGAACATGTTTTATTTTAAATGTTCAAATGTTTGTCAAGCCTATGGGACTTAACTACGGGGTCATCAGTCCCTAATCTTACAAACTACTTAAGAACTACTTTATACTAAAGACGGGATTCGAACCCCCGACCGTAGTGGCCGTGCAGACCGTGACTGAAGCGCCTCAGTCTCCTCGGCCACCGCGGCCGGCGTTTTATTTTAGATTTGAGGTTATATTTCTTCTGTGTTCCGATCTTGCCGCAAACTGAGTCGTACCTCAGTCTGATGTCACTTAAGCTGCTAAGGTGGATAGGTATATTCCGATCATGTCTCCACACTTTGTACCATAGGAATTATATGATGGCGATTACTGTTGGTCGCGCATATTCGTTCGAGACGGGCACTTCGGTGTGGTGTTATGGTAGCAGTTGGCCCGTCTATCATTGATCGTAAGACGCGCGAATACCGCGCTGGAAGTAAACACCACGCCGCGGCGAGGACGTAAACAGCTTTATCCGCGTCATAACGCTGCCTGAAGCAGACGGTACCATTTAAAGAAATGGATTTGCTATTGCGAAAATGAATCGGCATCAGCTGTACTTATTGGTGACATATGGAAATTTTTACAAGACTGGGATTCAGTCCCAGTTCTCCTGCATTTTGCGTGCGCCGCGTTAACCATTACTCTGTGCTGCCGCGTTGGAGTGGCCGAGCGCTCTAAAGCGCCTTGCTGTGGAGCGCGTGGTTACTCGCCGTCGCAGATTCGAGTCCTTCCTCTGGCATGGCTGTGCGTGTAGTCCTTAGTACCTATCCAGATGACGTATTTAGCCTCCTAATCACCGAGAACTAGCCATAGGTGTATCAGTATTACCCTCACACGGCCGAAGAAGGCAAAAATGGACACATGTTGATAACAAACAGCCGAGAACACTGATAGTGTAGTGGTAACACATCATGGAAGTACAAGACAAACAGCTACAGGAGATTGACGCCGATCTCTCCTGGCGAAGGTAGGGAAGATTGCCAAGACAAATCACGGGCGTTTTTTATTCACAACACCATCCGATTTATTCAGCACAGGATAGAATCACACATGCTGCTACACTGATCAAAACAATTGGGGGATCAGTTGAGATACTATGATCTGAACTATGTCATCGACAGTGTGAACTAAAATGGTTCGACGTCTTACTGTCTGTCCTACGGAGTAGAGACAAAAACATTACGGCAACCGAGATAGTGGCAATAACCAAACGTTACTACAGCCCGGGTTGGTGTTCACTTGGGTTTACTCTATCAAACGAATTGGACAAGAATTGGGTTCAGATAGTGTATTGAGCAGGTAGTGGAATGCAACAACAATGTGACGTACCAGAAGTCGCCGAGTGGCCGTCCTCCAGAAAAAAAAGGAAGCTTGGAATTTAACGTCCCGTCGACAGCGTGGTCATTAGAGACGGAGCTTACGCTCGGAGTGTTTGGGTAAGGATGTGGAAGGAAATCGGCCGTACCCTTTGAAAGGAACCATCCCGGCATCTGCCTGGAGTGATTTAGGGAAATCACGAAAAACCTAAATCTGGATGGCCGGAGGTGGATTTGAACCACCATCCTTCCGAATGCGAGTCCAGTGTGTTACCACTGCGCCACCTCGCTCGGTGAGCACCTGTCTAGCGACAGCAAATTTCAGTTGTAAGTGTAACTGGCTTCTGGTGATAAGCTACAAATCTTGACTTTTCTGTGCGCTTTCCCTTCAGTTCATTGAATTTATAGTGTGCTCGCGTTTATATTTGATTCATATTCGCGTTAAATATTGGTTAGTGTAATCCGGCTTCTCAGCAGAAGCGACTTATTTTTATTCTTTCCCTGCGTTTTTCTTTTCTTAAATTTTTGTGTGCTCCCGTCTTTATTTAGATTCATATTCACATAAAGAGTGCAGTGTACGCTCCTTCTCGTTTATTGTTTTGAAGATACTTACGGTTTGTAATCTTACACTTCAATTGTTCTTTGGGCTTAGTATGGCTAGGGACTTTGATTGTTGTCTGCGGATGCAGGCTGAGATGGTGACTGTTCGTTCCCAGCTTCAGGCAGCATTGGCTGCGGTTGCGAAGCTTTAGGCTGTGGTGGATGGGCGCTCTTGCCGTCGGTCTGTCGCGGGGGTCCAACAGTCGCCCTGTGTTTCTGACGTGCCCACCGATCGACCCGCGGCTTTGGCCAGTCCGATAACTGCACGCGTGGATGTCGCCGCCCCGTCCGTGGTGGTTTGGGAGGTCTCCCCGGCTCGTGGCGGACGGCTTAAGAGATTCCAAGTGGCCGATTGTAAGGCCATCCCGGTTCGTCTTACAATCAAGTATGAGGTGCTGCCGGAGATGGACAGTGTTCCTGAGCTGGATGGCTCCGCAATTCCTGTGGTCACCTCTCAGTCAGGAAGATCTTAGAGGGTGGCATTGCTTGTAGTAGGGAGCTCCAACCTTAGGCGGATAATGGGGCCCCTTAGGGATTTGGCCAGTAAGAAGGGGCAGAAATCCAATGTGCACTCCGTGTGCATACCGGGGGGAGTCGTTCCAGATGTGGGACGGGTCCTTTCGGATGCCATGAAGGGGACAGGGTGCAGCCATCTGCAGGTGTTTGCTCATGTCGGTACCAAAGACGTGTGTCGGTTTGGGTCGGAAGAGATTCTCTCCTGATTTGAGCGGCTATCTGAGGAGTTAAGTACTGCCAGTCTTGCTTGCGAGATGAAGGCAGAGCTGACCATCTGCAGTATCGTCGACAGGACTGACTGCGGTCCTCTGGTACAGAGCCGATTGGAGGATCTGAATCAGAGATTCAGACGGTTCTGCGACCGTGTAGGCTGCAGATTCCTAGACTTACGCCATCGGGTGGTGGGTTTCTGTATTCCGCTGAATAGGTCACGAGTCCACTACACGCAGGAAGCGGCTACACGGGTAGCGGGGGCTGTGTGGCGTAGACTGGGCGGTTTTTTT
This sequence comes from Locusta migratoria, assembly GCA_026315105.1. Classification (NCBI taxonomy): domain Eukaryota; kingdom Metazoa; phylum Arthropoda; class Insecta; order Orthoptera; family Acrididae; genus Locusta; species Locusta migratoria. Next base: position 304,721,937 of record CM048755.1, read on the forward strand.
TTTTAGGATAGAGGGCTTCAGGGAAAAACAAAATGAGCTGTCTCAAAGGGTGCATGAGGATCAAAGGAGAAATGTAGATCTAGGATATATCGGTATAAGAGTTGTAAATTGACATAGCTGTGTCGGGGAAGTACCAGAGCTCTAAGCGTTAATAGAAAGCACCGAAATACCTATCATTATGGGCAGTGAAAGTTGGCTCAAGCCGGACATAAGTTCAGCCGAAGTTTTTGCAAAAGATCTGTGTTCAGAAAGGATAGATGAAACAAAATAGGTGGAGGCGTGTTCGTCGACGTCAAAAGTAGTATTTCGTGTAGCGAAGTTGAAGTTGATAGTTCCTGTGAGCTATTATGGGTAGAAGTTGTACCTGAAAATCGTAAGAAGTTAATAATTGATTCCTTTTACTCTGACGATACAATAGCAGAAAGGTTCAAAGAAAACCTGTGTCAAATGGTAAATACATGTCCGACTTATACAATAATAGTAAGCGGTGATTTCAATTTACCCTCAATATGTTGGCAAAATTATATGTTCAAATCAGTAGGTACGCATAAAACATCGTGCGAAATTGTACTCAACACATTCTTTGAGAATTACTTCGAACAATTAGTTAATGAGCCAACTAGAATTGTAAATGGATGTCAAAACACACTTGATCACTTTACAACAAATAACCCCGAACTCATAACGAGCATCAAAAAGGAAACAGGTATTAGTGAACACAGCGAGATTGAACATCGAATGTCCCAAAGTTACCAAGAATAGACGAAAAGTATATTTATTTAGAAAAGCAGATAGAAATACACTATAATGCTATAATGAAAGACAGTTTCGACTCACTCCAAACCGTAAACGTAAGTGTAGAACAGATGTGGCTCCAATTCAAAGAAGTAGTATCGACAGCAATTTACAGTTTTATACCAAATCAATTAGTAAAAGAAGGAGCTGATCCCCCTTGGTGCACAAAATAGGTCAAGACACTGTTGCAAAAACAACGGAAAAGGCATGCAAAATTTAAACGAACACACAAACCCCAGGATTGGCGATCCTACACAGAAGCTCGAAATTTAGCGAGGACTTCAATGCGAGATGCTTACAATACTTTCCACACGAAACTCTTTCTCGAAATATGACTGAGAACCCAAAGAGATTTTGGTCATATGTCAAATATACTAGAGGCAAAACACAAACAATACCTTCATTACGTGATACAAATGGCTATCCCGCCGATGATAGCTCTACTAAAGCAGAGTTGCTAAACACAGCTCTCCGAAATTCATTCACCAAAGAAGACGAAACCAATATTCCAGATTTAGAATTACGTACAGAGGCCAGAATGAGTAACGTAGAAGTAGATATCATCGGAGTAGTGAAACAACTGAAATCACTTGACAAGAACAAGTCTTCTGGTCCGGACTGTATATCCGCTAGATTTCTATGTGATTATGCTGATGCGATAGCTCCTTACTTAACAGCCATATACAACCGCTCGCTCAAAGAAGGATCTATACCAAAAGACTGGAAAGTTGCATAGGACACACCAATATTCAAGACAGGCAGTAGGAGTAACCCAATAAACTACAGGCCTATTTCATTAACGTCAATTTTGGAACATATCCTGTATTCAAATATTATGAACTATCTCGAACAGAATGATCTATTAACCCAAGGTCAACACGGATTTAGAAAACATCGTTCATGTGAAATACAACTAGCTCTTTACTCACACGAAGTGATGAGTGCTGCCGGCCGCAGTGGCCGAGCGGTCTGCGGCGCGCCAGTCACAGTCTACACGGCCGCTACGGTCGAGGGGTTAGAATCCACCCTCGGGCACGGATGTTTGTGTCGTCTTTAGTATAAGGTAGTTCATAATTAGTCGGTACGTTTAGGGACTGATGACCCCGCAGTTAAGTCCCCTAAGCTTAACAAACGTTTAAACATTTTTTATGAGTGCTATCGACAAGGGATCTCAAAATGATTCCGTATTTCTGGATTTCCAGAAGGCTTTTGACAATGTACCTCACAAACGGCTTTTAATAAAATTGCATGGTTATGGAATATCGCCTCAGATTTGTGACTGGATAGGGGATTTTCTGTCAGAGAGGACACAGTTTGTAGTAATCTTTGGTAAGGCATCGACTAAAACAGAGGTGACATCCGGCGTTCCACAGGGTAGTGTTATTGGTGCTATGCTGTTTTTATCTACATAAAAGATTTGGGTAAAAATCTGAGCAGCTCTCTTAGGTTGTTTGCAAATGACGCAGGCATTTATCGTCTATTAAAGTCATCTGAAGATTAAAACCAACTGCAGAAAGATTTAAATAAGATATCAGTATGGTGTAAAAATTGGCAATTGACTTTAAATAATGAGAAGTGTGAAGTCGTCCACATGAGTACGAAAAGAGATACGTTAAACTTTGTTTACAAGATAAATCAATCGAATTTGAAGGCCGTAAACTCCACAAAATTCCTAGGAATTATTATTACATCAGACTTAAACTGGAAAGAACACGTAGATAATGTCGTAGTAAAGGCGAACCAGAGACTGTGTTTTATTGGCAGAACCCTCAAAAGATGAAACAGAACTACTAAAGAGACTGCATACACTACGCTTGTCCGTCCTCACTTGGAATTTTGCTGTCCAGTGTGGAATTTTTATCAGGTGGGTTTGACGGATGACATCAAAAAAGTCCAAAGAAGGGCAGCTCGTTTTGTATTGTCACGATACAGGGGAGACAGCGTCACGGAAATGATACAGAACCTGGGATGGGAATCATTACAACAACGGTGTTTATCGCTGCGGCGTAGTCTACTTACGAAACTCCAATCACCAACGTTCTCCTCCGAATGCGAAAATATATTGTTGACTCCCACCTACATAGGTAGAAATGATCATCAGAATAAAATACGAGATATCAGAGCTGGAACGGAGAGATTTAGATGTTCTTTCTTCCCGCGCGCTATTCGAGAATGGAATAGGAAATGAATAGTATAAAGGTGGTTCGATGAACCCTCTGCCAGTCATTTAAATGTGATTTGCAGAGTATCCAATGTAGATGTAGGTGTAGAAGCTATCGCATGGACAGTCTTAGAAGGTTGGAAGCAGGACTCTTACAGAGGGAGGTGTTTACAGCTATTGGAGTGTCCCAAAGTGTAATTCCCAGGACCTGGATGCGATTTCAGACAACAGGAACCGTCCAAATCAGTAAGAGATGATCGTTATCTCCGGTTAACAGCCCGCGCAGACAGGAGGCTGATATCATCATAAACAGTCCGCAATCGCCTTCAGGAATATGGCCTCCACGCAAGAAGAACTATGGTGTGTGTCCCATTAAAATCACGACACCGTTTAGCCCGTATAAACTGAGTGGAGGAACCTCAGGATTGGGATTAGTAACTAATGACACTGGGTTCTGTTCATAGTTAACTCAAGATTTTGTATTCAGACGGACAACATCGTTCCCCCGTCTGGAAACAACGTGGAACTCGGAACAATCCTGTTTACGTGCAGGATACATCACCGTATCTCGGTGGAAGACGAATGGTGTGGGCAGGAGTCAGTATTGGCGGACGTACCGACGTCTATGTCGTTCAGAACGGCGCTTTGACTGCTCAGAGGTACAGAGACGAGATCCTTCGGCATTTTGTTGTGCCCTACACAGGTGCTATAAGAGCACCTTCTGGTGGACGATAACACTCCTCACCACAAAGGTGCATTGGTGGACAACAAGCATGAAGCTGAGGGAAATGGATGAATGAAGTTTGCAGCTTGTTCACCGGACTTGAACCCGACTGAGCATGTCTGGGATGCACTTGGCAGACGCATTGCATACATACCCGAAGTTCCCACAACGGTTGCAAAGCTGAATATTGCACTGATGGATGAATGGCCAACTATCCTTCAAGAACTGATTGATAACTTCATACCGCCCATGCCACTCAGACGTGCAGCTGCACTGGCCGTCCGAGGTGATCACACACCATATTACAGGGCAACGAGAATGACGTTTAACTATTCTGGTAGCCCCATTGTGCCTCACTCTAAGTAAACGCCATGTAAACCTAAAGTAAAGAGTTGAGACAGCAAAATATGTACTGTACCACACACAAATTACAGTTGTAACCAATATCTGAATAAAGTAGGGTACCACATGTATATTGTGTATAATATCTCACCTGATACCCTAATTGTTTTCAGCAGTTTACTTTGGGCTCTCAAGTCTCCTTTTCCCTCCCTCTTTCTCTCTCTCTCTCTCTCTCTCTCTCTCTCTCTCTCTCTCTCTCTCTCTCTCTTTCCTCTTGTAAGGTAAAGCAATCATCAATCCGAAGCCTCGTTGGAGCCACCCACAGTGCCTTTACTAGCAGGCGGTATTCCGTTGCCTTGCTCCGACTTCTGAACTGACTTACACAGAGAGTTAGATAGTATTATTCGCACTTTGTTACTATTCTCCTGGCGCATCCATAAGGCCACAGTGTGATAAACAAGTACATCTCGTAGGCAGAAATAAATTGCTTTAGTAGTGTAATGGGTTTACTGAAGCACAATACATGTGTACAAGTGGAGATAAGTGTGAAAATTACAGAACTATCAGTTAAATAAGTCATAGTTGTAAAATACTAACACCAATTATTTACAGAAGAATAGAAAAACTTGTTGAAGCCGATCTCGGGGAAGATCAGTTTGGATTTAGAAGAAATATAGGAACACGTGAGGAAATAATCTTAAGACTTATCTTGGAAGATAGGATAAGGAAAGGCAAAACTATATTTTTAGATTTTAACAAAAGCTTTTGACAATGTTGACTGGAATACACTGTTTCAAATTCTGATGGTAGCAGGGGTAAAATACAGGAAGCGATAAGCTATACCCATTTTGAACAAAATGAAGCCAGCAATTATAAGAGTCGAAGAGTGTGATAAGGACGCAATGGTTGGAAACGACGTAAGACAAGGGTCTCACCTTTCCCCAATGTTATTCAATCTGTACATTGAGCAAGCTGTGTAGGAAAGCAAGGAGAAATTTGGAGAAGGAATTAAAGTTCAGGAACTAGAAATGAACACTTTGGGTTTGCCAGTCAGATTGTCATTCTGTCAAAGACAGCAAAGGACCTGGAAAGGAGATCAACGGAATGGGCCGTTTTTGATAGCACGGTATAAGTTTAACATTAACAATGGCAAAACAAGAGTAATGGAATGTAGTGTAAGAAGATCAGGCACTGCTAAATGAATTAGATTAGGCAACGAAACAAGAAAATAGTAGATGAGTTTGGTTATTTGAGTAGCGAAAAACGTATTATGTCCACGTAGTGAAGTTTAATTGCACATAATGGCTATGGAAAGACGAGCATTTCTGAGTAGAGAAATTTGTTGACATGGAATATTAGTTTAAGTGTCAGACAGTCTTTTTTCGAAGGCATTTGCGTGAAATGTAGCCTTGTACGGGAGACAGAAAAATAACAGATATTTTTTTAGATGTGGTGCTACAGGAGGCGGCTGAATATTAGATGGGTAGATTGCGTAACCAATGAGGAGGTACTGAACAGAATTGGGGAGAAAAGAAATTATTAGCATATTTTGACTAAACGAAGGGATCGACACGTACGACACCTTCTGAGACATCTAGGAAACGGCTAGTTAGCATTGGAGGGGAGTGAGGGGTAAAATCGCAGAGGGAGACAGAGAGATGAATGCAATAAGCAAGTTCAAAGGGCTGTCAGAGATAATGAGGCTTATGCAGAATAGGGTAGCGTGGAGAGCTGCATCAAACTGGTCTTTGAACGAAAGACCACAACACCAACATATGTTACTGTCTGTGAATTTAGAGTAAGTGAGGTATGAGCATTTTCGGTGACGAATATAACAGAAAAATTGCCTCTGAATTATAGCTGAGAAAGGTGCAGCTCTAGATTTAAATTTCTCTAGAGCAACACAGATTCACCCATCATAAATTCGTAAACGCTTTTAAAATCTAGAAACAATCAGTTATACCCGTTGTTGTAATTTAAATCAAATAAAAAAAGTGTCAAACAAGCATATCGTATCTCGTTTTACCCTTCTTTGCACATTTTTCGTGACTGACGCCACGTAATCTTACTTTTCCCTGATTTTGTTTTATACCGTTTCTGATTCGCTTTAAAACCATATTTCAAATTTCATACAGGAGCTCATACTGGCATACACTTCTTACTGCAAGCTCACAGGTACAAGTTATATTAAAATATACTTAGTAGAGAGGATGCAAATCAGCTTTATAAAAATCATTTGTTGTTAATCAAGGCTGGGCTCGCACATCAGTACTTTTGTTTATGAATAGTTTATGGTCATTCCAAAATCAATTTCAGGGTGATTGTAATCTTTTAAATTTAAAAGACAACTCCATCTGTGTAACTGGCATTATTGGACGCAAAATACTTTCGCCTGTAGCTGTACCCCAAATTATAGCAGGGGGTTCTGATATTTCTTCGAGGTTTGTTGGGTTCGAGTAACTTTCCAATCTCGAGCTTTCTTAGATCTATGCACTAAATCACAATTGCCTTTGCGAGGAATATCTAAAAAAAAATAATATTAATAACATGATTCTTAAGACTTTGCCAATGAAATAGCTTTAACTCTACCAAACCTACTCATATTCAATAAAGTACGTCACCAATAAGGGATACTTAATGTTCATCACAATTGATAAATATTTACAAATATCCTGAATTGCGTTTGGATCTTAGTAACTACATACTTGCTTGATATTTACTAATGTGCAACTATAAAAATACCTTTTAGCACAATCTCAACATTACCAACACATCTTCAGCAACACATATATCCTACAGGAGACTACTTTATGATGATCAGCACATACAAATAAATGCGTCTATATAGGGTGCACAATCTGAAACTACTGACTATCATATTTGTCGTGGAAATTCTACTACTACTACTAATACGACTACTACCACTGCTACTACTGCTAGTACATTACTACTTAAATTTTTGGATGAAGTGTAACTGAAAAAAAAATCATACAATTTTAGAACCTAGCACAAGCATTCATTAAAATACGTGTTTTTCAAAGTTTTAAAATATAAGGTATATGACTAAATTACAAACATTTGTGAGAACTGCTGTGGTATGTATTGCAAAAATACGTTAATTGGACCTGCTATCGGATCGGATTTTATTATTCGATCATCACAATAATTCGCCGTAAAAACTGTGGGACTTTATCAGGTGGTGTATCAATTGTTTGTAGTTTCTAAAGCAGCCTTTAGTTCTTCCTTCAGGTTCAAGGTATCTCCATACCGAATTTCATGATACCCCGTTTAGTGATTTACGTATCAGAGTGAGTTACTTTAGTATCTGTATAAATAATATATTTGAAACTTTTATACGGATCAATTTTAGCTTTTAATTTTGCCGGATATTGATGATGAAATTTTCTAAGCTACTTGCAGAAAAATAAAGTTTTTTGGAACTTCCTTAAGTGCTGAGATCTTTGATAACCTTAACGAATATTTGTGCGAAAAAAAGAAACGCTCTGTATAAACACAGTTCCAAGCAAACTCATAAAGGATTTCATTCATTTATCTAAATTATTTCGTTTGATCTCTACGACAGTTACGTAAACAAGTAAGTACTGCTATCAGACAGCTGTCAGTGCAGCTCTAGGCCATAATAAACCAGCACACGTTTCTGGAAAATAACCAGCTATGTCTGAATATCTACTCCGGAAACGACCAGAGGCAACGCCGGAGGATTCATAACAGCTTTCACTTCCTGTTCTATTTGTGGATGACGTCAGGAAGGAAGATAAATGTTCAAATGTTTGTAAACCTATTGGACCAAACTGCTATGGCCATCAGTCCCTAGACTTACAAACTACTTAAACTAACTTACACTAAGCACAACACACACACACGCACACCCATACACACACACACACACACGTACACGTACACGCACTCGCACGCCCGTGGGAGGACTCGAACCTCTGACGGCGAGCGACCGAGCGCTCTGCAGCAAGGCGCCTTAGGCCTCTCGGTTACTCCATAGCGGCTCGGTATTGCTCTGTAAATGCTAAAACGAATATAATTTTAAGTTCATTATCATTTTGCCACATATGAGCTGAAAGACGCACTACTGCTACTACTAATGCTACTACTACTACTAGGTGGGGCAAATAAAAGTCGTTCATGCGGGTGAAAATGACTTGAGGTGAATGCATGCATACAGATTCACTCAATGGTGCTCACTGACATCAAAATTAATGGCTTGTACATCGACCTGTTCCTTATGTCTGATGGAGCCTGAATTCAACTGAGTGCTTATGTTAACTCACAGAATCAAAGGTTCTCGGCAGCTAGAATCTGCATTACTAACACGTAACACCATTGCACGATCAGAATGATGGAGATTGGTGTGCAGTGTCTGCAGGCCGCATTATTGTTCCCTTCTTTAATCAGACGTTCACATCGGCACGTTACGTTGCCAAAATTTTGATACCATTTGTGTCGGCATTAACAGAGGAGTAAAAGCCTACAGTAACTTCCAACAGGATGGAGCAACTGCCAGCCGAACACTGGAACACAGTTACTCAATCTTCACGCCTGACAAGAGTTGTTAGTAGTGGTCAAGACGGTTGCAGTGTACAATTACTGTGTTTGGGTAATTCTCAATTCTAAGGCTATTGCAATAGCCTCTATAGTCTCCGGGAAGTGCAGCAGAACATTTTGGATGAGATGGCAGCAGTTCCATTACATTCACATTTAGCAACCTGCTGACCAGGTCCCAAATCAAATCAAACGTGGGACCAAACTGCAGTGACTTTAGTCCCCAGATTTACAAACAACTTAAGCTAACTTATGCTAAGGACAACACACACAGCTATGCTCAAGGGAAGGCTCGAACCTCCGATGGAGAGCAGCTGCGCACTCTGCAAAATGTTCAAATGTTTGTTAAGCTTAAGGGACTTAACTGCGGGGTCATCAGTCCCTAAACTTACAAACTACTTATGAACTACCTTATACTAAAGACGACACAAACATCCATGCCCGAGGGGGGGATTCGAACCCCCGACCGTCGCGGCCTTGCAGAATGTGACTGGCGCGCCGCAGTCCCCTCGGCCACCGCGGCCGCCCCGAGTGTACCGAGGACCAAATCAAGCATTAAATCCAGAATGTATGAAAGGTTAGGTACAAGACGGTGGTGGGTCTGTGATGTTTGGGAAGTGTTTCTTTTATCACGAACTGGTCGCGATCGCTGAGGTGACCACTAATAGGATCGAACATATTTATGTAAACAGTGTAAATGATCATGTGTTACCTTTCAGTCAATGGGGATGATGAATAACATAATTTTGATATCCCTATTTTTCAAAATGACAGCAGCGAAGTTCATCGGACTGGAAGAATATGTGACTAGTATCATGAACACTCCCTCATTACTATTACATATCGAATGATTTTGATTTCCCACAGAAAATCTGTACTATATGTTGAATACGCCAACAGCGTCATCTGAGTTTGGTGGACTTGCTTGATTACGACCTCAACGAATGGTTTAACCTCGACATAAAGTGCCTGCAAGACACTTTGGTCTCACTTACAAACCGATCCCAGGCTTTTATCAATAATAAAGTATAAAATTATGTTTTAATGGTTTCTCTAGGGTTGACTGATTTGGTTTTTGACCGGTGAACCTAGATCACAGTATTTAGTGTTCCATGCAGCCGTAGGCATTGCTATCGGTACTCTAAGGCGCCCTGCTGCAGAGTGCGCCGTTGCTCGCCGTCGGAGGTTCCAGTCCTCCCTCGGGCATGGTTTGTTTGTGTGTGTGTGTGTGTGTGTGTGTGTGTGTGTGTTGTCATTAGCATAAGTTACTTCAAGTTAAAAATGTTCAAATGTTTGTTAAGCTTATGGGACTTAACTACAGGGTCATCAGTCCCTAAACTTACAAACTACTTATGAACTACTTACGAACTAGGACGGCACAAATATCCATGACCGAGGGGGGATTCGAACCCCCGACCGTAGTGGCCGTGCTGACCGTGACTGGAGCGCCTCAGTCACCTCGGCCATCGCGGCCGGCTTACTTCAAGTTAGTTTAAGTAGTTTGTAAGCCTAGGGGCTGATAACAGCAGCAGTTAATTCCCTTAGATTTACAAACATTTGAACATTTTTTCTACCGCTTCAGGTAGGGAGGCATATTTATATTAATCTGATTATGCAGTATAGACGTTGATTCAAAAGTAAAAATAACTAACAGGAGAATTACTATCAGGCCTTGAGATGAGTGAAACTTCGGCACAGCAGATCACCTCTCTCAGTGTTTAACTTCATATATAAACCTCTTTTAATGACTCGTAATAAAAGGTAATACTATTGCCTCCTAAATAGAGAACCAAGGTATTAGTTTTTTAATAAACTGGTGAAAATGCACTGGTGTTCAATTTGACAGCAAAAAGCTCAAATTTTGCAAGACTGCGTTTAGTTTGACATAGAACATTATAAATAGGTGATATTCAAGTAGAAACAATGTTACAATTACAGAACGGAGGCAACTGCAACATTAATAACGGTTGACAGCGATTTTTTTGTTTCATTTTCTTCATAACTTGACGGATTTGCACACACATTACAACTGGTTAATGTGCTCAGAATGGGGTGTGAGCACCCCTGGCAGCAATATAGGCCTGAAAACGACTTAGATTACTGTGAGTGATGTCATGAATGTAATGTAGGAGCAATAACGCCTATTATCTTTATTAGAACTGCTCGCAAAGTGAGTGGTTGGTGGTTTCTGACGAGATGCAATCCGTCTCCGTGCTGCATTCCAGATATACTCTGTAAGATTCAAACAGGGAGAGCGAACAAGCAACAGCATGCGTGAAATATCTCTCTTTTCAAAGAGAACACCTACCACCTATGCTCTGTGAGGTCGGGCGTTTCGTCCATCAATACGAAGTCTGGTGCAACAGCACCTTGCAGCAAACACACATGAGGTTCAAATGTTCAAAATGTTCAAATGTTTGTATAGCTAATGGGACTTAACTACGGGGTCATCAGTACCTAAACTTACAAACTACTTACGAACTAGCTAATCCTAAGGACGGCACAAATAGCCATGCCCGAGGGGGGATACAAACCCCCGACCGTAGTGGCCGTGCAGACCGTGAATGGAGCGCCTCAATCCCCTCGGCCACCGCGGCTGGCCGATCAAATTTTCAAATGTTTGTAAATCTATCGGACCAAACTGCGTGGTCATCAGTCCGTAGCTTACAAACTACTTAAACCTAGGTAAACTAACCTAAGGACAACACACACACACACACACACCCATGCCCCAGGGAGGACTCGAACCTCCACGGCGAGCAACCGCGTGCTCCGCAGCGAGAACACATGAGGCCCCAAGGTCTTATCACTGTACTTGACAGCGGTTAAACCTCGCCGATACACCCACACAATACCATGAAAACGTGGTCGAGTGGTCAACACAGTCCTTGTCCACGAAATCAGATATTCTCCTCGGGGTCTCTTTCCACAATATTTTGTTCTCAAAACCGTATTCTACGGTCGCTCCAGACATGAATCCGTCGCTAGTCACTCTCCAGACCAAATCGGTACACATCTGTGAAAAGAAATTTGGCTCACAGTTCGATCGACAGGGTGTCCAAGTTGGATTCTGTGAAAACATGTCAGGCTTACGCATACAGCAGATCACCGATAGTAAAGAAAACTCTGACGAAGGCATCTATACGCTGTTTACCTCGATTCAACTCTTCCAGTCGATGCTCCGAGTTGAGATGTCAGTTGGTGTGCTGTACTACGGCGGTACGAACGTGCCCTCACAGTCAAATAACGGTCACACATTGTCGTCCCTGCCCTGACCTTACGAATACATTTTCGGTCTCTATAAACTGTCGCCACAACCAAGAAACAACAGAGCGATTCATTAAGCCATCAGGCCACATCGGTGTGAGACTGCCCTGATTCCATTCTCACTTTGCGTCTTCACCGCAGAGAGTCTGGTAGACCTCTTCTTGTGGCACACTACACCGTCTGTGTAGACTATGTGATCAAAAGTATCCGGCCACCCTCATAAACATACGTTTTTCATATTAGGTGCATTGTGCAACCACCTACTGCCAGGTACTCCATATCAGCGACCTCATTAGTCATTAGACATCGTGAGAGAACAGAATGCAGCGTTTCGAGGAACTCACGGACTTCGAACGTAGTCAGGTGATTGGGAACCACTTGTGTCAGAAGTTGGTAAGCGAGATTTACACACTCGTAAACAACCCAAGTCCAGTGTTTCTGATGAGATAGTGAAGTAGGAACGTGAAGGGACACGCAAACCACGAAAGCGTACAGGCCGACCTCGTCCGTTGACTGACAGAGACCGTCGACAGTTGAAAAAGTACTATGACAGGCGGGAAGTGAGAAAACTTGGAGCCGCGCGGGAGTAGCCGAGCGGTCGAGAGCGCCATGTTGCCGATCTACCGCGTCGGAGGTTCGAATCCTTCCTCGGGCATGGATGTTTGTGCTGTCTTTAGTGTAAGTTAGTTCATAAGTAGTTTGTAAGTTTGGGGACTGATGACCCCGCAGTTAAGTCCCATAAGCTTTAGACAGAAAACTTGGATTTCCCATAAGCCGCACATCGCCCAGGACAATGCCAAACGACGCCTTGCTTAGTGTAAGGAGCGTAAACATTGGACGGTTGAAGAGTGGTAAAACATTGTGGGGAGTGACGATTCACAGTACACAGTGTGTAGATCTGATGGCAGGGTGTGGGTGTGACGAATGTCCGGCGAATGTCAGGTGCCAGCGTGTGTTGTGCCAACATTAAAATTCTCAGGTGATGGTGTTATGGTGTGGCCGTGTTTTTCATGGAGGGCGGTTGCACACCTTGTAGTTTTGCGTGGCACTATCACAGCAGAGGCCTACATTGACGTTTTACGATCTTCTTGCTTCCCACTATTGAAGAGCAATTCGGGGATGGCGGTTGTATATTTCAGGACGATCGAGCACCTGTTCATAATGCACGGCCTGTGGAGGAGTGGTTACACGACAATGACATCCCTCTAATGAAGTGACCTGCACAGAGTCCTGTGTTTTATTTATTCGTGTCAAAAGCGTTGCATACAAAAGGTCAAAGACAAGAGTACAACTATAATACAAAACAAAAGAGATTATATATAGACAAATTACAAAAACACTAAATACAATCAGACCAAATATTAGCAAGCTCGACGGCATTCTCCTTGGCCTGCAATAGGTCCTAAAGCGTGCAGGTTACTGGGCACTGAGGACAGCTGTACAGGTGCTTGGTGGTTTGTTCGGATCCACATTCGCAGAGTGTCGATTCATCCCCGCGGTAAGTCCATCTGGCCATATTGTCCTTTGTTATACCCACCCCACTTCTTAGTCTGTTGGCCGGCCGCGGTGGCCGAGGAGACTGAGGCGCTCCAGTCACGGTCTGTACGGCCACTACGGTCGGGGGTTCGAATCCCCCCTCGGGCATGGATATTTGTGCCGTCTTAGTTCGTAAATAGTTCATAAGTAGTTTGCAAGTTTAGGGACTGATGACCCCGTAGTTAAGTCCCATAGACTACACAAACATTTGAACATTTTCTTAGTCTGTTGAGGGACTTCCACGTTTTCCCCGGCTGATTTTCGCCTGGGGGGAGGTCCTCCAGAGGGGGAATCCATGTTGCGACATCAGCATTTCTGGTTGTCCACAGGTTTTGTCGTGCCGTTGACGGTGATGTACTACAGTTGACAGTAGTTTTCATAAAACTCTTCCTGGATTTCAGCGTGCTTGGGGGAGTTTGGTGTCCATGTAGCGGGTGAGCAGCGTTTTGTTCTACTTTGCTTATCTCTATATTTGCGGCAACTTCCCGGCTTATATCTGGTTCGGCTATCCACGCGAGATTGTATAGTTTGTGAGTAGGCGTTGCCCTCAGGCATCCTGTTGTTATTCTACAGGTCTCGTTTAGGGCAACATCCACATGCTTGGCATGGACAGACGTATACCAAACAGGGCAGGCGTATTCAGCAGCAAAGTAGCATAGTGCAATTGCCGTTGTTCTGAGTACTGTCGGTTGGGCACCCCATCCGCAGTTTGTGAGTTTTCTGGTGATGTTGTTGTGTGCGGATATTTTTTGTTTTGTGTTTAGGCAGTGCTTCCTGAATGTCAACGCGCGATCCAACGTGACCCCCAGGTATTTTGGGTTATGGCAGTGCTCCAGTTCTGTGCCATTGTTGAATCTATGTTGAATCTTGTAGAACAGGTTTGGGATGTTTTGAAACGCCGACTTCTTGCCAGGCCTCGCCGACCTACGTCGATACCTCTCCTCAGTGCAGCACTTTGCCAAGAAACCTTCCTGCACCTGATTGAACGTGTTCCTGAGAGAGTGGAAGCTGTCATCAAGGTTAAAGGTGGGCAAACACCATACAGAATTCCAGCATTACCGATGGAGAACGCCACGAACTTGTAAGCAATTTTTAGCCAGGTATCCGAATACTTTCGGTCACATAGCGTTTGTGTACATAGTGACTGTGTATGCGTGACTACTCAGCAAAGACTGCTCCGTTTGATATATGCCTTGACGTCATCATCGGTATGGTTGTACGCTGACCGGAATGCCATCTTTCATGCGGAACGCGATTGTACGGACATTTTGTACTATTAAAACGAGAATTCGATGTCGCAGACCACTGTATTTCTAGCCTTATACGCGGTCGTATTTAATTAAATGGCACAATTACGAAGAGGGAATATAAAATTTAAGAGTGTTTCTTTTAGTACGGAACTCTTAACTTCAACAGTGTTCTGTTGGAATATAGGTTCGTCAAACTTTGCAACCGCTGTTGAACGTTGTACGTCGAGTGTACAGCGAAACAAAGGACGAATAACGCGTGCACGGAAGGCCTGAGAAGCGAAATAGTGAGTGAGCAGAGGTGTCGGCTGGGCTGGGCTCGCTTTTTGTGCTCCGCCAGTGATAGCTGCTCTGGTGCGTGTCTTTCCCCGCATCGGCCGTTCCATTAAACATTTGCCGGCTAGCCGCCAGCTTACGTAAGATAGCCTTCCTCTCGCGTATAGCAATTCACAGCCCTCAGAAAACACTAGCCACTGTTATCTGCTCCAGGATAATTCACAAAATATACTGCTGCCCGCCTCCTTTCTCATATACTGGTGTGCAAATCTGAACGACGAATGTAACTTTCGCACGATTTATCATCGCCAAGTGACATAGCTTAATGGAACTTGGATCACACACATAGAAAGAACTGCTACAATACACTGACTCAGCAAATGTCACATGGGTTCCGGCGTCGTACACGGGTGCCTCTATTAAAAAGAAAAAGAAAAAAAAGAGAGAGAGAAAGTAACTTCATATGAAATGAATGTCTGGAAGACCCCGAAGGGCAGGTTCAGACTCCTGATTGTAAAAGTTTTCTCTATCCTTCTCGCCTGCAAATACCTATCCTTCACGCAGTTTGAGACCTATGTACTCATGTGACTATTTCATCATGTTGGTTTTGCTGTACTCGTTTTTCCTTCTTTAAGTTAAATAAATGGGAAAGGGTCCGCCTTTTTTTGCAAACAATTATGTTTTTTACTTATTCCCATACATGTTTCGGAACCTTTGTTCCATCATCAGTGGGGTATTTATTAAATCTGTAAGTATAAAATATTTACAATGTACACTGATGATGGAACAAAGGTTCTGTAACATGTATGGGAATAAGTAAAATACATAATTGTTTGCAAAAAAAAGGGCTAGTTTTCGTTAATTTAATGGGGGGTGCCAAATCTCCGTTATTTTTGCTAATATCTCTGAAACAATTTGACATATGAAAAAAACATAATGGAACAAAGTTGTAGAGAATTTATTTCTCTACCAATTAGATTATTCAGTTTTCGTGTCATATGAACGGTTCGTATGCAATTACAGTTATATTACAAACGGCTATTTTTATATTACTATTATATTTATGTCCGAAAAATTTGAAAAGGGGGGTTCTGGTCTCTGGCGGCCTACAATTATGTCTGTAAAATTTGGTGCTAATCGGTTGAACGGTTCGTCTTAAACACAGGGAACACGTTACGGACAGACAGACAGACATCCCAAAATCGCCGTTATTTTTGCAAATATCTCTGAAACAATACAAGATATGAAAAAAAAAAACATAAGAGAGCAAAGTTGTAGAGAATATTCTCCTCTAGAAATCGGTTATTCAATTTTCGTGTCAGATGAATGGCTAAGCCGTAATTTACATTTAAATTTCGAGCTGTCAAACTCTTTCCCATTCATGTGACTATGTTAACTATACGTGACTGTAATGCATCTGTGTATAGTATAGTGTTCGTGTAGGAGATGATGGGTGAACGATATGGTGAAATCTGCTGCTGACACACAGCCTTCTCCTCTTGTAAAGCAACAAGGGCACTGCCGCGCTTAACGTTCCTATCCGATGGACGGATCACCATCAACAATGTGACATACCGTCACACCATGAGACACTTCGGAGAGGTTTGGAATTTAATTCACGACATTGGAGCAAAGACTGGTAATCAGGGACTTTGCACCACAACCCCTCCTGTTCTCTCTGCCGTAAGGCAGTGAAAAAATTTTGAACAGCAGGCGTACCTGGATGGTCACCAGTCCAGTTACTGGCTACGCCCAATGATGCTTAACTTGGGGATTTGGCGTGAACCAGTGTATGCACCTCGGCACAGTCGTTGTCGGTGTTACGGTTAACACATTATCATCGGGAGTAATGGCTTGCAATGTCGCCAGTCAACAGAGATGGACATTGGGACAATGAAGGAACATTATGTGATTGAACGAATCATGATTTCAACTGCATCTTGCCGACAGGAGGCACCGTCCGTGGCACAGACCACATGAATCGATGGATTCTGCCTGCCAAGATGTTGTGGTGCAAAGCCGTGATGCCTGTGTTGTGGTCTGAGGTGCATTTTCCTGATATGTAACGGGCCCACGAGTCACTCTGAAGGAGACTATGAATGGTCCACGGTATGTTGAGCAGCTCGGGGACTGTCTCTCCCCATTTTTTGCCGCCCAACCCCCTATCGGTTCTCTCGTGTGTCAAGGCGATAACACGCTGTCACATCGCTTCCGCGCCGGCTGGCAATGGTTCCAAGAGCATGCAGTGGAGATACAAAGACTGAAATAGGCATCCTAAAGCACAGATCTAAACCGCATTACACATGTTTGCGACGTCATGGAACGCAGGCGCCGTGCCATGAATCTCGCATTAAACCAACTGACCAGAATTGGCTGCAGCACTGCAAACGATTTGGTGCCAGCTGCGTACAGATGGTTTGTAAATTTACTTCCACTCCACAGGGCCAGAGGCGGCCTCTCTCCGAAATTTACCAAGACAGTGCGCAATTCAGAAAGTAACTGAAAGAAAATGAACAGTTTCTTCAAAGCTAATAATTACACTGAAGACATCAAGGTTTATGACGATCCCCTTAGACATTTAAAAAGGCAGGACATGTAACTTAATACTGTCTGTCTTCACAATGGACGGGAAGTGATCCTCTACATGTGCTCCCAAGCTGGCAGCATGCTTAGTACGCAGTTCTTCTCCTCCATAGTGGGTGACAAATGCTGGATGGTCACTGGTGGCTATGGTCGAGCGGCAACAATTCTCCCCAACATACCCTAACTTGCTCGATGGGTTCAAATGTTTGTCAACCTAAGGGACAAAACTGCTGAGGTCATCGGTCCCTAGACTTCCACTAACTACTTAAACTAACTTGTGCTAATGATAAAACACACACACACACGTCCGAGGGGGGATTCGAACCTCCGACCACGACTTCCTGCCCAATCCGAAGCTTGGTGCCTTAGACCATGCGGCCTGCGCCGCTGCTCAAAAAGATGCAAGTCAGAGGAATGGGCAGGCGAGTAAATTGGCTAAATATCCTCTCGTTCCATGAGTTTCTCCTGCTGCACACTTCCAGTCTGTCGCACATTGTGGTTCTTATGTCAAAACGGCTGAATACATACTGAAAAGACGCACGTCAGGAAGGAGTACAGTGTCACAATAATGTTGAGGACACGTACTGCAGCAGTGTCTACATGCTTCAACGACCCGCCAGTAGTTGTCAAGCAAACTGATGGAAAAACGACGCGCCCTACCACTAAAACCCCTTACCAACCTTGTGGCCAGCTTGGGAGCACACTGCAGAAAATGTATTACCATCCAATGTCATTAAAATAATTTTAAGAACAATGTGACGTCTTTTGTAATGTCCATTGGCTCATAATAAATGCACTGATTTCAGTGACACCGTTAACTTTGAATGCAAGTGTATTTTTTTTTCTCATAGTGCATTTCTTTCAGTTTCCTTCTGTACAATCCTGTAGTAGTTCTGTGTATATGCCAAGATAAGTAGAGATACCGGGGGTGGACGAAATAATATGATCGCCATACAGTATACGGTAACATGCAAGTTAGCACCGCTTCGTACGTGTTGACACGAACAAGGTTCATATACGAAGTGTCTCGGGAGCATTGACATTTCACCACGTAGGAATAACCCATACACTAGAGGGTAGTTACGCACGTAACTTTTTTTTTAATGATCAATGGCAAAAGTGAAGATGTGAACCGGGCCGGGAGTGGTAACAGTCCATCAGTTGCAGGTAATATGGCGAGTGGCTACATAGTGCCTTGGCAGTGCTAGAGAAGGGTATTTTGATTCTATTGCATTTGTGTGTGAGCGATATAGTGAACAGAAAGTGGGCAATTTGTTTTAGTATTGTGCACAATGAAAATTGGTGCAGACATAGAAACGATCGTCGGAGTGATATTAGCCTCTGGAATATCACATTCGTATACAAATCAGCCAATTATTTCCATGGAAAGTAATAATAATAATAATAATAATAAATGTTTGTAGAATTTATGGGACTTAACTACGGGGTCATCAGTCCCTAAGCTTACAAACTACTTATGAACTAGCTAAGACTAAGGACGGCACAAATATCCATTGCCGAGGGGGATTCGAACCCCCGACCGTAGTGGCCGTGCAGACCGTGACTAGAGCGCCTCAGTCCCCTCAGCCACCGCGGCCGGCCATGGAAAGTAGACTTCTTTCTTCACTACTTATTTTCTTTTGTGAACCATGTCTTACATTTGGTCTTCTTGTGCAAAAGAACACGAACTGTACTACGAACGTATACATAATGTCTTCAAAATCAGGAAAAGTGAGCAGACGTATTCTTGAATAATGATAACTGTCTCTCTCCAACTGCTGGTACAGACTGTTGTCCGGTTCGGGATTCATTTTCGCTCCATCAACAGGATCTGTCTGTTACCCAACATACACTGGGTAATCAAGAAGTCAGTATAAATTTGAAAACTTAATAAATCACGGAATAATGTAGAGAGGTAAAAATTGACACACATGCTTGGAATGACATGGGGTTTTAGTAGAACAAAAAAAATGTTCAAGAAATGTTCGACAGATGGGGCTTCATCTGATCAGAAAAGCAATAATTAGCATAACAAATTACGACAAAGCAAAGATGATGTTCTTTACAGGAAATGCTCAATATATTCACCATCATTCCTCAACAATAGCTGTAGTAGAGGAATAATGTTGTGAACAGCACTGTGAAGCATGTCCGGATTATGGTGAGGCATTGGCGTCGGATGTTGTCTTTCAACATCCCTAGAGATATCCGGTCGATAACGATACACTTGCGACTTCAGGTAACCCCAAAGCCAATAATCGCATGGACTGAGGTCTTGGGACCTGGGAGGCCAAGCATGACGAAAGTGGCGGCTGAGCACACGATCATCACCTAACGACGCGCGCAAGAGATCTTTCACGCGTCAAGCAATATGAGGTGGAGCGCCATCCTGCATAAAAATCGTACGTTCCAGCAGGTGTTTATCAGCCAGGCTGGGGATGATGCGATTCTGTAACATATTGGCGTACCTCTCACGCATCACAGTAGCAGTTACAAAACCAGAATCACGCAGTTCCTCGAAGAAAAAAGGCCCGATAACGGTAGATGTGGTAAATCCAACCCATACCGTGCCTTTCTCGTCGTACAATGGAGTTTCCACGACAGTTCTAGGATTTTCGGTAGCCCAAATTCTGCAGTTGTGGGCGTTGACAGAACCTCGAAGCGTGAAATGAGCTTCGTCGGTCCACAACACGTTACTCAACCAATCGTCATCTTCCGTCATCTTTTGAAACATCCACACCGTAAATCGCTAGGTAACAGATCATGATGCCGATGGATTTTGTAAGGATAGCATCGGAGGGTACGCGGAAGTGCCAACCAAACAGTAGTGTACGGAATGCCGGTGCGACGTGCGACTGTACGAGCGCTGACTTCCCCGTGCATAGACGAACCCGCTACAGTCTCCATTTATTCCTGAACTGTCTCAGCAGCATTACGCCTTGTGCTCGGTCGGCCACTACGGGGTCTATCGTCTAAACAACCGGTGGTTCGAACTTCGAAATCATTCTCGCCACTGCTGCATTTGTCAAACGGACCTTTACCCGTTCGAATCCCCTTCCTATGGCGATAGGATCGTAACACTGAACTAGCACATTCCCCATTCTGATAATACAGCTTCGCTAAAAGCGCCTTTTCAGGTAACATCAACATGCTGCGACTGCTGGTGCATCTGATTATCTCATTACACTCCTTTTATACACGATTTTCATGCGCAGTCGCTGACGTTTTGCTGTCCAGCGCCATCTCTCGGAAATTTTTGAACTTTTTTTTCCAAAGAAAAACCCCTGTCATTCCAAGCTTGTGTGTTACGTTTTACCTCTATATCTACATTATTCCGTGATTTATTGAGTTTTCAAATTTATACTGACTTTTTGATCACCCGGTATATCAATTATTTACTAATTTTCCTTTAATTAATTCCATATGTATTTCTACACATGCAAATTTATAAAGACACAGATATATTCCATGGCATCTTACAATCTCTTTGGTGTTAATAATCTATAGAAGAAGGAGACTTAGCTATTCTATGGTGGTATTCAAGGTCGAAACTGATATGATTCACGCATTCATGTATCTACGGAATGTTAATCGATATTACGAGTTGTAAACTATTATCATGTCGCGATCAGCAATAAACGGCACAAATGAAACGTAAGCAATCTTGTAACTAATCCACTTAGCGAGATAACTTCATTTCTTAGATCTAGATGTCTGTGTATGTCGTATTACGAAAGGACCTATCAACCTGGAACGGCTAGACCCTGTAAACGGTCAGCCATAAATATCTCTCAGTATTTAGCATCAGAGAAAAAAAAAACGCAATTCTTACGCCGTAAACCAGTATTGATAGTGATCGACTTCGATTGCACAATCAATGATAGATACCCAACGTACTGCCAATGTTTATCTGAGATTGGTTTTCAGAATCTACGAGAGTATTATTTTGACGCAGTGTATCAGAATCGGCGGCGTCGGAACACCTCATCGAGCTACAAGAGAATTACAGCAAATTTTAACTCGTTCTCTTTCAGCTTACTCAGAATATCAACATAGTCAATCCCCTACCCTGAACATTACCTGATAGTTCACCTAATTTTGACTATGAAGATTATTAACTGGCAGATCGAATTTTAAGACTTTGATTATTCAAACTATAAGATACAGTCAACGGAAGCTTATTTTTTCTTCTTTTTTTATTATTCTTACACACTCGGGCAAACTCTTACTATGACTACATCTACATGCATACTCCGAAATCCACCGTAAAGTGCGTGGCGGAGGGTACACTGTACCACTACTAGGCATTTCCTTTCCTATTCCACTCCCAAATAGAACAATGAAAAAAAGAATTCCGATATGCCTCCGTACGAGCCCTAATTTCTCTTATCTTGTCTTTGTGATCACTACGCGAAATGTAAGTAGATGGCAGCAAGATCGTACTACACTCAGCTTCTAATTCCGGCCCTCTAAATATCCTTAACAGAATTTCTCGAAAAGAACATATTTCCTCCAGCGATCCCCATTTGAGTTCCCGGAGCATTTCCGTGACACTCGCGCGTTGGTCGACCCTACCAGTAACAAACCTAGCTGCTCGCCTCTGAACTGCTTCGATGCTTTCCTTCAAACTGGTCTGCTGCGGGTCCCAAACACTTGACCAATACTCAAGACGTGGTCGTACAAGCGTTTTATACGCGGTCTCCTTTACGGATGAAGTGCATCGTCCCAATATACTCCCAATAAACCGAAGTCGGCTTTCAGCCTTACTCATAACACTGTCCTTACATGTTCGTTCCATTTCATATCGCTCTGCAATGTTACGCCTATATATTTGAATGACGCTACTACATCAAGAAGCTCACTACTAATGCTGTATTCGAACATTATGGGATTGTTTTTCCTATTCATGTGCATCGACTTACATTTTTCTACATTTGGTGCTAGCTGCCATTCTTCACACCAACTAGAAATTTTGTCTACGTCATCCTGTATGCTATTGCAGTCAATTAAAGACGACAACCTCCCGTACACCACAGTATCATAAGAAAACAGCCGCAAATTACAAGTTACTCTTTCCATCAGATCATTTATATAGATAGAAAATAATAGCGGTCTTATTACAACTTCCCTGGGGCACCCCTGACGATACACTCGTCTCTAATGAACACTCACCGTCGAGAACAACATACTGCGTTCTATTACTTAGGAAGTCTTGCAACCAGTCACAAATCTGTGAACCTATTCCATAAACTAACATGTTGAAAACACTGCCCGATTCTAAAATGATAACGCATCCACACACATAGCCCAAAAGGTTCATGTGTGCTTTGTACAGCACCAGAAAATGATCAGACACGTATCTACATAATTGAACCGTTTCGGGGACTTTTGGAGCAGAGAGTGACAACCAAATTTACAGTTCCATCATCGTTGAAGTAATTGACGAATGTTTCGGTACAACAATGGCTAATATTCCGTTGGAAACTACAATGAAGAGACAAAGAAACCGGTATAGACATGCGTATGCAAACACAGAGAGATGTTAACACTCAGAGGACGGCCCTGCAGTCGGAAACGCCTATATAAGCCAATAGGTGTGTGGCCATCACCACCGAAAGAGAATACCGCTACGTCACGTAGAGCAGGTCGCGGTCGTATTGCTGAGGGTCTGGTCACTAGGACAGCCCATCAAGACTTAGTGATCAGCCACTCAGCTAAGCGCTCGCTACCTGCTCTGCATGAGTTTGTGACACTTGCGGGGAGTGACACTTGCGCGGAAAGGGAATTTGTAGACACTTGCGCGGAGACCCGGACGCTGCAGGTAGTGAACAGGGTGTTCCAGAAGTAGGGATACACCACCCCTACTCCTCGCCCTCTAGCCGCTACCTGTGCCGTATTCAGGGAAAGGCCCACCGAGCGAGGTGGAGCTGTAGTAACGGTCCGGAGATATCACAGCCTAATTCAACAGGGAGATAACACGTCATACAAATATCAATCGATTTACAATACAGCACCATGTGAAGAGGAATGTGATGAAATCGGAATTGAGCGCAACCGTCGCTAACTACAATTTCGGATTTACTGCATTTTGAGTCAGAATTCGCATCTATATTCGAATTTATCGCAAATGCGAATTTTTCCTGTTCCTAGTAATAGCTCTAAAAATAAACAGCTGATCAAGGCACTAAAAGCAAGGGCAGATCTTTGGGTGTATTACTACAAATAACTAAAATACAATTTGATCGTGGAATTATATACAATCTCATTATAAAGGTTTTTTGTAGGTGGTTTTGAGCAGCTTTTAAATATGTTAAGAATAGCATTATGAAATATAGACAGCTACACCTTATGTTTATTATGAGATATCGATTTCGGCTAATTCAGGTCATCTTCAAGTCTCAAACAACAGGTGTTACTTATGCATTTTTCCAGTAGCACTCATAACCTTTAACTGTTTACACACGAGGTGTAACGTTGTTAGTCACGTTAGCGATGAAAACAGAACCCAGAATCTTTGCATATAAATGATACATATATTGGTGTAATGTCTTATTTCGAAAGAACAAATATCACACCAATACATATATAGCTCTCGGTAAAGTGGAACGGTACGATGTCGTTACGTAGCACAGCACGGCGACTGGAAACGCAGGAGAATTGCAAACAACGTTCTCTCCTCAGAGGTATGATTCTAATTAGGTTCGACGTAGACTTCTACAACATACAGTCTACACGGCGAAGATTACACCAAAAAATTTAACGTTTCGTCTACTTTGGCGATAGCAACCAAATTTTAAAATCGTGTCTACTATGTAAAGATTTAGCAACACAAAACGCTTCAAGTCCATAACTTCACTGGTTTTCGAGTTCTCAATTTTTAATATATTTTTAATGTTATTACATAAAAAACAAATTTGGGACTCACACTACAATTTTCATATGGCAGATTTTGTAGGTACATTCACGAGACATAATTCAACGGTTCTGTGCATTCATTTTATGAGAAATACTAATCATTTGTTTTCAGTGTTTATTTCAAATTTCTACATTTAAGTTTCTTTAATTATTAGTACTTAAATGTGGTGATGAAATAAATAAATTACGTGTATATGTGTAGTCTTATGCGGCCAAACTACTTAGGTCATCGGTCGCTAGACTTACACTAGTTAATCTTACTTAAAATAACGTAGGCAACGTACAAACAAACATACCCATGTCCGAGGAAGGACTCGAACATCTGACCGGACCGGCCGCGCAATTTGTGACACAAATTACATGTTTGATAATATTAATGCATAGAAGTATGAAATTACGTCAAGACTACTTCCTGCAAAAATTTCGACAAAAAAAGTTGGCACTTAGTTTAGAAAAACAAAATTCTGGTATATTGGATTTTAACATTTTATCAAAAAATGAATGTTACTACAAGAGATACAGCCATTCAAATTTACGGGCACCATAACGTTTTCCCTTCCTGAGTAAATGAGCTGCTTCTTGTAGTTTCAACACCTTTTTCTTGAATGTTCTGAATATAAATCTTTACACAGACTTCTTGAGGAGGAGAGTGATACGGATATCTGATTGTAAACCACTGCCTATTACCTTAGACCTTTTTGACTGTACTGAACAGGAGTTCCGCGTATTCCGTAATTTATATTTATACAGTTAATAGGCAATGTAATTTATAACCAACTATTGGCTGTCAATTTCGCTTCATTTTTCCTGGAAGTCTTGCAACTTGTTTCTGCCTGTTGGTTTATGCCAAGTTCGGAGTAAAAATGGTTCTATATGACGGTGATAGAAAATAGAATTTATCTTTAGCATCTTTCGGTGTGTGACATTCCCTTACACATTCCGTATTTCATACATTTCTTAGATGTATTTCTAATTCGAATACAGCCAAATCGTTTTGGAGTCTACGAATAAACGCTTCAAGTATGTAAAATACTCATTGACTTATTATTAACGTTTTTTAATTGAAGGTTTAAGGTTGCGTCTCCTATTAAAAATCATAGTAGCAATTTTTAAAGAGATGGAAGTTGCGTGATAGTGGGGTTAACTACATAGCGGTCAATTACATCAACATATCTGTGCAGGATGCCTAATATATTTATTGCTTGCGCAGGTGTCTTGATATGCTTAGTTTTCTGAATAATATGCTTTTAGGAGGTATGACTGTGGAAAGTCATCGTCTTGTAGTAGCAAAGAATGTCTTAATAACTCTCCAAACATTATCACTATTAAAATACCTTTTTGTTTTCAGGAGGAACACTCAACGAATTCATATGTAGTTAGAACAAGTTACTATATTGCTCTTCAGCTTTGAAAGGGTTGTGCAATTTCACTGAGTTTCGTGTTATGTTGACAGTGTGGAAACTTGATAACAGCAGTGCTAGACTTCTTGGTGTGCATGTACCCAGGAAAAGCCATTAGCCGCCCCAAGGGTCCCGGGTTCCGCGCAAGTGTCACTCCGCGCAAGTGTCACTCCGCGCAAGTGTTCCAACCCCGCTCTGCATGACGTGACACGAGCGCGCAGCAGCATTCTTTTTGGCGTGTAGGTCTGGCGCCGGCGTAGGTCGGTTACCGCTGCTACGTCAAATTACCACGGTTTAAGTGACTTTAAACGTAGTGTTATAATCGGCGCACAGGAGATGGGACGCAGAATCTCCGAGGTAGCGATGTGGTGGCCATTTTCCCGTACGACCACTTCACGAATGTACCGTGAATATCGGGAATCCGGTGAAACACCAAATATCCGACATAGTCTAGTAGAAATCGTTGAGGAGACACTGGTCTGAACTGATGAAAGGAGGAAACCAATAATGGAGAAAATGAAGGCAATACAGTCGTAATAATTAATTGGTTTTCTGTTTCGCAGGCCCTAACTGAGGCTCCATGGTCTTGAAACAAATCAGTACACGAAATTTTAATACAAGAGTGGTAATAGAAAATCTAAAAGTAGTCTTATGCACATGATAATCTTAACATTGAGTAAAAAGAATCAATAACGAAACAAAGGAATTAGCTTAATTATTTAATTTTTCCAAGAGTTCCTCGAAAGAATAAAAGGAGTGAGCCATGAGGTAACCCTTGAATTTAGACTTGAAAGCGTATGGGTTAGTATTAAAATTCTTGAGTTCTTGTGGCGGCTCATTGAAATAGATTCTGCAGAACATGCACGCCTTTCTACACAGGAGTCAAGGAAGCGTGATCCAAATGTAGATTCGATTTCTGTATAGTATTCCCCGAGTAAAAGCTGCTAACTCGTGGGAATAAGCTGATATTATTAAAAACAAACGGCATTCAAGAAAATATGTATCGTGCCGTTTATTAGAAAGGTCAAAGAACTGATCCACATAATACACGGCAATATCGTTGACATCAGTATCCTGTAGAATTTCGGTGCATATTTTCAGCTCGAATATAGTAAATTTCCTTGAGACGGCTAAGCTTCTTTCTATGAATCAGACGGGTTTAGGAAACATGGTTCGTGTGAAACTCAGCTTGCCCTTTTCTCACACGACATCTTGCGAGCCATGGATGAAGGGAAACAGGTAGATTGTGTTCTTCTTCAAAAAGGCATTTGACGCGCTGCCACACTGCAGATTGCTAACGAAGATACGAGCATATGGAATAGGTTCATAATTTGTAACTGGCTGGAAGACTTCCTAAGTAATAGAACGCAGTTCGTTGTTCTCGACGGCGAGTGTTCATCAGAGACGAGTGTAGCGTCAGGTGTGCCCCAGGCAACTGTAATAAGACCACTATTATTTTCTATTTACATAAACGATCCGATGGACAGAGTAACTTGTAATTTGCGGCTGTGTGCCTATGATGCTATGGTGTATGGGAGGGTCTCGCCTTGGAAAGAAGTCCAAAGTGCACTCTGTGTGTCTGCCGTGAGTCCTCATCCGACATGGGGAGGCGGCCTTGCCGGTGGCTATCGAGGATGCGGGGTGCGGTCAACTGCAAGTCGTGGCTCACGTCGGCACCAATGACACTTGTCGCTTGGGTTCTGAGGACATCCTCAGGTCCTACGGGCGGCTGGCGAAATGGGGGAGGCTGCTGCCCTCGCATGCGGGGTGGAAGCAGAGCTTTCGATTTGTAACATTGTTACCAGGTTTGATCGCGGTCCTTTGGTTTGGAGCCGAGTGGAGGGTCTGAACCAGAGGCTTCGTCGACTCTGTGCTCAGATAGTTTTGGGCACCAAAAGCTGGCTAAATTATGATGTGGCAAGTTCAGATATATTTAGCGAGGCGTGGAATGTATATCGGAAAGATAGATCGGATACAACTGGAGGAGGAGTGTTCATCGCTGTGGACAAAGATATTGTTTCTACTGAGATCGAGGTTGAAAGTAACTGTGAAGTTATCTGGGCACGTATAACAGGTTTAAAAGAAGTAAAGTTAATAGTTGGGTGTTTTTACCGGTCCCCTAGTGCTGCTGTAGCAGTTTTAGAATCATTCAAAGAAAGTCTACACCAAGTAGTGCGTAGGAATCCGGGCCATGTAATATTAGTCGGGGGAGACTTCAACTTTAAGAGTATAGATTGGGACTTCTCTAGTTACATTTCAGGAGGTACAGACAAGCAGTCTTGCGAGTTACTTTTGGACACATTCTCCGAAAACTGTCTTGAGCAGTTAAAGCGGCAACCCACGCGTAATGGAATTATTTTAAACCTTATAGCTACCAACAGGCCTGACCTTATTAACGATGTCTCTGTAGAGACAGGAATTAGTGATCATGATATCGTCATAGCGTCGATGGTGAACAAAGCTCATAAACCAATCAAGAAGGCTAGGAGCGTGTTTTTGTTGGGAAGAGCCGATAAACAAATGTTAGGATAGCACTTAGAAAATGAATGGGCCTCGTTTAGTTCCGGGACTAAGGATGTAAATTTAAGTGCATTGTACATAACGTGTTAGAGAAATATGTGCAGGTAAAGACGATTAAGGATGGAAAAGATCTACCGTGGTATAATAATAATGTTAGAAAGCTGCTGAGAAAGCAAAGACTGTTGCACTCTCGATTCAAAAAAGAACAGCAAGTGATAACAGGCAAAAGTTAGTAGAGATTCGTGCGTCTATAAAAAGATCGATGCGCGAACCATACAATAATTACCGCAGCCATACCTTAACAAAAAATCTTTCCGAGAACCCGAAAAAATTCTCGTCCTATGTAAAATCGATAAGCGGGTCAAAGCCCACTGTCCAGTCACTCGTGGATCATTCCGGGGCAGTAATAGAAGAAAGCAAACGGAAAGCTGAAGTTCTAAATTTAGCCTTTAAGAAATCTTTCACACAGGAGGGCCGCTCAAATGTACCATCATTTGATCAACGTACTAATTCCGAAATGGAGGACATAGTAATAGGTATTTCCGCTGTAGAGAAGCAGCTGAGAGAGCTAAATACGAAAAAGTCTGCTGGTCCGGATGGAATACCAGTTCGGTTTTACAAAGAGTATTCTGCGGCATTGGCCCCCTACTTAGCTTGCATTTATCGCGAATCTTTAATTCAGCGCAAAGTTCCTAGTGATTGGAAAAAAGCGCAGGTGACTCCCGTTTATAAGAAATGAAAGAGAACTGACCCACACAATGACAGGCTAATATCGTTGACATCAGTTTCATGTAAAATTTTGGAGCATATTCTCAGTTCGAATACAGTAAATTTCCTTGAAACGGAAAAGCTTCTTTCTATGAATCAGCACGGGTTTAGGAAACATCGTTCATGTGAAACTCAGCTTGCCCTTTTCTCACATGACATCTTGCGAGCCATGGACGAAGGGCAACAGGCGGATTGTGTTTTTCTCGACTTCAAAAATGCGTTCGACGCGGTGCCACACTGCAGACTGATATGATGCTGTGGTGTATGGGAGGGTGTCGTCTTTAACTGACTGTAATAGCACACAGGATGACGTAGACAAAATTTCTAGTTGGTGCGAAGAATGGCAGCTAACTCTCAATGTAGAAAAATGTAAGGTGATGCGCATGAGTAGGAAAAACAATCCCATAATGTTCGAATACAGCATTAGTAGTGAGCTTCTTGATGTAGTCGCGTCGTTCAAATATATAAGCGTAATATTGCAGAGCGATATGAAATGGAACGAACATGTAAGGACAGTGTTATGAGTAAGGCGGAAAGCCGACTTCGGTTTATTGGGAGTATATTGGGACGATGCACTTCATCCGTAAAGGAGACCGCGTATAAAACGCTTGTACGACCACGTCTTTAGTATTGGTCAAGTGTTTGGGACCCGCAGCAGACCAGTTTGAAGGAAAGCATCGAAGCAGTTCAGAGGCGAGCAGCTAGGTTTGTTACTGGTAGGCGCGAGTGCCACGGAAATGCTCCGGCCACTCAATTGGTGATCGCTGGAGGAAAGACGGCGTTCTTTTTGTGAATTTCTGTTGAGGAAATTTAGAGGGCCGAAATTTGAAGCTGAGAGTAGTACTATCTTGCTGCCGCCTACTTATATTTCGCGTAGTGATCACAAAGGCGAGGTAAGAGAAATTAGGGCTCGTACGGAGGCATATAGGCATTGTTTTTTCCCTCGTTCTATTTGGGAGTGGAATAGGAAAGGAAATGCCTAGTAGTGGTACAATGTACCATCTGCCGTGCACCTTACGGTGGATTGCGGAGTATGTATGTAGATGTAGATGTAATTGACTGCAATTTCATACAGGATGAGTTAGAAAAAATTTCTAGTTGGCGTGAAGAATGGCAGTTAGCTCCAAATGTAGAAAATTCCTTAGATGCAGTATACTCTTTATAGAATAATATATTGCATTATACACCACAGATGTCCTTACGTTTTTATTTCTGATTTACACACTGCTCGAGTAGAAAAGTGCGTGGGCTTGGGTAGGGGTAGGAGGTGCGACGGGTAGGGAGGGTCGCAAAATCCGGAAGTTTTGTAGTTATTTTGGGAGAGGTGTAATGAACTCCCTGCATAGTGTGGAATTAAGAAAAAGATACTTCAGATAACTTTCGACCCCCCCCCCCCCCTAGCCTAGAGTGATGGTATGGGTAGACATCTGATACAGTGACCGGTGTAGCCTACCAAACACTAAATCGTACGTTAAGCTGTTTTGAAGAAATCAATGTCCTACGCCATATTCAAGTAACTCCGTTTATTAATACTCCACAGAAAAATGTTAAGCCACATGCGGTGTACAATGTGGAAGTCTTATTCGAAGAACTTGAGGTAGTAATGTTCCCTTGGGCTGCATGGTGACGTGATGTATTTTACAACTGACATGTTTGAGAAGTGGGTGGTCGACTAAACTGTACTCTGTTATAACCTGTGATACTATGTCGACACTCTCATTCATCGTATGTGGTAAAATTCCACAGTATGGTTCTCCTTTGAAATCTGATGTTTTCTCACCGTATTTTTAACTAGTATAATTCTTGGGTGTCCGACTGTCGATACTTCTTGGAGCAATTACGATGTGCCTGCAGCGGTCACTCCGCGAAATTATCAGTGTCAAATGTCGTATGCGGTTTAGTAATTCTGATCATTTTTATCTTCCTCCACGTTAATTGGCATACGAATTTGACGTCAGCCGCAATTATCTTTCTTGAATTTGTAGTTTCCCCATACGTTTCCGAATTTGTACGATTTTTTCTAGAGATATTTTTGTTACATACGCTGCTGACAAGTTCTTCTGTCTGCCTACTATGCCCCTTTTCTATTAGTCACACATGACAGGTACACACAAGGGGTGTTCAAATGAAAATGCACGCAACGTGTTAACAACCAGACAGGTTGAAATTTGAATACGCCGCTTTGGGATAACGTATTGCGGAATTTAGGGACGCGAATGTAATGTCATCTCCCCATTAAAAATTCCAGGCTGTGCTCTCAGCAGGCAAGGTGATGCTCACCGTCTTTTTCGACGTCCGAGGTCCGATACTTACAGAATTCCTCGAGCACGGAAAAACCATTAACAGTGACGTGTACCGTGAGACACTCCGTAGCATACGCAAGCCCATCAAAAGCAAACGGCCTGGGCTGCTCACGGAGGGAGTGATTCTGCTCCATGATAACGCGCGTCCACACGTCTCCAGGGTCACACAAAGTGTACTGGCAGACTTAAAATGGGAGCAGGTTGCTTATTCGCTTTACAGCCCGGACATGTCGCCCTGTGACTTCCATCTGTCTGGTCCGCTAAAAAAAAGCATCTCAAACGGAAGCGCTTCAGCTCGAACCACAAACTGAAGGACACAGTGGAGGACCAGCTCTTGACACAGCCACAGGAATTCTGGAGACAGGGAATCCTTCGGCTCGTTAAACAGTGGGATACTTGTGCCCATGCGTCTGGTGATCACTTTTGAATACAGACTTCAATTATACCCACAGTGTCGTTTCGTACCTTTTCATTTGACACCCCTCGTATTATTCAAGCTGTCTTCACTCACGTCGAAATTTTCTGCAAGACTTCTTCATGCTCCTTATTTACATTAAATCTGACATTCAACCTACGGTCTTTACACCAGAACATTATCAATTATAGCTTCAGACGTCAACTGAGATAATAGCTGAGTGCGCTGCCCCTATTAGAGGCTTCCAGGCAATTTCATTTCAAAGGTAGAACAAGATTTTACGCAATAACATTGATCTGAAAAGAAATTGTCTGAATGCCATTCTCTCACATAACACTGAAAAAATAATTCATTCTCAGAACGATACTGTACTCAATTCACACTTTCAGGGAAACATTAGGAACTTATTAACTCTTCTGAATTGGCCATACATCTCTGGCACTCCAAACCTCAGATTCTATATCCATCTGAAACTCAGCTGACTGCAGTAAGACAATTAGTGACTGACTTATGTAACATGAATAATCAGAGATATTTCTACCTTGATGGATCCAAGTAATTTCAAAAGATTCTATTATTGACTCCAATATTGAGTAAAAGAAAAATAAATTTTAAGGCGGGTCAGTGATATCACGCCACAAATAATGAGATACAGATCACAAAAAAAAGAGGAGTGGAATAAGATGTTAAATACGTATTATAAAATATTATACCAGCGTCGTTCTTTCAAAAATAATGTATAAAATTTTCTACGAAGAAGCCACCGAACATAAACCCCACAATTCTCACTCTCGTTGGAGTATCGGGACGCTCTAGATGCGGTGGAATGGCCGACCGCTCTAAGACGCCTTACTGCGGGGAGCGCACAATTGCTCCCTATCAGAGGTTCGAGTCCTCCCTCAGCCATTGGTGTGTGTGTGTGTGTGTGTGTGTGTGTGTGTGTGTGTGTGTGCGTGTGTGTCTGTGTGTGTGTTGTCCTTAGTTTAGTAGAAGTAGGCTTAAGTAGTCTGTAAGCATAGGGACTGATAACCACAGTACTTAAGTCCCATAGATTTACAAACATTTGATTTTTGGACGCGCTTGCTGCGTACTTCCTGTACATCAAATGTCAATTTCGCTTTGCATTTTCTCCGGAAGTGCCGGCCGCGGTGGCCGAGCGGTCTGCGGCGCACCAGTCACGTTCTGCACGGCCACTACGGTCGGGGGTTCGTCTCCCCCCTCAGGCATGGATATTTGTGTCGTCCTTAGTCTTAGCTAGTTCATAAGTAGTTTTTAAGTTTAGGAAGTGATGACCCCGTAGTTACGTCCCATAAACTCTACAAACATTTGATTTTTTCTCCGGATGTAATTGACGTATTATGATGCAACCGACGCAGTTATTTTTGTGAATTTTCATGCTATTGATCGCGTAAGAAATAATATGGGGTATCAGTTTAAGAAAGCATAAGTTTGTGTTGAAAATAATATTTTTTGCGTTTTAGGCTGTTTTACAGTACTTACTTTCCTAAGTCCCTAGTCCGCCTCCGTAGGTCAGTGCCAGCGTCGCTGACTACTACGCAGGGGGCACGGGTTCGATTCCCGGCAGGGGACTGGGTGTTGTGTGTTGCCCTAATCATCATCATCATCTCATCATCATTGGCACGTAAGTCGCCCACGCGGAGTCAACTAACAAGACTTACACTAAGGCGGCCGAATAATCCCGCAAGTTATCTCCCGGCCAAGATAGCCATACGCTCATTTCATTTCGTAAGTTCCTGTCGTACGTTCATGACCGTGAAAGATGTTTTTTCAGTTTCTATTGCAGTTCCAGAGACATTTGTGGTGAAACTGTGTGGGACACGGTGTATATTGGTGTTGTGAGGCCGGCTGTGGCCACTGTGGGAGCGTGTCGGTGAATGGGCCGTCGGTCACGTGGTGGCCAGACGTCTGCTTATCGGGCGACCCGCTGAACCGGCGATAAGCCGCCGTCTGCCGTCTCATGTGCCCTCTGCGCCGTCTCCCCGTCCAGCAAAAAGTCATCAAACTCCAGCTCGCCGTCGGAACCACAGCACAAAGGAAGTATAGATTATTTCACCATGTCATAACGCCTTATCTGCACCGACACTCCACATAAAAGTACAGTCGCGCCTCGTGAGAATACTTCGCTTGTCCCCAAATTTTTAGATTCGAATAAATATGGAAGTGCTGTGCGGGAATAGCCGAGTGGTTATAGGCGCATTGTCAGAGAAAGCGAGGCTGCTCCCGCCGGACGTTCGAGTCGTCTCTCGGGCATGGGTGTGTGTGGTGTTCTTACGTAAAAGAAAGTTCAAAGGTTTGTAAATCTACGGGACGTAACTGCTGCGGTTACCAGTCCCCAGGCTTACAAGTTAAACTAAATGATAGTAAGAACAACACACACACACACACACACACACACACACACACACACACACCTATGCCCGAGGGAGAACTCGAACCTCCGACGGCGAGCAACCGCGCGCTCCGCAGCAAGGCGCCTTAAAGCGGTCAGCCACTCCACCATCTACATATACATAGATACTCTGCAAATGACATTTAAGTGCCTGGCAGAGGGTTCATTAACCACTTTTATAACTTTTCTCTACCGTTCCATTCTGTAATAACGCGCGGGAAGAAAGAACACCTAAATCGTTCCGTTTTCGATCTGATTTCTATTATTTTATTGGGATGGTCATGTCTCCCTAAGTAGGTGGATGCTAGCAACATATTTTGACATTCAGAAGTAGAAGTCGGTGATTGAAACTTCGCAAACAGATTACGCCGCAATGAATAACGTCTTTCTTTTAATGATTTCCACCCTAATTTGTGCAACATTTCCGTGACGCTTTCCCCCCGTAAAGTGATAAAACAAAACGAGCTGCCCTTCTCTGAACCTTCTCAATATCTTCCGTCAGCCCCACCTGGTGAGGGTCCCACAATGGGCAACAGTACTCCAGGAGAGGACGCACAAGTGTGATGTAGGCAGTCTCTTACGTTAGTTTAAGTATTCTGTAAGCCTAGTGACTTAGGTGAATAACAAACACCAATCAGTTGCAAAATTTATTTGTTATTCCATATCCAGATTTCGGACTAGTTTGGTCGCATAGATTTACAAAAATCTTAAAAAAAAGAGAAAGTGTGAAATAGCATCCGCTTTTAGCAGTTACGATTATGAACAAATTTATACAACTATAGCGGCTGCCGAGAATACCAATATTCATAACTTACCTGCGAAAGATAGAACATTTTTGTGGAATGTTGTTGTTTTGTACATAATTACATGCGGTTTATGACGATAAGGAAGTAATGCATTCGCTAATCTCAGTTTCGGCAGCCGTATATTAATATCACCGAAGTAAAATCGCACACTAGGTCTCTTTTTCGGAAGAAAGAAAACAGAATACTTTATACTTAAGAAGTATCCCGTCTTTGCATGTTGTCCACCGTATGTGTGACTAGAGCAGTTTGTAGTAGATATAGTATCCGATAGAACAGACACTATTTGTGATCCTGAAGCTAAACTATCAATTAACACACACAGGCCTATCTCATTGACGTCGATTTGCAGTAGGATTTTGGAACATATACTTTGTTCGAATATTATGTACTACCTCGAAGAGAACGACCTATTAACCAATAGTCAGCACGGATTCAGAAAGTATCACTCTTGCGAAACACAGCTTGCCCTTTATTCACATGAAGTGTTAAGTGCCATCGACAAGGGATCTCAAATCGATTCCATATTTCTGGATTTCCGGAAGGCTTTTGATACTGTAACCCACAAGCGGCTTCTTATGAAATTGCGTGCTTATGGAATATCTCCCCAATTGTGCGATTGGATTCACGATTTCCTATCAGAAAGGACACTGTTCGTTGTAACTGACAGTAAGTCATCGAGTAAAACAGAAGTGATATCTGGCGTTCCACAGGGAAGCGTTATTGGTCCCCTACTCTTCCTCGTGTTTATAAACGATTTAGGAGATAATCTGAATAGCTCCCTTAGACTGTTCGCGGATGATGCTGTCGTTTATCGGTTAGTGAAGTCAACAGAGGATCAAAAGCAACTGCAAAGCGATTTAGACAAAATTTCTACTTGGTGCGAAAATTGGCAATTGACACTAAATAAAGAAAAGTGTGAAGTAATACACATGACCACTAAAAGAAATCCGCTGAACTTCAATTACGCGATAAATCAGTCAAACCTTAAGGTCGTAAATTCTACCAAATACCTAGGAGTTACAATTACGAACAACTTTGACTGGAGGGAACACATAGAAAATATTGTGGGGAAGGCGAACCAAAGGTTACGTTTCATTGGCAGAACGCTTAGACGATGCACCAGCTCCACCAAAGAGACTGCCTACATCACACTTGTGCGTCCTCTCTTGGAGTACTGTTGCCCCTTGTGGGACCCTCACCAGGTGGGACTGACGGAAGATATTGAGAAGGTTCAGAGAAGGGCAGCTCGTTTTGTTTTATCACGTTACGGGGGGGAAAGCGTCACGGAAATGTTGCACGAATTGGGGTGGAAATCATTAAAAGAAAGACGTTATTCATTGCGGCGTGATCTGTTTGCGAAGTTTCAAACACCGACTTTTAGTTCTGAATGTGAAAATATTTTGCTAGCACCCACCTACTTAGGGAGACATGACCATCCCAATAAAATAAGAGAAATCAGATCGAAAACGGAACGATTTAGGTGTTCTTTCTTCCCGCGCGCTATTAGAGAATGGAACGGTAGAGAAAAGTTATGAAGATGGTTAATGAACCCTCTGCCAGGCACTTAAATGTGATTTGCAGAGTATCGATGTAGATGTAGATGTAGATGTAGATGTAGAATTCACGATGATAGCAGCCAGTGCGAAGTGGAATAAATTAAGGGGAGAAAAGTTGAAAACTTAGCCCGGATTCGAACCGGATCCTCCTGCCTACGGAACATTAGCGCTAGCCGCTAGGCGGAGAGCGACGCAGTGGCCACCACGGGCAAATTCTCAGCTTGCCCACACCACATGTCCTACAGAACAAACACCACATATACAGAGGGTATCAAAAAGGATGGCGCAAACTTACTCAGTTGAAAGTACACGATAATAGAAGCAAAAATGTCCCAGTAAACATGGGTCCGCAAAATCAAAAATGTTCAAATGTTTGTACAGCTTATGGGACTTAACTTCGGGGTCATCAGTCCGTAAACTTACAAACTACTTATGAACTACTTACGAACTAGGACGGCACAAATATCCATGCCCGAGGGGGGATACGAACTCCCGACCGTAGTGGCCGTGCAGACCGTGACTGAAGCGCCTCAGTCCCCTCGGCCACCGCGGCCGGCATGGGTCCGCAAATGAGCCGTTTGCGAGATGATTACATACATTGTTGAATCGTGTTATGAGAAGAACATGTTACATGCATGTAAAGCAGACTGTAGTTATCTGAAGAAATCTGAGAAGAATAAATATACGTGGTATCCACGAGAAATGTCACGTTTATGAAGATCATATTAGTAAAAGGATAGCCGAAGTTGATCGAAACTGGTAACAGATTAATGAAAACAGCAAATTAACGCAACTCATTACTGCATGTGTCAAGGCAGACTGTAGTTTTAGTAAGAACACTGAAAAGAGTGAATATGTCTATTATCCACAACAAACAGCACTTTTATAACGACCATATTACTGAAAGAAAAGCCGAAGTTGAATGAAATTGGTAACAGAAAAATAAAACCAGCAAATCAATGCAACTCATTACTGCACGTCTATTCCGATTACTGTAAGAAATATTACAGCCATATACACCAATTGACAATTATCTCAAAACTTTAAAGACAACGTAATTACGTCGGTTCATTCGTATTTTTACGACTGTTTTCTGTAATTACACACACGACTGCTCACTCTTTTGTACTATAAAAATACGGCGGCGAGAATTCGGTGACACCAATGATACTGCATACGGAATTGCCAGTCTAGTAATATATGTTGGTGGGTAAGAGTAATTTTTTTTTACAGTCGTTCAAATGTTCAAATGTTTGTAGAACTTATGGGACTTAACTACGGGGTCATCAGTCCCTAAGCTTACAAACTACTTATGAACTAGCTAAGACTAAGGACGGCACAAATATCCATGCCCGAGGGGGGATTCGAAACCCCGTCCGTAGTGGCCGTGCAGACCGTGAGTGGAGCGCCTCAGTCCCCTCGGCCACCGCGGCCGGCTGTACAGTCGTTCAAAGATGCTATTTGGTTATAGTTGCTGTGGTATGTTTCGTTACTATTGAAAAATCTATTGATGATCTTTGTGATCGCTATGTTTGTAAGGTATGTTTAAGTTCAGAAGGAAATGGCTATGTTCATTTCCACATGCTTGCTTCGTATTTTCTGATACTTCGTGCCGATTTTAATTCATTTCACGAGCACATTTAGCAGATTTTTTTTATTCATTTTAATACGTCAAAACTAGACACGATTTCTTTAACTAACTGTAAAATATTTTTATTATTACTAAAATCTCCTCGCTTATACCCACACAATGTAGCCCATGCAATGAAGAACATTTCCTTCTTTCATGGACTTTCTTATGACCTGCTACTTTCACCGTCTTTGGAATTTATAGACGGCCACAGAAATTACATGCAACTAAACTTTCCTCCCTTAATCTGATAGGTAAGCGCAAAAATATACCGATACGTAGGCCACACAATAGGAGGCGCTCTTATTCTTCTTGCCGGTGATTTCCGCCAAACTTTGGCTGTTATTACACGATCAATGCCCGCAGATGATCCGAACGCACTCTGGAAAAGGCGGTGGAAGAGGAGGAGAAGGAGGGGGGAAGGAGGAGAGGGACAGAGGCAGGAGGGAGGGGAGCGGGACAGGA
This sequence comes from Locusta migratoria, assembly GCA_026315105.1. Lineage (NCBI taxonomy): Eukaryota > Metazoa > Arthropoda > Insecta > Orthoptera > Acrididae > Locusta > Locusta migratoria. The sequence goes on from CM048755.1 coordinate 304,760,631, forward strand.
CTAAAAGAATACTGGAATAAGCAAATACCTGAGTAACGCCGGGTTTTCACATAGCTAATACAGACAGAGGCTTGACAAAGAGGAAGATAAGAAACAGGCACACAGACGCGGAAATGATGCGCAGAAAGTTTAGAGGAAGGAGTGTAGGAGGAGTATTTAGGAATTGCGAAGAACTGCAGGGTTTTCTTGTTACAATTAACTTTAAAACCTCTTGATACTTTTTACTGCCAATGCATCGTTGATTGTTATTTCATTATGAGAATGCTTTCAAGGGTGGCGAGTGATAAATCCTCTGTGCATCAACAACAAAGGTTGTGTGTAGCGATCTGAGTAGGAGAGAGCAGGTTAATGTCACGTGACTTGAAACAGAGCTACCACCTTGTGGCTGTGAACGGAGGGAACTGTGAACAACTTTGGTATGTTCGTAATATTCAAACATCTCGACTGTTGACACTGGAACAAATTCGATGGAGAAGTTGAAAACTTGTGCTGGACTGGGCTAGCGGTCGACTTATCTATTCCTCCTTTTTTCCGGGTAGTTCGGTCCTTTGTGGACGTGGGATTGGTTTTCTCTCTCTTAACTGTTAAGTGCAGGACTCCTTTTTATTATTATTATAGAGGATGGATAGCCCTTTGATCGAATGTGCTGAGCTACCACGTCGATAAAATTGTGGTACTCCCTGCGAGAATCGAACACATTAGGCTATCCAAACACGATTCACGTCTTGCCCATGTTCTCAACTTGCAAAACACTACGATTGTGGTTCCCCCACCAACATGCCTGCAGCTTTTAGTGTATTCCCGGAAAAGATCGTGCCTATTTGTGCATCCACACAGAAATTGCCTTTTGCCTTTTGTAGACATACATACGATGTACAGCATATTTATCAAATTCGTATGAATTGAAGGCAATTACGTCGTAACAGTTGCCCATGCGCAAAATCTCCTTGACAGGAGCACAGACGATCTGTGCTCCTGATGCTGATGAAAAGTTTCACGGAGTCTCAAAAAATGTCCAAATGTTTGTAATCCTAAGAGAAAAAACTGCTAAGGTCATCGGTCCCTAGACTTACAAACTACTTAAACTAACTTACACGAAGGACAATACACACACCCGTGCCCGAAAGTGGACTCGAACCTTTATCTGGAGCGGTCCTCACGGATTCTAGAAGAGTAGCAATATATCACAGCGCGGTACATATAAGTGACGTATATTTACCATTACTTCATCTACGTTACGTACGCTTAACAGCATGAAACAAAAATAATAAATAAATTCTCAACTTGTCAGAAACCAGGGAATACATGTAGCAGTTGCCACAGTAGAAGCATGGTACGAGGGTCGGAACTTAAATAGTGGCAACTTTTTATTCACAACTGATACAAAAGCATTACATGTAACGCTTTTGTATCGGTTGTGAATAAATAGTTGCCATATTGAAGTCCAAACCCTCGTATAAAGAAGTAATAAATTCAAAATTGACGCCTGATCCTCAAGTTTTACTGTACGCCAACATACGAAGGATGTCTTTTTCGGGACGTATAAGTGTCTATTCCGTCATACCTGCTTAACTATGTGACTTACAGTGATATCATTTTGTAAAATGCTCAAATGTTTGTAAATCTATGGGACCAAACGGCCAAGATCGTCGGTCCCCAGACTTACAAACTACTTAACTAATTTGTCTTAAGTAAAACACTCACACACACGCCCGAGGGAGGACTAGTACCTCCGAAGGGAACGCTCACCCAATCCATGGAACAGCGGATGAAACCGTGAGGCCTTTCCCGCGCGGATATAATTTTGTAGGTGCATTCAATGACATATGCAGATATATTGTCCACAAAGACTGTTACGAACGGATTTAGTAGTTAGATATAATAAATTAATTTGTCATGGTAGATGTTGAAACTTGACCGTCTAAACAACGGAAAAGTAGTAAGCGATAACTTTTTTTCATCATTGTGTGGGGGTTGTTATCCAGAAAAATTTTGGAAAGGTTTTAAATTATACAGGGTGTACCACTCAACTGTTTCACCCCAGATATCTCTAAAAGTACAAGAGAAATTGCAAAATCACTTTCACGGGCATGAACGTACGGCAGGGGCTTAAGAAGAAAGTAGGTACTATGAGACACTCTAAAACGTGAAAATATATTATTTTCAACAAAAACTTATGATTTTTTTTATTTTTTTATGGATACCCCATATTATTTCTTAAGCAATCGATAGGATGGAAAATCACAAAAAGAATGGCGTCGGTTGCATCGCGATGCGTCAATTACATCCGGAGAAACTGCGAAGCGAAGTTGAAGTTTGAAACACATGGGGCGTGCTTCTAGCGTGTATGTAATTAACACATCGCGATGCAACCGACGCCATTCTTTTTGTGATTTTCCATCCTATCGATTGCATAAGAAATTATATGTGGTAACCATTTTAAAAAAACGTAAGTTTGTGTTGAAAATAATATTTCTTCACGTTTTAGAGTGTCTCATAGTACCTACTTTCATAAGCCCCTGCCGTACGTTCATGACTGTGAAAGTGATTTTTCAATATCTCTTGTAGTTTCAGAAATATCTGGGGTGAAACAGTTAAGTGGTACACCCTGTATGTGACGTTTCTTGGAAGTGGTTAAGTGTTACCATTCTCTGGGTAATGAATGAACAAATAGGGAGTATTTGAGTGCCAACACCTTCAAGACAAACTCTCAGACTCTAATTGTAACACCTTTCTTATCGTATTGCACTCTAGATAAGATACCTCTTAATGCGTAGAATATGACAGCATTTAATTTGTCGATAGTTAAGAGCAATTATTGAAAATAAAGTTTTTCTTCGTCCTGGAAGCCGTTTGATGGCGTGCACCGGGGGGAGTCTTGTTCCTGTTTGTAATATTGCTGCAATGAAGAGCTGGAAGACAGCAGTGGCTTCGTGTAGTGGATGAAGTGACGTGCGCTGAGGCAAACAGGCCTGGGTTCAAGACTGTCCTTGCCTGTACATTTTAATTTTAATATAGAGTTCTAGAAACTTCTAAATGCACTGATAAATAATATTCCAGGGGTTTATGAGTGTATATATATTGTGTGAACCTCCGGCCTGAGTCAGTTCAAAGAATAAACGATGATTAGGGTTTAACGTCTCTTCAACATCGTGGTCGTCAGAGGAGGAGCACACGCTCTGATTTTTTGTCAGGGATGGGGAAGGAAAGGAACCATCCCAGCATTTTGCCTGGAGTTATTTATGAACTAACGGAAAACCCAAACCAGTACGGCCGGTGGCGGGTGAGAAGCGCCGTCTTCCGAATGCGAGTTGAGAGTGTTGGCACTGCGCTGCCTCGCTGGGCGCGGCAGCAGTCCATTCTGTGCTCGCGTACGTGTGACAAGCGCTTATTAAATCACCGCTGAGTTTACACAAGTGTTCGTTAATGAACTTGCTACGTCCTGCGACACCGCTACGTGACAAAAAAGATTACATATGCTTTTTAGCTTTACTGGAAGAGGAAAACAGTCAGCCTTACCTAAGACGAAACCTCGCAAGAATAAACCGTCCACTGAGGGATCCGATGAGTAAGACAGATAATGCACCACGTTCTCCAAAACAATTATAAATCTGATGCATAGAATTAAAATTTGTGATGCGGCCGGGAACCGATCCCTGACCTCCATGCTTACGAGGCAGACGTCTTAACAGTTAGACCACCACATCACTAAGGCGCCTCGGAATAGTCTAAGTACGATTTCCCTCCACGTCACAAACTTTAATTCAGCTTCTGTGTTTCAAAGATAATTGCCACTACTGCCAAGGCACTCCATGCAGGGATTGTTTATTAAATTGATATTTATATCAATAAATTGATATTTATATCACCTTAACAGGATTGTTCCAATATATCCATTGGCGAGGTGCTACTCCCCTGCATGGAGAGCCTTGGCAGTAGTGGCCATCAGTTGCGGCTCGTACAAAATTTGACCAGTGTGCTACAATATTACAAAGATAAACTGGAAACAAAATATAATAAAATAAAAAGTCAACCTTTGTATGATTGCCTTTGATTAAATATCAATTAATACTGTATTGAAAGTAAGACCTTCAGGGGAATCTATAACAGCGCTGCCAATGCATGTATTCACTGCAGGTAGTAAATATAACGTTTAAAAATATTAATTTTATTTACAGAAATTAAAAATTTAGACTCAGAATACGAGCCTCACACAGGTAAGTTTGAGAGACAACGCGTAAGACGCCTTAGCCAGCGCGCTATTTGACTCTGTATGGCCGGCAGCGGTGGCCGAGGGGAATGAGGCGCTTCAGTCACGGTATGTACGGCCACTACGGTCGGGGGTTCGAATCCCTCCTCGGGCATGGATATTTGTGCCGTCCTTAGTCTTAGCTAGTTCATAAGTAGTTTGTAAGCTTAGGGACTGATGACCCTGTAGTTAAGTCTCATAAGTTCTACAAACATTTGAACATTTTTTGACTCTGTATGCCGCAATATTCGTCATATACTACTCTTCCGCAGCCGTTACATGCAGCGCGAAGAGAAAGATTGATCTGGTGCTGCAGTCGGTCTCAGCACACATGAGTCGTCAGGCCTGATATCACGTCTGCGCATGCGCACTAGCGAACAGACGACTGCACCGCCTCTCTGCGCACGTACCAGCGCGGCTGAATCCCACTTCAGCACACGGAGCTGGTTTCCAGGTATCGCGGCGAGAGCGTTCCAAAATGCGTTTTCATCCTTATTACTAGCATTCTAATACGCATTGGAAGGGAATTGGCATAATTTTATTGTGATATCTGGCTCGTATTCCAAGAGAAAGGATGTAATTTTATAGCGATTTCTCGCATACATTCGAAGAGAAATGGCATAATTTTAGAACTATATTTACAGTGTGCTGCAGCACATTATCACCAGCCGCCACTGGTGGCCATTATCTTTGGAACACAGAAGCTGAATTAAAGTTTGTGACGTGGAGGGAAATCGTACTTAGACTATTCCGAGGCGCCTTAATTGTTAGTGATGTGGTGGTCTAACGGTTTCCCTTTGCGACCGCAACGTTGCCACGCCTGCAAGGAGGACTCGGTGTGAAAAACATTCACGCACAGTGCACGGCCATCTTCATTCATGCAACAACGAAGATGTTGCAAAGCAACCTGAACACGATCACGAACCGACTTTTCACTTGTCTCGATCCTGGCGACAGAAGGCCTCTGGTGAATGTAGGTGGATAAATAGCAGTCTAGCCTATGTTCGCAATAATTATATGGAATTAAGTTACATCGACGGAGACTGTAAGGGCCTAACAACAAAAATCCTGTTCCTTGAAATTACAGAAACGCAGCCATCGCATCCAATCCAGGCGAAACACCAAGGGTTTCATTGGAAGAATATATGGAAAAATGTTCGGAATCCCGTGCTCCCGTCTCAGGTTGGAGCAGTCTGGTACGAGGTTGTAAACAACGCTATCGCTATGGGAGAAAAGCTATATAAAATCAAATTCCGCCCGACTCCATATTGCAATGCATGTCTTCTCGTTGATTCCCTCGCACATAAGTTCACTTGCAGGGATCAAACGGAGGTATGGAACTGGACAAGGAAAATGTTGTCTCTTTATAACACGAACTGTTATAGTGAATATCACTACACATATATTGCCTCCAGACTGGAAATTCTTTCCTAAGGCCAAAAACAACAGTTACGCCTGGCTCATTGGATATTATGTGTACTACAGCCTCAACTATAAAAATAAATCCTTACCTGACTTTTTACAATTGTTATCAACGGAACATCACAAGTTACTAAGTCGACCTAGGTACAGAGATTTGTTTCAAAGATTCCTCATTGTACTGTTATCGACTTGAAGTGACAATACGTTAAACTACGGCACGCGACGAAATGCGAAAATAAAATTTTAAACTCATTATATTCATACTCATTTACTATGTTTGTATTCCACTTCAGTTTGGAACTTAGAACTGCTATCAAATGAAGCAGTGACGTTAAGGAAAGTGTCACAAGTTTCGCAAAACAAGAAGAACAATAAAAATAATTGCTTTCCATTCACCTTAATTTAAAATTGTAACGCCTATGAGGGCGTCTTTCGAAAACAATCAAAGGAGAAATATTATCAAATGAAATCCTCACACAGGAAGAAGGCGAATGAAAAGTACTATAGAAGAAAGATTTACTGAAAGGCAATTGAAGCCTGCGCCAAAGAAGGCGACTTATGGAGACAGTTAAGTCGTCTGCCTAGTAAGCATGGAGGTCCGAGTTCGATTCCCGGCCGCATTACAAATTTTAATTCTATGCTTCAGATTTATAATTATTGTCTTTGACATATTCCAGACGAAAATCTGTCTCAGGGATTGTTTGTTTGTAACCTCCAAAACAGTTTACAAGTTTACTAATAGCGTCGAAAATTCAAACTTTCCTCGTCGTCTTACTGATATCATAAAGTATTTATGCTCAGTACTGGTGAATCAAATATTTGTAAAGCTTATGGGATTTAACTGCGTGGTCATCAGTCCCTACACTTACAAACTACTTATGAACGAAACTTCCTGGCAGATTAAAATTGTGTGCTGGAACCGGGACTCGAACCTGCGACCTTTGCCTTTCGCGGGCTAGCGCACTATCGACTGTGCTATCCCGACACGACTCACGATGCCACCTCACAACTTTATTTCCGCCAGTACCTCACCTCCCACTTTCCAAACTTCACAGAAGCTCTCCTGCGAACCATGCAAGACTAGCACTCCCGGAAGAACGGATATGGTGGAGACATGGCTTAGCCACAGCCTAAGGGATATTTCCAGAATGAAACTTTCACTCTGCAGCGGAGTGTGCGCTGATATCAAACTTCCTGGCAGATTAAAATTTTAATCTGCCAGGAAGTTTCATATCAGCGCACACTCCGCTGCAGAGTGAAAGTTTCATTCTGGATACTGAACGAACTTATACTAAAGACAACACAAACATCCATGCCCGAGCGGGGATTCGAACCCCCGACGGGGAACGGCATCGCGCATCACAGTATAGCGTCTCAATGCGCTCCGCCGCGGCTCAGTACTGGTGAAGATACACTGATGGACGTCCAAAATGCAACACCAACAAGGAGCGGAGAGTTCACAGCCAGTTTCATTTGGGAGATAACACTTTGTAGAAAGATCACAGATATGTTAATGCAGCCTCATGTGAAGTGAGGTAGATAATGAAATACTGAGTGTTGCCGCCATTGCTGCCTATAATCGCTGCTACAAGACATCGCATTGAATCTTAGAGGCTCTGGGTGTGTTGGTGGGGTATGCTTCCACATGCAGCCAAAGGTTATCTGGTAGAGCAGCGGGTGGCATATCCCAAATGTTTTCCTTTTATTCCCGTGTCCCACTGATATACTTGTCAGAACGACGTCGTCTTCAGGAATCCATGATGGACGTATTCACCATATGTCTGTGAATTATGTAAATTTTTTTGTCAGTCTTCACTTTAGAACAACTTTAAATCGAATATCTGAGGTAGAATAGAAAGTAAGCCGTATCTGAACAATGTACCAAACGAGCGATCCTAACTCTAGCGTATTCATTTTCTTCTTCTCACACATGCAGTCAGTCTACAATTTGCACTACACTAAAACTAGTAGCTAAGATTGCCCTAAGGCTAGATTACGCTTCGATTTTCGAAAATAGTTTGCACTACAGTCAAAGCATGACTTTGCTACTTCATTAATTCGGATTAAAGACATCAAACCATTGACCACAGACTGCAAGACCTATTTATTCATACAAAATTTCACAAAACAATCTAACATGTTTAAACAAGGTAGAGAGAGATGGGACAATTCCAAGATTATGGTGAAGGTCGTCAGGAGGATGGAACCCACCTAGCGCTAAGAAGTTGGTCAATAATATTCCATTGTGAATGGCTATATTGTTGCAACAAAAGAATCAACTATAAATTTCAACCGCGGCACTGGCTTAAAACGAATTTATAATCCACTATCGTAAAAAATGCAACACAATAACTGAGTTCAGTGTTACCAGAGGGTGTTAGCGATTCATGTTTTTCGATCATAGGCGATCAGACGGCGCTTTGACCCAGTGTACTGAATGTAGTTGTAAATAGTGTTTACAACATTCATTCTAGAGTACGACGATGCTCCGGTACCGTGTACAGGCTCCTGTTGACACCAAAGTAGCCACACCTTTCTGTCATGGTGACAGTGGTAGCTTGGCCAGAGGCACACGTAGTTTTAGTCTTGCTGCCAGCAAATGGCTCCAAATGTTCCAATGTTTGTAAACTAAGGGACTTAACTACTGCGGTTATCAATTTCTAGGCTTACAAAACTACTTAAACTAACTTATACTAAGGACAACACACACTCTCTCTCTCTCACACACACACACACCGGCGGAAGGACTAGAACCACAGACGGAATGCAACCGCACACTCTGCTGCAAAGCGCTCAGCCATTTCACCGCGGCGGGAACTCTGCGTCGGCCGCGGTGGCCGAGGGGACTGAGGCGCTCCAGTCACGGTCTGCACGGCCACTACGGTCGGGAGTTCAAATCCCCCTCGGGCATGGATATTTGTGCCGTCCTTAGTCTTGGCTAGTTCATAAGTAGTTTGTAAGATTAGGGACTGATGACCCCGCAGTTAAGTGCCATAAGTTCTACAAACATTTGAACTCTTTGCTGTGACAAGTGTTTAATTTTTATGGATGACAATGTGCCATGTCTCTGCACCACAATTTTTCGCGATTGGTTTGCAGAACATTCTGAGCAGTTCCAACAAATGATTTGGCGACCCAAACTGCCCATCATGAATCCCACAAACATTTAATAGGCGTAATGGAGAGAGTAGTTTGTGCACAAATTTGTATACTGGCAAGAGGTTTGCAATTATGGACGGCTACAGAAGCAACATGGCTTAATATTCTTGTAGGGGATTCCAGACGACTATTTCAGTACATTCCACGACGGATTCCAGAGTTTTAAGTGCAAAAAAAAAAAAAAAAAAAAAAAAAAAAAAAAAAAAAAAAAAAAAAAAACTGTTGATATTACGAGGTATGCCATGATTTCTGTCATCGGAATGTTTGGAAATAGAAATTTTTAGCAGGAATTTGGGGAAAGAGTAATTAATTTTCACACACATACATGGATAGAGGAGTTCGTTCACTGATATCACAGACAAACACTCAAACAGTTGGTAACACTTTCAGAATTTGGCAACAAAACAATATCATTACATTAAAATAAACTATAGTCATTTCCTGGCGCTGGAACAACGAAATGTCGAGTGGGAGAAATGAATAACATGAATAACAGCAAGAACCGAGGAAATGCAATACTAGTAGCACACATGTCGAACAATATCTACAAAAATTGTTAGTAATATTTATATGCCACTACACTACAGTAAAATAGAATGAGCCAGAAATGTTTCTAACCTCCATACAGTGTAAAGAAAATCGTTTTTGAAGAAATTAATATATATTTCAGGCCAATGATTATGCCTTATAAACAATAAAGGCGAAACGCGCAAGGCAAATAAAATTATTGGTTTCAAAAAAATGTTCAAATGTTTGTTAAGCTTATGGGACTTAACTACGGGGTCATCAGTCCCTAAACTTACAAACTACTTATGAACTACTTACGAACTAGGACGGCACAAATATCCATGCCCGAGGGGGGATTCGAACCCCCGACCGTAGAGGCCGTGCTGACCGTGACTGGAGCGCCTCAGTCACCTCGGCCACCGCGGCCGGCAAAATTATTGGTTTCTTTTAGTTGCAAAATAGACGGACAAATACAATAATCGTCAATAAAATATTACGCGACTGAGGAAGACAGGACAAGCTTTATCAAAATGATGGAAGATATCGATTTAAAGTACCATCGACAGCGTGGTCATTGCAGACGGGGCTTTATTAAAGCTAATTCTTCAATGGACGTGTACAAAACTTCGTAATGAGTGAAATGAGATGTGAGCGCAGCTAGTAATATCAAAATGATTTATTAAAATTTCAAAAGAAACACAAATACAGAGGATCGAGAACTGTTAAAACATGATACAAAGTCTTTAAGAATCTGTTTATAGTAAGCTCTCACCACAAACTCGAATTATTTGTGTACAGTTTACAATTGATGGTAGGTAAGGTCAATGAGCAGCAGCGAGTGAGCGTTGTGTGTCAGATGAGCGACAGCTGTGTCCGGTTGAATAATCTGCTCCCCGTGTGCAGGCTGAGAGGATTAGCGTCGCCGCCTGCTGCTGACAGCTCGCAGGCTGATCTGTTCGTCATTCAGGCACCTACATTACCAGGGTTAGGCCTTCGATCAAGGCGAGCTCTTGCTTGCAGCAATATTGCAGAAGTGGCACCCAAGAAATAGGATTTTAAACAGATAAAGGTAGTCAGAAGAATAACTCTTTTTCAGCAGAATCGAAATTCGGATCAGTATTGAAATCGGGCTGCGAATGCAACATCAGACAAGAGACGAAAGACTCTCTTCATAAATGAAAACGAAGTTGAACGCTCGTGAGAATAAGCATCGTAGATGATTGAAATCTAACAGTGAGTTGAATAGGAATCAGAACATAATAGTGTAGGTTGAGGTAATCATAGAATCAGATAGCGCCGTGGGCAAGTGAAGGCAATATCCGCACTACCAAGTCACGAGATTCAGCCCTTCCTCACTCTCCTAAAAGTCTGTCCATCTCACAAGTGCCGGCCGTGGTGGCCGAGGGGACTGCGGCGCTCCATGGTCTGCACGGTCACTACGGTCGGGGGCTCGAATCCCCTCTCGGGCATGGAAATTTGTGCCGTCCTTAGTATTAGCTAGTTCATAAGTAGTTTGTAAGTTTAGGGACTGTTGACCCCGTAGTTAAGTCCCATAAGCTTTACAAACATTTGAACATTAATAATGACAAAATTCCCACTCCTTTACTTACAAATTGCTGAAATTATGTAGTCACATCTTATCGTTAAGTTATGCAGTATCTGTACCAGCCAATAAATAATTCTTTCTCGGTTCTTCGTTCTAATTGTAAACTCTCCGATGAGCGTTCCAAAAAATGATTAAAATATTTGATTAGAAGCCAGTTGTGGATGGAAATTTCACACATATGTCTCAAGTAAGAGTCCTCACGAACTTGTATGACAGAATGACAACTCACAGTTCGGAGTAAACGAAATTTTCATACTGTGATTGTACCAGCTCAACGTCTGATATTTTGACACAGTTAAGAAAGAAGGTACAAATGTACATACATTTCTTTTGCGCTTGCGCAGTGTTTCACAATCTTTCTGGTCGTCGAATCAGCCAACTCATCAGCTTTCACATCATATTCGTCAGGGTGACATGTATGTCCACTAATAGAAAAAAATCGTACTGGGCGTTTTACGACACATTTTACGTTTTCTGTAATTTTAAATTTCCAAATAATTTGAACACGAGAGTAAGGGGTCAAGACGCAAAGTTCGTCATTGAAATTTCTGGGGGAAGGGGGTTGAAAAATAAGTACTTTTGGCCAGCCTGGTGGGCGGTTTATAAAACAATTTACAAAGCGCGAAATAAAAGGTATTTAATTTTAACATTAAATGACAAAACAATTTTTATTAAGTAATAAACTAGGAATCCAGGACAGAATATATTCGTGTGTCGGGGGGGGGGGGGGGGGGGTTGGTCGCAGTTTTGGGGGGGGGGGGGGGAGTCACCGGCCAAGGACGGGGAGGGCGTCTCTGCAGTCGGCTTTATTTTTAAAAAACCAGACCCCCCGAACCAAATCATGGCTACACCACTGGATTTGAACATACTTTTTACAACGGGGAAGGTATGTAGTGCCATAAACATAGACAATAACCAGAAATTAACTCCACATTTGTCTCTATGAGTTTTCCTAAGAACCATTGGACGCTATGAAACGGTACTTTGCAGAACAGTTTATTTAAGATTATCTTGAAATCGACGTCTTCTTAATCAAGAATTTCAGTTTGTATTGAGAGAGAAAATTGCTAATAAACAACAGAAGACCCAACCATCTACAGAAAGACGTTGGTTCTCTACTAAGAAACGTCAGTATTTCGTCACCACAAATCCAGCCAAATCAGTAAGTGCTGAACATTCAGAATCTTATATGGAATGCATTACCTACATTATTAAATGTACCAGATGAGCCACTACAGCTGCAGCTGAAGGGAAGTCCTCACAAACGTGACAATGAAACGTCGAAAACAAAAACATACGTTCCCAACAAAGCAGAAACCGATATGAAACTTCCTGGCACAATAAAATTGTGTGCCGGAACCGGGACTCGAACCTGGGACCTTTGCCTTTTACGGACAAACGCTCTAACACTGAACTATCCCGAGACGACTTAGTGCCCGTCCTCACAATTTCAATTCTGCCAGTACCTCCTACTTTCCAAACTTCACAAAATTTCTCCTGTGAACCTTGCAAGACTAGCACTCCTGGAAGAAAGGATATGATGGAGACATGGCTTAGCCACAGCCTAAGAAATGTTTGCAGAATGAACTTTCATTCTGCAGTGGAGTGTGCGCTGATATGAAACTTCCTGGAGTGATAGTCTTGCAAGGTTCGCAGGAGTACGTCTGTCAAGTTTATAAAGTAGGAGGCGAGGTACTGACAGAATTTAAATTGTGAGGATGGGCCGTAAGTCGTATCGAGATAGCTCAGTGGTAGAGCGCTTGCCCGCGAAAGGCAAAGGTCCCAGGTTCGAGTCCCGGTTCCGGCACACAATATTAATCTGCCAGGAAGTTTCATATCAGCGCACACTCCGTTGTACAGTGAAAGTTTCATCCTCAATATATATTCTATCTCTTTGGTAATTACAACCAAACATTTCTCTTGCGGCTCCTCGCCCACCACTAGGAGCGCTAGTGTCGTTGCAACTGTCAGTTGGTGACAACTTCCACAGCAGTGAGCGTCGCGACTGTATATGTCAGAAGGCTGCAGTCGTGGATAGTGTGGCAGTTGGATTGCAGGAAGTGTGCTGAGTGCTGTGGCGGCGCTAGGCGGCGAAGTCTACAACCGCTGACGGCTTCGCACCCTTGAGGGCCTCGCAAAACATTGTTATGTGTGTGTGTGTGTGTGGTGTTACAAAAAGGTACGGCCAAACTTTCAGGAAACATTCCTCACACACAAAGAAAGAAAATATGTTATGTGGACATGTGTCCGGAAAGGCTTAATTTTCACGTTAGAGCTCATTTAGTATTTCTCTTTAAATGTAATTTAAAATAATTCGTGCAGACAATTGTCAAAATACCCTATCGTTTCGTTAGTATGTACTGTACTTCCTCGATTCACCGCCAGTTGGCCCAATTGAAGGAAGGTAATGTTGACTTTCAGTCGTCGTGTTCGTACGCTTCTCAACAACAGATTCGGTGACCGATGGATTGGTAGAGGCGGACTAATTCCATGGCCACCACGCTCTCCTGACCTCAACCCTCTCGACTTTCATTTATGGGGGCATTTGAAAGCTCTTGTCTACGCAACCCCGGTACCAAATGTAGAGATTCTTCGTTCTCGTATTGTGGACGGCTGTGATACAATACGCCATTCTCTAGGGCTTAATCAGCGCATCAGGGATTCCATGCGACGGAGGGTGAATGCATGTATCCTCGCTAACGGAGGACATTTTGAACATTTCCTGTAACAAAGTGTTTGAAGTCACGCTGGTACGTTCTGTTGCTATGTGTTTCCATTCCATGATTAATGTGATTTGAAGAGATGTAATAAAATGAGCTCTAACATGGAAAATAAGCGTTTCCGGACACATGTCCACATAACATATTTTCTTTCTTTGTGTGTGAGGAATGTTTCCTGAAAGTTTGGCCGTACCTTTTTGTAACACCCTGTATATTTGATGTTTAACGGCGCTTTTCAACTGCTAGGTTATGTAGCGACGACCTACATGTTACTTACACTAACTTAACCAAAGGGTGAACACAACATACGTACCCAATGGTGCGATCTGACCCCCGAAGAGAGCGATCTCGCTCACCGTGGTATGACGCCTCAGTGCGCTCGGCCATTCCCGCCCGGCAGCTATTTAGTTGTCCGTATTTATTTCCGTTGTTGTTGTTGTTGTTGGTTTTAAGGGGACTAAACAGCTAGGTCATCAGTCCCTTTATTTCCGTATGAGTGCAGCAGTGATGCAATTATTGGTTAAATACTAGCCAAAAAACTTTTTCAGTACATTTTAGAAAACAATTTGGGAGAAGTATATCCAAATGTTTATATAACAATCAGAATCATGCTCACAGTTCCAGTCAGTACAGCTTCGGTCAAGAAAATGTTCAAATGTTTGTATAGCTTATGGGACTTAACTACGAAGTCATCAGTCCCTAAACTTACAAACTACTTATGAACTAGCTAACACTAAGGACGACACAAAGCCGGCCGCGGTGGCCGAGGGGACTGAGACGCTCCAGTCACGGTCTGCACGGCCACTACGGTCGGGGGTTCGAATCCCCCCAAGGAAATGGATATTTGTGCCGTCCTTAGTGTTAGCTAGTTCATAAGTAGTTTGTAAGTTTAGGGACTGATGACCCCGTAGTTAAGTTCCATAAGCTATACAGACATTTGAACATTTTGAGACGGCACAAATATCCATGCCCGAGGGGGGATTCGAACCCCCGACCGTAGTAGCCGCGCAGACCGTGACTGACGCGCCTCAGTCCCCTCGGCCACCGCGGCCGGCTTCGGCCAAGAGATGCTCCTCTAAGTTAAAATTGATTAGGATTTACTTGAGAAGCACAATGAGACAAGAAAGTCTATCTGCGTTGTCAGTATTATCAATTGAAGCCGAAATAGCGGCTAGTATTAATTAAGATGTGATTTTAAAAAAATTCAGTGAGACGAAAAGCCGGAAAGTTTCTGTGGTGTCGCACAAGTCTAAAGTGCGCGCCACCTACTTTCGCCACGCGCCGCCATGCACCCACGGCGCGGCGTTCTTACGACGTCAGCCACGAGCGCCCTCTGCTACAACTCCGCTCGTGGCCACCACTGAACGACATCGTTCACTTGGGACTGAGATAGGAACCAGGTAACACTTCGGAATCAGATAGGCACCAGTGAAGACTTGGCTATCAGACAGGCACTAGGCAGGCCTCTAGCTCAACTATGTATCAGCATTCTGCAGTACTGAGCTATGTAAAAGTTAAGTATTGTATAAATTCTGTGCAATATATATCTCAGAATGAAACTTCACTCTGCAGCGGAGTGTGCGCTGATATGAAACTTCCTGGCAGAAAGTAGGAGGCGAGGTACTGGCAGAAGTAAAGTTGTGAGGCGGCATCGTGAGTCGTGTCGGGATAGCACAGTCGGTAGTGCGCTTGCCCGCGAAAGGCAAAGGTCCCAGGTTCGAGTCCCGGTTCCGGCACACAATTTTAATCTGCCAGGAAGTTTCAATATATATCTCGTTCTAATTTACTCTAGTGTTTCTAGTTTCTGCTGTCCCACTGGCTGCTCACCTCCGTACCTGCACAAGCGTGCATCCTTTATTCCTGTGTCGGTCTTTCTACTCGGCCACCGACACCTACGACGGAAACGAGACACAAAAGCGGCGACGAGGCTGGGACACAAAAGTTTCTCTATTATAATTTGTGTTGGTTTTTTGCAATTCTTGTCATTGCAATAATACTTGTATATTAAACAAATAAAATTTTAGTATAATGATCATTGATGTATAATTCAGGTTACTTTATTTTACATTTTCTTCCTTAGTGAAGAAATGAAAGGGGTCTCGCAAAGACGAGTTCGCCGACGGCCAGTTTTCGTCTAGCGCTACCACTGGGTGAGTGTCGCCTGCAGAGCTGCCGAGTGCAGTGCGAAGAAAACTGGCGCCAGCCACCGCTTGTGTCGCGATCGCAGCGCTGCCGCCGTCTCGCTTTCGCTAGAAAGTTGCAT
The DNA here is from genome assembly GCA_026315105.1 of Locusta migratoria. Taxonomy (NCBI): domain Eukaryota; kingdom Metazoa; phylum Arthropoda; class Insecta; order Orthoptera; family Acrididae; genus Locusta; species Locusta migratoria. The sequence goes on from CM048755.1 coordinate 304,776,557, forward strand.
TGTCAAAGGCACCTATTAAGGAGCGCGACATGGGGATAATAATGCCAACAGGGCCGGCTGGCTCTTACAGAGCTAACAAAACGTTCGCTGGGATTGTTGTTGTTGTTGCTTTTTTATTTTCTTCACAAAGAGGCAACGTGCCTGGCTCGAACAGAAAAACACGTAAACCTGCGCGCACCGATTCGCCATCGCATATTATGTGGGGCAGGAGTGGCCAATTGTTTTGGTATAGGGCCACTTTGCAGAAGCAGAGTTTAACGGAGGAACGCAACTTTAATGATTGCTTTCATTAAACACGTATTTTAAAAATGGTACGAACTGCACGACAGAAATCTAACTTGTATATATATAATCTCCTGTCACGATGTTTGTCTGCAATGAACTCCGAAACCTAACAACATAAGCAAAAATTTTAACAAAAAAGCATAGTTAAAAAATTATTCCAAACCAAATTAATAGCACTAAAAAAATTGTGCAGTCTTCTAGAACTTAATAATGAACTTTCTTTTTCTTCTCATCAATATGTAGGTACTATATATGTGCTGACCAAGCTAGAAGATAGGTTGCTATCTACCCACTTTAAATCTACGTCAACATATACCTATGAATAACAAACAATGATCAAAATATTTTTTAGAGCTCTAAATAAAATAAAATGAAAAATATTAGACTACTTAAAAATGTTCAAATGTTTGTTAAGCTTAAGGGACTTGACTACGGGATCATCAGTCCCTAAACTTACAAACTACTTATGAACTACCTTATACTAAAGACGGCACAAACATCCATGCCCGAGGGGGATTCGAACCTCCGACGGGGAAAGGGTCTCGCGCAATGCAGCATAGCGCCTCAATGCTCTCGGCCGATCCGCGGCGGCAGTCTACTTAAAAGTCAATCAAATTACGATTGTTACGATAATATAATGTAGTTACAATTATTGTTATTTATGGAGTCGGTGTCAGCCAAGGAAACATCCAATCCCTCTTCGGTCTCGATATTATCGTATTATTTTTGCTACGTATATTGTAGTGTTTCCTTTGCTGACGCCGACTCCAAAAATAACGATAATTGTAACTACATTATATTATCATAATAACTTGATAGACTTTTAAGTAGTCTAATATTTTTTTAATATTACTTAGGAAAACTCTAAAAAATATTTTGATCATTGTTAGTCATAGGTATGTGTTGTGCTAGATTTAAAGTGGGTAGGTACCTACCTATCTTCTAGCGTGGTAAACACATAGATTGTACCTACATATTGATGAGTAGAAAAAGTAAGTTGATAATTAAGTTCTAGAAAAATACACAATTATTATTATTATTATTTACTTTTTAGTGCAAATTAATTTCTTTTGGAATAGTTTCTTAAGTCGGTTTTTTGTTAAAATTGTTGTTTGTGTTTTTATTTTTAGTGAACCTGAAGTACACTAACTAATTTTTCTGAATATGGGTAGACTTACTAAACATGCTGCTCATATGAGACAGCGGCGTTTAAATGAGACAAACGAAGTCAGGGAAAAACGCCTATCTCAACAGAGTAAATCTACTTCGAGGACAATTTCAAGAGAGACTTGCAAAGAGCGCAAAAGTAGACTTTCAAAAATGCGGCTTTACATGTAAAAAGTAACGACGTTACGGTAGGTGACTCAAATAGCCATATAGCCTATAATAGATTCGTCCGTGTGTCGTTAATTTGCTCCTAAGAATTGAAGAGTTCCGTTACTTTGTCATGGATCTCATAATCAGAACCTAACCAAACTCTCATCAAACTACCCTTGACGTGCATCCTTTCCACTAAAAGAAGAATCATCGAAATCGGTTGGCGTAATTTTGAGTTATTTGTGCATTTGTCGTGCATATGCAAATTTAAGACATATGTTTTCTTATGGATGCCATTGTCAGAACAATACCAAATTGAAATGGGACCACACGGTAAGCACCAGCATTCGAATGCAAAAAGAATCATTAAAATCGGGTCACACAGTTAAAAGTTCTGAGGTAACAAACATAAAAAAAATACAGTCGAATTGATAATCTCCTCCTTTTTTGAAGTCAGTTAAAAATCCTGCACACTGTTTGTCAATTGATACAACTTAAAAGATGGGATACTTTTTATCTCCATTAATGTTTCAAATTTTTGTATAGCTTATGGGACTTAACTATGGGGTCATCAGTCCCTAAACTTACAAACTACTCCTGAACTAACTAATACTAAGGACGGCATAAATATCCATGCCCGAGGGGGAATTCGAACCCCCGACCGTAGTGGCCGTGCAGACCGTGACTTGAGCGCCTCAGTCCCCTCGTAGTTCATAAATCTACGATTTTGTGCTCAAAACTCTCGGCATGTCTTTAACAGTTGGTTTATTTACTTGTGCTAGAGTAGTACTTTCGTTTGCTTTCTTCGTACCTGTAATATCTTGCGCAGTTAGTCCAAATCCATTTTTTAAAATAATTGTATCTTTCATCTGTGCTGCCACAATTGCCATTTTCTTAGACGGTGAACTTGGTACATCTTTGAACCTATTCTTTGTGCGGATTCTTACACATAGATAAGATATCCTAACTGACGTTTCTTATTTTTAACTACTTTGTTTATTTACAGTTTTGTGTAAATTTCTACTTCAATTCTTTAGAGTCCGCGACCACTTGAAATTCTACAGTGCTTAAATTTAATCAAATAACATGTAGTTTCCTCGTTGTTAAAAATGTCCGAGAAAAGAAAGTAAAAATGACACATTCCTGACAGTGATAGTAGAATAACGGGAAACATAAGCGAAACTGGAAATCGTTGTCGGTGGAGAAGGCACACAGTCAACGAGAAGGCAGACAAGTTGTAGCAGGACACGTCATACTGGGGCTCAAGTAGACGCATGCTGGGCACGAATTCAAGTCTGTGTTTTGCCGCCTTCGCCAAACGAGACGGAGGAGTTTTTACGAGCGTTGCGCGACAAGGTCGCGTTTCTTATGGGTTACTGCCACGTCCTTCTTGCCACCAGCACTGGCTTTCAGAACGACACTAGCAAGCGCTAGGCAGTCTCCCCTGCTATGAAAACGAAAAGAGGTGACACAATCATAGTTCGTGTTCCTAATGCAATAGTGCAGAACTTACCGAAGCACTTAATGCTCCGAATCGCAACTGCCGCTAGGCATTCGAACAAGCTGCTGTGCATCGCAATGACACAGTGCTATCGGGTGGTTATAATTAAACTTTCTCTATTACTATTATTTTTTTTATTATTTATCGTATAGCAATACAGACACATGAGAAAGAAACAGACAAGTTACTAATATAACAAAAGTTACGAATTGCAAACAAACATGACGAATATAACAAACTTCAAGAATTACAAACAAACATCAAGTCTATCAATGTAATCTATCGACTCTGGAGTTGAGAACAGGAAGTCGTCTGGACTCCAATTATAAGCTCTTCTGGAGCACTCTTCAACAATATGGCTGATCGTCTAATTCTCTCTGCAGTCACACTGAGGGGATGGTTGTTTACCCCATTTATAAAGGGAGTAAGCACATCTGCCATGATGAGTTCGAATCCTATTTAGAATGGACCACGTTTTGCGTAGTAGGTAAAAACCAGGTGGCCTTTGTGTGATGCAAAGCATGCTATGATTTTGCCATGCGTGCCATTTTTCAGATCATGCTTTTGTGATACTGACAATGAAGGTACTTGGGCTCGAACAAACACATATACACCAAAACCGTATAAGAGATAATGAAAAGGTCCCTTATTGCACTAGTGGTACTGCCGCATCTGCAAAACTCTGCATTCGTCCGTTAGAGGCCTCTGCGTGTGCCTTGCCACATTGTACTTTGACCTGTCGGTTCGCCAGTAGGGACGGTGCAGTGTGCCTCCGAAGCTGCGTTTTGTGATGTTATTTGTGTGGTGAAGCGTCAGATGGGGCGGCGATTGGTAACCAATCCTGCAAATGTATTGCGATTGGTTGAGATGAAATTACGAATTACCCTTCTTCGTGAAGATGGTATTAGTGTAGAAGATGAATCATTCGCATGCTTTCTCGTATCTGTTATGGTACAGAAATATGAGCATAAGTTAGATACTGTTGTAACACTAACACATAATTATGATAATAGGGATGATAATGACGAACAACTCATTGCAAGCGGTAGTGCTACGGTAAGTGCGGGAAGAGGCGATGGAAGCAGTGGCAGTGAATACCAACAGTCTTGCGAGAAGAAGGTTAAAGTTGCAACTATCATCACGGCTTTTGATGATAATTCGCTAGAGAACATGTATGATGATTATTACATAAGTTATAATTAAGATATCTGCAATGCGTATGGCGTCTACAATTACATATACAGTGCTACCTAGTCATGGTTGCAGAGTTTTGCATAAAAACGACACCCACCAGCACATTGAGGTATACGTAGAGATTCTGTAAGCAAACGTTCATACATATATGTTTGTTCGAGCCCATGTACTTTCCTTGTGAGACCCTCTTGTACACATGTCCTTGCTGTTCTTGTTAAAGGGTTCCTAGATCGAAGCCTATTAGTGTTTGCAGCGACAATGTCTTGGTGCATGGACAGGCTTCGATTTGCCAAGATGTTTTTGTATTCACGTACAAGGGCGTCAGTTCGTCGCAGGTGTGGCGGTGGGATGTAGCTTAATATTTGGAGCCATTGCGTTGGAGTGGGTTTAACTACCCCAGAAATCATCCTCAGAGTGTTATGTAGCTGGAAATTCACCTTTTTTACATGAGAGCTGTTTAGCCAAATCGGAGCACAGTATTCGGTAGCCGAGAATACAACTGCTAAAGCAGTGATGCGGAAAGTGGAGGACGTTGCTCCCCAGGTGGTGCCACAGAGCTTTTGAATAATGCTGTTTCTTGTCTTTATCTATTTAATACGTTATAACACGGAAAATAATTACCGTACGACTACCAGTTTCAGTATCATTAATGTCTAGGACATGGGGAAAAGAGATAATTCTGAATGAATTCAACTGCATCACTTTTAATGTGCTGCTACGGTACATTGTACTATAACGTACTGGAACAATTACTGCCACTAAAGGGGTGAAATATGGCGATCATCAAAGGCTGAAAGAGTTTGAAAGCGCAGTATTGCATTGTGCACACAGAACTATGCATGACCGTAGATACGCTGGCTACCTCTCTTGATGTGCTGCGCTTCAGATCAGCACTCGTGAGAATATTCCTCTATCCTTCAGGTAGCACCACAACCAGAAATGTCAGGGGAAGAGATCAGGTGCTCGTACCGGCCAAGATTGTTAATTCGATCGTTTCTAAATGTGCTTCGGAGAAACTGTCAAACTTCACGTGCGATGTGCGGCGGGTCCCCGCCTTGCATGAAAAGTGTTGAGTTCAGTGCGTTCCTCTCCCGTAGAGCGGTATGGCATGCTGGCGAAGTATGCGCAGTAACGCTGGTCAGTCACACTGCCCGTCTTTGGTCCTTGAGCGCCAACCTGTTCAAAACAGAGTGGGCCAATAATGAACGCAGTCATGAATGTACACCATACGGTGGCACGTTCATCATACACAGGAATTCCATGCGCAGATAAGTGAAGCCCCCCCCCCCCCCCCCCACACACACACACACTCAGCAGTACTCTGTGTTCTCTTCACTTGTCAGTGAAAAGTGAACTTCGTCTATCGTGACACCCCTCGTCGGCCTCAATCCTTTCGAGAAAGTGGAGAGCGAAGTCAGCACGTCGTTGCGCGTCCTGTGTTACACACTGCTGTGCGATATGGACACAGAATAGGGAGCATACAGAACGGAAAGCTGGAGGCGGCGCCTTTGATCTGCATGTTACCAAGCGTTGCGCTCGACGCCATATTGAAAAGCAGTAAACGCATAACTATAGCCACTTAGCACTTTGGCTGGAAATGGACTTTTTACGAACTGCAGCTGATCTCACCCACTTTTACGAAAGGAAACGGCTTTTCATTATGCTTTCCTCTATTTTGCGCCCTGTTCTTGCACCTAATTGTACATAATCCAACAAAAAAAGTAGGCCTAAATTTTAATACAACTACTGTACGAAAATGTACGATGGAATCAATGATCGTTTTATTTGGTGCTTATCTCCAGAAAAATCCCGAGTAACGCGAAATTATGTTTGGGAAATTAGTTATAAAGAAGAAAGTGACTTTACAAATGCCAGGTTTTATTCCACACGAATAAATTTGCACAAGTCAGACTTAGTAGTACAACGTGATTACACAGAAGTAATGATGTCTGGGCATACATAAAACTACTAAATTACAAAGAAATGAAGGACAGGTAGCGGAAACATTAAACTACATAACATACTTACTCTGTACTTGTCATATTGTGGCACACATTGTTTCATTTATAGCAAAGGAAAAAGTTGTTCATCATTTTCCTCTGTCTTCCTTGTCAATACGCATTCACTAGAACATTTGTACCTCACAAATGGGTCACTTTTATCACTTTGAATTTTTTTTCAATTTTGGTTTTATATTTCAAGTCTCTGTTTGTGAACTTCAAGAAATAGAAAATTCTCACTCTGACAAAAGTTTTACTAAATATTGGATAATATATTTTTAAGTAAATCAGCTCTCCTTGAATTCACAGTCCGTTTCTTAGCACTGGAAATAAATATTGCCTTTAAAACATTCCTATATGTTATATTTTACTTTTGGCAGTGATGTAGTTGTGTTTCAATGTTGGAAAAGTTGTATTTGCCTTAGGAGAATAATTAATTTACTGATCGGAGAAGGGCATATAGAAAAATCTGTCAACCATACAGCAGGAACAGCATAAAATTATTATTCCCCTTGATATATTTGTTCCAGTATCCGAAGAGCATTCGTTGCCAACATTAGCACACTACGCCTCCATTGCCGTAAGTAAAATTTTACCTGCCTAAGCAGCGTAGAACAAGGGGAGGAGGCAGGATGAGTGTCATCGATTTGAGTGTTTCAGTTTTACTTACGGCAGTGGAGGAGTAATGTTTTAATGTTGGCAACATAATGTTCGATTTACGATTACAATTACTTTACCGACCTGAGATAGGTAGATACAAGAAACTGCCAACCATAGAGCAAGAACAGCAAGATTATTCCCCTTATTCCATTTGTTTCAATATCGTAACAAGGGGAGGTCGGCAATCGGGACCCGCCGATTTCGCCCAAGTTACGTGTGGTGGGTCTCCACATAACGTGCCTGAAATATTTCGCCTGAGTGGGCCTTATCATAGGAGGAAATGCTCTCGAAAGGTTTTCCAGTAGCACTGTACATGTTATTTAGCGCTCTGTTCGTGAATAAACGGCGTAGCGTAATGGAAAAAAAAAAGGAAGCTCCTGGGATTGATCCCAGGGCGCCAGCTTCTCAAGTAATTCAGTTGACCATTACGCTACGCCGTTAGTCACGAACAGATAGCTAAATAAGATGTACAGTACTATTGGAAAAAACTTTCGACAGCATTTTCTCCTTTCCTAAGGCCCACTCAGGCGAAAATAATATAAATGTACTTCAACATTTCGATGCTGTTGAACTGCTACAGCAACAGCGAGAGTTATCATCAAGAGAAGCAAGGCTACTTTTAATAATTATGCACACATTGCTCTCATTCGAAACTGATAACATTCAACTTTTACCAGACGTATAGCGACGTTCACTAACCGTTCAACATCTTTTGGGAAGGTGAAGAAGCTTATATCCTTATTTGTATGATAATTATTGCGGAAATTATGTGCTGAATACCATCGGCCGCCTTTACTTTTATTGCTGCTCGTAATAAAAACGGAACAGCTACACCTACTGTCACACAGTTCTTTCTTTTCTTTGCACCAAATACTTGTTTACTTTTATGCGATTCAGGCAGGTAAAATACACAATTAACAAACAAAGACGGCGCATTACCACGCCACAGAGTAGGGAGTGCCCACGCGTTTACTGCTTTTCAAGATGGCCGATTCCGCGCATGCGCACTAAATTTTGGACGACAGACTGCAGCGGGAGTTTCCTTTCTGTATACTCCTTATTCTGTGATATGGATCTTGTACGGATACCATTCGACAATGGTTTCTCGCCTTCGAAGGTTCGAGTCCTCTCTCGAACGTGTGTGTGTGTGTGTTGATCTTAGGTTAGTTTAAGTAATTTGTAAGCCTAGGGACTGATACCCACAGAAGTCCCTTAGATTTACAATCATTTGAAAATTTCGAGTTGCAAACAGGTGTCATATGGATAAAGAGAATCCGAAATAACTACATCAGAAGCAGTGTGTTTCGCCAATAACCTACAAAAAGAGAAGAATTATGCAAAGGATGTGCTCTTGGATTTCAACAATTGTAAAGCATTTGTTGGCTTCCACCGAGAAGTTTATTTTGTTCCAGTTAGGACTTTATGATTGAACTCGAATTAAGTTATTGTTTTGTTCTCTAGATTGAAGAGGGCTATACACAGTGGGGAGTAGAATTACAGAGAGACAGATAGAGAAGACATTAGTAAAACGTTCATTATTTCGAAAATAGTCACCATAATTGCAAATATATTTATCGCACTGTGAGGCAAGACAATGCACCTCTTCGAAACAAATCGACTGTCATGGATGTCTGTTTAGAGTTACATTATTAAAAAAAACTTTTTTACGGTGTTCATTTGTTGTGGCTACGCCTATTCTACTGAGGAATGTCCTTAATTGCCGACCGAGCGGTCTGCGGTGCGGCCAGTCACAGTCTGCACGGCCGCTACGAGAATATTGAGACCGAAGTCGGGTTGGATGTTTCCTTGGCTGAAACCGACTCCATAAATAACAATAATTGTAACTACATTATATTATCGTAATAACTTGATTGATTTTTAAGTAGTCTGCCGCGGCGGAGCGGCCGAGCGCATTGAGGCGCTATACTGCAATGCGCGAGGCCGTTCCCCGTCGGGGGTTCGAATCCCCCCTCGGGCATGGATATTTGTGTCGTATTCAGTATAAGGTAGTTCATAAGTAGTTTGTAAGTTTAGGGATTAATAACGCCGCAGTTAAGTCCCTTAAGCTTAAAAAACAATTGAATTGAACAATTGAAAGTCCTTAATTAGATGTTATTGAGATTAAGAGAAGTAACCATTGTATATCTCAAGCGGCTTCACTTTAAAGCAAAAACTACAGTTTTACTTCACTACTAAGAATGTTCAATGGGACTGCAGCCCACAAAATCCAAAGAGAAGGGTTGAATTGTCTGTGGGTATCAGCAGTGTAAAAGGTTGTCATAAACGTACACTGGTGTCGAAAATTAACAAATAGTTATTTCCCCGTCCTGAGTCGAATTCACGATATAATGATATGAACTGTCAATAGATGTCTGTATAATCACGTTCAGTCAACACCACCTAGATAGAAGGCCGCGGCGCTCCGGTGTGACGTCACGTAGAGTAGGCCGCGATAGCGAAGCTAACTGGTTGGTCGCTACAGCATATTGGGCAGTGCCTCAGCGACCAACCAGTCAGACAGGCGATCGAGGCATAGTCTGCCTGACGTCACACGAGAGCGCCGCGGCCTTTTCTATAGATGGCGTTGGTTCACCACGGAAGATGACAGTCCGATCAGCGCACAATCACAGCCATATAGTGGCAGCGTCAGCTTCTGCAACTGCAGACTTTTGTAAAAAAAAAAATATGCATGATATCTTTGATATATTTAATGCATTAAATACTAACGGACCAGTAACTTTAAGAAATTATGTGACAGCTGACTCAGAGCACATGACAATATTACAAACATTGAAGCCTTGGATTGAGTCTTGGAAATTTATAGACAACGATGGTAAAGATTGTTCCTGAAGAATTAAGTGTGTGGAGGGGCTTCTGAGTAATGTGATGGTCTGGCTGGAACCAAATTATATTTTTTGACCCGAAAGATTAATAAGGATGTTCTGGAAAACTTCTTCTTCATCATACGACACACGGGTGGTTTTGCAGTAATCCTTCTCCAAGGGAGTTCTGTGCTGCCTTCGCCAATTGTGCATTGAGCAAATTAATGTGTTCATCCAGCATGGGGAGCTCAAATTGTGATGGGATTGACTAGGACCAGGCAATTGTGGACTTAAAAGCTGCAAAAAGTTTACCTGTTTCACCAATGTTGGGAATTAGTGACAAACCTTCGGCCATGTGCTTACCAAATGTGGAAGTTCCAACAGACATTGGTGAGGCTAATAGTATGAGATATGTGTTCGGCTACATACTGCAGAAACTCTTTCCAGTGCATAGTTGCCATACATGCAGGTCAGTACTTGTAGACAGCAGCCAGGATCTTGATTCAGAAGACAAAGTTTATTGTCATTTTAAAAGTTTAAAGATAACTTTGGAAGTTTATGGATTTGCAGTGAAAATGTAAGAACATTTTCAATTGACTGTGAAAATCAAATGAGTTCTGTTTTTTTATGAGCATGCTCAGAAAAAGTTGGCCGCGGCGGTCGACGGGACTGAGGCGCTCCAGTCACGGCTACTACGGTCGGGGGTTCGAATCCCCCCCTCGGGCATGGATATTTGTGCCGTCCTTAGTATTAGTTAGTTCGTAAGTAGTTTGTAACTTTAGGGACTGATGACCTCGTAGTTAAGTCCCATAAGCTATACAAACATTTGAGCATCTTTTTGCTCACAAAAGTAACTGGAGGGGGGGGGGGCATTATTTGTGAGTTTGTTGATGGACATCCCAATTATTCCAACTGGATGCTGTGCAGAAACAAAACTTTTATTGATTAAATTATTTGTGAAAGTGGGGTTATTTTATATTCTCAAATTTATAAACCAAGCTATTGTCAGCAGTAACAAGAGAAATGAAAAACTAATGAAACTGGCACATGAAGTCTGCTGAATTAGTAGGTTATTGTTTTATTTGCATTGGAACTGATTTTTGTTTGTTTGTTTTGGGTTCCATGGATTAGTTAATGCCTTTTCATTTATCCAAAAATCTCTTTTAGATTGTGGGATACTGTACAGATATTTTGTATCAATATGTGCAAATACATGTAGCATTAATTCGTTTGCATGAAGTACAGAATGTTATAACACATAATATCATTCTACTTTTGTCCAGTAAGAGCTATTTACAGCAGCTTCATTGCCTTGGTTCAAAAGTCTCTTAATTTTTCATGGTCTAAAAGCTCTGATACAGAATAGAAACAGTTCAAATGTTCAAATGTTTGTAAAGTTTATGGGACTCAACTACGGGGTCATCAGTCCCTAAACTTACAAACTACTTATGAACTACTTACGAACTAGGACGGCACAAATATCCATGCCCGAGGGGGGATTCGAACCCCCGGCCGCAGTGGCCGCGCAGACCGTGACTGAAGCGCCTCAGTCCCCTCGGCCAGCGCGGCCGGCAATGCACATTATTACTGAAAAAAAACACGGTCAATTTACATTACCTAAAGCAAACTGTTACACCCATGCAGCGACTGTTTCTCGATGTACTTCTCCGATTCATGATCTGGTAGCAATTAGTAACCCCAAATAAACTTTATTTTTACTAAGATATGATGTCATTCGTCAAAACTAACGGGTGGTATCTCGGTCTTCAATTGACCCCATTACACAATACGATTTATAGCAATGATGCGTTGCCGCGGCGGAGCGGCCGAGGGCATTGAGGTGCTATGCTCCGATGCGCCAGGCCGTTCCCTGTCAGGGGTTCGAATCCCCCCTCGAGCATGGATGTCTGTATCGTCTTTAGTATAAAGTAGTTCATAAGTAGTTTGTAAGTTTAGGGACTGAAGAACCAGCAGTTATGTCCCATGAGCTATATAAACATTTGAGCAATGATGCGGAATGAGTCATCTTAAATTCATATTACAGATTCATATCTAACTGTGGCTACACGCTGAACAATTATTAAGATCCTGCACCCTCCTCCCTGTATATCTGAATCTGTGAATTGATATTTTCAATCCACTTCATTTTACAAAGTACAAAATGGAATTTCTACAGAATAGGAGGAGTTACCGAGGAGAAACCTTTCCTCTTTGTTTTCAAATTCAACTTTGCTCTCTGTCACACATTTTATATCATTTGGTTAGTGATAAATTTCTGCACCCCTTCATGTGCTAAAGACTGCATTAATGAAGAATAATGAACGCCATTTTTTGTCATAGTCAAATGCCTTATACAGGTCACAGAAAATACCAACTGATGCTGTGGTATTATATAATACCTGAAACAATTGGTGAATGAAGGGCATTCTCTGGTAAGAAACTCTTTAAATCTAAACTATGATTTACTGTAGATGATATTGCTGCTTTGGAAGCATAACATTTTAGAATGCATCACCCTCTTAAAATATTTGGGAAATGATGTCCAAAGTGAAATGGGTGGGTAGTTATTGACATCCTTCTTAACATCTGTCTTATAAAGGGGTTTAACAATGACAGTGACGCATAGCCTATGAATCTTTAAGGGAAAATGCCTTGACTAGTGATGCATTGGATACACTACATAAGATGGCACTTATTATATAGGAACTACTGTTTAGTACTGTTGAAAACACCATCAAGTGAAACTTCTGCCCTATGCCTCACCAATATACTCTTTTTGATTCTTCACTTAAAATGCATGTTCTTAATTTTCAAATGTTCAAATGTTTGTTAAGCTTATGGGACTTAACTACGGGGTCATTAGTCCCTAAACTTAGAAACTACTTATGAACTACCTTATACTAATGGCGGCACAAATATCCATGCCCGAGCGGGGATTCGAACCCCCGACCGTAGTGGCCGTGCAGACCGTGACTGGAGCGCCTCAGTCCCCTCGGCCACCACAGCCGGCTCTTAATTTTCCTACCAAATGTAAGAAATGATTGTTAAATATACCTGCTACCTATGACTGATTACTTATTGTCCTTCCATTTAAATCAACAATGATGATATCCTCTTCTGTAGCCTATTATCCTATCTCTCATTTCTGAACATGCTGTATAGATTTAATTATGTTCTCAGAATAATTGATTTCTAACAGAATATGTACACTCTTTGACAAAAAACCTGGCCGCCGGCCGGCCGCCGCTGAGCCTAAGTCCGAGCCGATCGCGACATGGGACAATAAAAGTGGCCGCGCTGATTCGCTCTAAGTCCGGCTATCTGCACAATCTGGCAACACTGTAGACTGCGGGAGTTCATACAGTACTTCTTACGTGCAGTTAGAAGACGTCTCCGTCAGCTACGGCCGTGGTCTCGCGGTAAAGTGCTTGGCGTGCACGTGTGAGTCTGAGTGGTCGAAACCGACTGTTGACAAAAATTTTAATTCCACGTCCCTCGTGTTGCTGATGCCACATGTGTAGGGGGAGCATATGCGTAACGCATTTCACTTTTTTATACACTGTTAATAACATTTCGGCCCAATAACATCGCCGCCCCTGGCCGCAGCACTTGGCAGAGCTCTCCGCGGCCCACTCGCCGGCAGCAGCGGTGGCGGCGCTACACAGCGCTGCCTCGCCCTCTGCCCACAGCGCCTGCCGCCGCTCATCGCCATGGATGTGTAAAATGCTGTAGTGTTACTGTGTGGTGATCCACAAAAAAGGTTGCGATGTGCATTTCAGACACGATTTTGTTACAAAGCGTAAACGTAGCGCAAACGATCATTTTCTCCAATGATACTACGGCACTGTTGACCGAAGACGGACTGTATCTACGTTGAGTGTTGTCATACACGTCTCACTTTCAAAGAATTATACCTAAATGAGCAGCTATTTTGGAAATATACCCAAAGCATCGATGGATTATTATAATCAAATCATGTTTGGACAAGCATGTTTTGAATTTAGTCCTCTTGTAGCTGAAACAAAACCTTTCCGTAATACTTGATGCAAAGATGAACAAAATACGAATCCGTCATCTATCGGTTTCTTCGATTCTATGGACGGTCTTGTTTGATTTGTACACCTTCACTTCGTCGGCGATTTACTGGTTTCATGGACAATACAGTTAACAAAATTATGCGACTATTTGTTCCACAGCTTAACGTTCTTGGTTTTTATTCTGAATGACAGTGATAATTTCTGTTGGACTGCTTCCATATATCCGGGCATATTTAATGAAATTTTATTCCAATGACAGATGAAAGCAATTAGAACTTTGGGTCTCTGTAATGAATTTTCATATGAAAAAATTTAACATGTAAAGATGTGGATTTTTAAAAACGTGTTAACGGTCGTAGACGTGTAAAGCAAGGATCTTAATAAAAAAAAAAAAAATTTTAATAATTTAAAAAATACCTGACGCGGCTTCAGAATTTATTATTTACTTTATGGGATGACAACATTTGATTAATTTACAAATAATTTGTTCTATCAATATTTAAAAATTTTCTATCATTTTAGAACAATAGAGAAAGTTATTTAAGAAAATGTTCTTTCGTTTTGTTAGTGTTGTTACTTGATATTCTTGAAGTAGGTGCCTATGACATCTGCTGTGAAGTTGCCAGGAGACAGTTGACACGAATGGTTTTGTTTGACAGTAAGCGGATAAACTAAAGACGTAACGAGACGAATTGATAATATCCAGCTTTTGCAACAAAACTGATCTGATTTCGAAAAGAGCTAGGTTTTTAGAAAGTTCTATACAGCTAGACATTACTGCTGTAAACCCTACCTCATTGATTTACTCACAGCTGAGGCAGGTTGCTCACAACGTGAAAGAGAGTAGGAGTAGTTAATGTATGAACACAAATTCAGTTGACTACTACAATGTGCATATTCTGACATTAATTTTTCAAAATATTTAATGGGGGTGACTAGAAAAAGTCAAGTGACTGCAGAATTACAAATCAGACTCACATCTACATGATGCCAAAGTTGTGAAACATTAGGCCCTAGCTACGATGTTGATTACATTGGTGGCCTGATGAACGAGTTTTTGTAGCTAGCGTCCTGCATGTTAGGATCCGTAATTCCACTCAGGCTCGAGACACTGTGCTCTCCAAATTTCATATAAGCCACGTGGCCAGCTATTTTAAAAGAGGAAAAACATATCGATGAATACCTCATTGAGCGTATTTCCAGTTTTGTTTCTCGGTTTATGGTTGAATCCTAGGTAGGGATTACCGTTATGTTTACTTTACTCACATTTTGTCGCAGAAAAGTCTTCCTAAATACTCAAATTTTGTCCAGAATCCGTCCAGTTTGCTACCAGATAAAATAAATTGTCCGCAGGTCAATATGGAAATTACATGCGACCTGTTATTGATAGAACATCTTGATACGTTAAATAGCATTCCATTTGAATCCAAGACTTATTTTGAGCACATTATTGAGGTGCTTAATAGATTCCGAACCTTACTGTTGCCTGCCTCGTTGATTTCATAAAATGTTACGTAGTTTGATGGCCGGATGCGTAGCAGACCTAGTTTTAGTTGAATTTGCTCACTACAGCGCGGTGACAGGTTTAAGAGTACAAACTTAACGGCGACTTTTAGGTGCCAGGTATCTCACGTCGATAGATTATCATTCGATCGGTATCGTTGGCAAATAGCGGACGAGTTTAATTTACTAACCATTGCAATGTTCGTGAATTTCATTTATTTCTTAAGTTACAGTCAAAACGCGTAAGTTCGGGGAGGTCTACCGAACATCTGTTAGACTCCTTTTGATGGCTTCGTCTATTCAGAACGACAACTATCTCTTCCCTCGCGCGCCTTTGCTCACTCGGTGTGCCGCATTTACCGAAACGAGCGTGGCTGCCGCCACCGCGTCATATCCCTTATCGACTTCAGAAAGTTAATGAAATAAATTATCCTTCAAGTTGGTGCTAGCATTACTCATGAAGCAAGAACACTTTATGTTCCAGTGTTACTATGATGACTGTCATAGCTATTAAAAATTCGAAAATTTTTTGGAAGTATCTTTAATGCGGTAGCAATTTTCGAGTGGACAAAAGTTACGTTATACGTCAGTCTATTTTAAAATCACGTTTATATAAATATTTCATTAAAATTATTATTTTACACATTTTGTATGTGTGGAATTTTTCAATGTCAAACTTATTGATGAGAACACTACAGAGACATTCGATAAATTTTTTATTTCTATTTCACCTGACCCGTCTTACGTATTAGTCACGGAAAGATCGCGAAGGTAAAAAACAGGGCGATATGAACTCACACTAAGTCTTATCAGAAATAGTTTTAACGGCGAACCATTCACGACTGGAAGAGAAACAGGAGGAACCAGCAGTTGTATAAAAAGTGCCCTCCACCACACACCAATTAAGAAATGGCGTTAATGTAGCAGTGTCAGCCAGTTCTAAGTAAGTTGAAAGTTCAAGGTCTCTTGGTCAGTGGGAAGTTGGTTTGAAATGAAATGTAGAATTTGTACCAACACACAGTAACATAAACAAAGTAAGCTCTATTGCACACGAGACACGAAAGAAAGAAGAAAGGTTACGATTTAACGTCCTCTCGACATTAGAGCGAAGCAGAAGCTCGAATTGTTATGATAAGGATGGGGATGGAAATCGGCCGTACCCTGCTTAAATGTATTCAGCAAAATCATGAAAAACTCAAATCCAAATGGCCGAAGGCCAATTCGAAACGCCGTGCAGTCGAATATGAGTCCAGTGTGTTACCAATGCACCAACTCGCTCCGTAGCAAAAACGAATTCGAATAAATATTGCATTGTCACACGGTTCTGCTTTACGTTAATTAAGTTTCTAGCCTATCGTTAGTATAAAATCAATTGTAAAATTTGTAACAAACACATAATAGACAATAAAGCAACCTAATAAACACGTATTACAAGGATTAAAATTAAAATTGGTCAATGAATTGTGCCGCGGTTTAAAACAGTATTAAGGAAAGCAATTGCACTGTTGCTTGTTAAAAGCTAGTAAATAAACGTATTGGCGTATCTCTTTTTCATTTATTTAGAACAGATGCCGTAGAATGCGAAGGCTGTAATTACCACTATTACAAAAATTAAATGGCCTGAGTACAAAATTTGTAAATAAATCTGATCCAAATTATCATTATGAATGAAGTTAATAAATGAGTAATCCGTGAATGTCCTCTGCCTACATATCGGTTTCAAATGAAGGGCGTCAAAAGAAGTGTTCCACACTTTGAGAGAAAGTTTTCGGATGAAACAAGACAAAAATGACTGTTATACATTAGCTCTAACACGCTTATGTTACAGGATATGAGAACTTGTTGATCTCCAATACTGTAAAAAATATTGAACAAACAAATGTAACGGTAAAAAAAATACAAATTCGAAGTTCAACTTGAAATAAAAACTAATGGAACAATAATAAAGCACAGCAGTTCATCCACTTCACGAGGAGAATTATAGGGAAAATATGTTCAATAAGGAGACGAACAGCAAGAGCAAACTATTTACGGTTACGAACAATATTCGCACTTGTAAATATACCAATGGTAAAAATACGACCGCCTCCTGCGAAATAAATGATGTGAAGCACATTTTTCTATCGACGTGAAATCTGGGATCGACAAAGTATGATCCATCTAGTGACAACGGTAAATGTCATGCGGTCGGAAACGACCAAATGTAGCTACTAGCAAGAAAAATATATCTCATTATTTTGTGTGAAGTAAAGGCGAATATAAGCCTGAAAAATTATAAATACAGGAGAAAAATAAAAGTAATAGGCAAGTTTCTTAGATACGATTCCTTTCTTCAACATATAATTACATCTCTTCTCCACAGAGGACTGGCTACCGTAGGCCGAACTCTACTATGACAGAGGACCGTCCGCTACTCTGCTTTTCGTGGAGATATTTCAGATGGAAGCGTTCTGCCCATGGTCGCTAGACCTAAAGTAAGCAAACGGTTTGGTTTATAGGACAATTTCACTTTGGCGGTTGCAATTAGTTTACAAACAATAAATCAAATGAATGGAGTAATTTGAAGGGAAACTAATTATTACAATTACTTTGATTCACCTGAAAAGATAAAAATATATAAGGCAAAAAGTTCTTCTTAAGGAATATTAAACAGTAACATTATAATTCATCTAAACAGGAGCATCACTATACGAAGAAAAGTTTCTTATCGGGGTTTCTAATAGAAGTCGCTATATTCTGCAGCAAAAGCCGACTGGTCAGTTATATGATTATCGGTTAAAATTTGCGTAATAGCTGCTCTTAGTACGGCACATGCCAGATGCTCATTTTGGTTATTCCTGGAATGTGAGCCGCGTTTGAGAAGACTTAACGTATATACGTCCATTTATGGGACAACAGTCCGTAGGAACTTTCGAGAAACTAGTCGTTTCGCACTTTCTTCGTTTTGTTAAAAGAAACTCTCTCCGGAAGTTGAGGGTAAGTCATCTATTCATCAGCATTTTTCAGTGCTGTTGTCTGCTTTCGAACTGAAGCCTTACTTAGAATGGGCTTTGGTAGCGCAGCATGACTAAAACCAGTTGAAGCATGCTGTTTGTAGGAATGAAGATATTATGGGATGCCCAAGAAGTCCTTCCTATTTCTTAGCAGTATTGCTTCCGACAAGAGGCAACTCTAACCGTTTCCTCAGTTCCAGCATACGATGTATTTTCCAATATTCATGAGGATATGAGATTAGTCATTGCATTTATATACTCTGTTATGCTGAATTAAATTTTTGCTCGCAGGAAGGTCGACCCCCGCTTAAATTGCAAACAATTTTGTGTTTTATGTCGGGATTGTCTGTATTAACTGATTAACTACCAACAAATGTCAGACAAATGAACCACTACTCTCATTTAAGCACGGTGGCACCATTCTCGTCTCTTGATCTACAGCAAAAATAGTTTATTAGTGATATATCGCTGTACTAGTGATGTGTGTGGCTTCAGGTCTATTTTTATCCTCTGAAAAATGTCCTAAACGGTATTCAGCAACGAAATACCAAAACTCATTGCAGTATGTCAACCAAGAGATCGACATTTTCTATTGTTATTGTAATCGTTATCATTCTTCTGTAATACGGTAAACGTCGTTGATTACTATCATTATTTCCACCATTATCATCATTAATTCAGTCGCAAAAGTGTTCTTTCCCATGTGGCCAAGAGACCAGTAAGAATATAGGACAATAGGAGAAAGTAGGCGAAAAGTTTGTAATAGTTTCTGTTGGTTTAACATCGTGATGACAGATACTAAAAACAACACAAGTAAGTCGTGGGTGGCAACATTCGAAGAATCCATTAGACACGTGGGTTCGGATTCTCTTCATCATTTGTTGGCCCAACAAGGCTGTAACACTGCGAAAACAAAAAGCTGGTTAGTAGTCTAGTTTGCAGATGAAAAACATCAGAATTGCACATTTCCCACATATACAGATTAGTATCTGTGTTCATGGCCGTAATTTTAAATATCCTGTCTTCTGAATCCTCAAATGAACTAATTAATGTGTTGCACAAATAACCAGTTAACTAAATTTCTTCTGTCTTTCAAACAAACCAACACATTTCTAAATTCACGTAGAATACATAAAATATTACTTGTACGGCCGTAAGGCTGCATTTTGAAACGCAGTCGCTTTAGAAATGCGAAGTTTTTCGAGACGAATGGGGCAATGTTCATTCCCAGTAACTTTTCATGAAAAAAATTACCTTTTGTCGCAATCTAACAACGTTATAGTTTTAGTCTTTTTCTGTTGGGAGGGGGGGGGAGGGGTGAAACTGTAATCATGACAGAAGTTTACAAATCTCAGTCTTTGACCTGCCGCATGTTGCAAGTTCAATATCAGTGTTTTTAACTTCTCAAGAAATTTGCTGGAATTATATCCTAATGCTGTAAAGCTTCAAAAAACTTACGCTACGTTTACGCTTTGTAACAAAAAGCTCTCACAGAAAGTCGATGAGGTTAAGTCATGAATTAATCAGCATTTCTCGATGATGTTGTCTCCTTTCGGACTGAAGAATTTCCTTATGATGACATTTGCTAGTGCAGCATGGCTAAAAGCCAATTGAGGCAAGCTGTTTGTAAGATTGAGAATATTGAGGGCTGTCGCTTTCAAGATTCGAAGTGATTGATACCTTACTGTTTAGTGACGGATAGGGGACGTTCATTTCCAGTAACTTTTCATGAAAAAAAAAAATAGAGTTTGTCACATTGTAATTGTGTTAGTCTTCTTTTTTGAGGGGGAGGAGGACAGTAATCGTGATGGAAGTTTATATAGCTCAGTCTTTTACCTGTCGTATGTTGCAAGCACAATATGAGTATTTCTGTCTTCTCTAGTCATTTGCTGAAATAATACCCTAATGCTGTAAACGCTGGTTTCGGCCTCATTAGACGAATTAAATGTTTGCATCCTAAGTGTGACGCTGGAAACTACCAGGAGATAGCGCCGCGTATTAATCAAATTCCGCGACTCCCCTCTAGAAGCCCGTATGAGACGGGCGCGATTTCGCGTCGCTTATCACTACACTGGTCTTCCTAGTACAGCTAAGAACTGGCAACATCGTTGCTAACATTTGGCAACACCGTGACAGTGCAGTTACTTCCGCAAGTGGTACTGAATTGTCCTGCTAAGTTCACTTGACATTCCTCTTCTACTTTCATGACTCATGCTGTACGATGCCCATGTCATATGAGAGACAGAAATTTAACTTTTACACTCAAGGAATGCAGTTATTCGTGTAGGTGACTTTCAGGTTAATTTTCGCGATGCGTTAGAATCTCAGCATTGAATATGTGAGACACTGAGGGCACTTGGCGCCAGCGTGTCGTTGGCTGTGTGGTTCTGCTCGTGTCTCGCGATGCAACTGTGCTTTGAGAGGGCAGTTCTAATCCTGGTTGGAGCTCGTGCTTTTGGGGATGGTATTTCATTTTACTTTGTTTTATTTTACTTTATACGCTGCAGATTGCAAGAAGAAACTCTTTAACGGAACCAGAAGAAAAGCTTTATACAATAAGTCCTTCAGAAAGGTCGACTCCAAATTATGGAAATGGTATTAGGTGTCTTCTTTGCTTCACTATACAAACGCCTTTGAAGAAATTCGAATTGATCTCCATAGATACGAAATTTTACTACTCCCTTAGGACCCACATGCTAAGGGATACTTTCGGAGGAAGTGAACATAATGATTAATATAGTTCCTTCATGTAAAATATCTGCTGTAGAAATGAGACATGAAGACACGAACCTTGCAGTGTGTCTGTGTTGCTAGAACGTGCGCTGAAACCTATTCACATAATTTAGCTCATACATTTACTGTAAGGAATCAAAGATCGACACTAAAACATTATAGTGCAGTTACGCACTGTGTCTTGATGACAATAACAAATTACATGAAGGGCTTTTCTGAAAGGACAAGGATCGAGATTCAATCCACAATTAAGTGTTAACCATCGTAGAGTGCTACTTGATTGGATCAACGGTTATGAAAATTTTTTGCCTTTCTAATATATCATGTGATAGTGTAATAATTTGCTCATCATTCATTCAAAATGGGTGGTTTGCTCCGTTGATATCGTGTCTGAAATGCACATCGCAACCTTTTTTGTGGATCACCACACAGTAACACTACAGCATTTTACACATCCAGGGCGATGAGCGGCGGCAGGCGCTGTGGGCAGAGGGCGAGGCAGCGCTGTGTAGCGCCGCCACCGCTGCTGCCGGCGAGTGGGCCGCGGAGAGCTCTGCCAAGTGCTGCGGCCAGGGGCGGCGATGTTATTGGGCCGAAATGTTATTAACAGTGTATAAAAAAGTGAAATGCATTACGCATATGCTCCCCCTACACATGTGGCATCAGCAACACGAGGGACGTGGAATTAAAATTTTTGTCAACAGTCGGTTTCGACCACTCAGACTCACACGTGCACGCCAAGCACTTTACCGCGAGACCACGGCCGTAGCTGACGGAGACGTCTTCTAACTGCACGTAAGAAGTACTGTATGAACTCCCGCAGTCTACAGTGTTGCCAGATTGTGCAGATAGCCGGACTTAGAGCGAATCAGCGCGGCCACTTTTATTGTCCCATGTCGCGATCGGCTCGGACTTAGGCTCAGCGGCGGCCGACCGGCGGCCAGGTTTTTTGTCAAAGAGTGTACATTCATTGACTTTTTATAACCTTTATTATTAATTTCGTAGTGTGCAGTTACAACTGGATCTTTATGTTTTCTTGTTACCAGATGCCTTTCACTTTTGTCTTCAGAAGATATTTTAAATCCCTATAGTGATTCTGATTAGCCTACTTTACATGGATTTATTTATTGTATGTCAGCATTTGGTTCATTATAATTTTCATTCCAAGTCACCTTTTGCAAAATAGTCTTAAAACATTTGTCCTGGAGTCATTAATTGTTGTTGTTGTTGTTTAGAGGGGGCTAAACTACCTGGTCATCAGTCCCCTAGTCATTAATTATTCTATTCAGTTGCACTGAGGAGTATCTGTACTGTAAGGCACTAAATTATTTGTGCATCATGATCAGAAAGCTAGCATTTGATACTGGGCACACAATTATTTTTTTGCTTTGAACTTCATCAAGGAAAACATTATCGTAGCCCTACTGTCTTTTAACCCCCCCCCCCCCCCATGTTGGAAGTTAATTGGGATTAATCATTTTGCTTATCAGTATCCTTTGGGAAATCTATATTGAAATCACAGATTGATAACTGATTGTTGCTGTCTGATACAGCTTAGTACGGAATCTATATGTTCAAAATTTCCCATTGAGGATCTATACCTAGTCACATTTGAAAGAGCTATTTTTCATTATTAATTGAGAAGCACACATTTCTATGAGCTGATCACTATAAAGTCAACTTGTTTCAATGAAC
The DNA here is from genome assembly GCA_026315105.1 of Locusta migratoria. Lineage (NCBI taxonomy): Eukaryota > Metazoa > Arthropoda > Insecta > Orthoptera > Acrididae > Locusta > Locusta migratoria. Next base: position 304,799,297 of record CM048755.1, read on the forward strand.
TTATGTTGTATATTTACATGTAATCACCTGATGATGTTTATTCATTGTCAGCATAAAAATTATTGTATACCATAAACATGTGCAATGAAAGATTGCACTTCATCAAGTGTAAAATTTGTGTTACAGTTTTTTTTTTTTTTTTTTTTTTTTTTTTTTTGTTTTTTTTTTGTTTTTTTTTTTTTTTACCGAAAACCCTACCACCATTTTAAATTTACTTTCTCGCAATCTCCTTGTCTTGTATGGTATATTATTGAAAGACTTACAACGATTTTTTACTTTACCTAATTTAGTCAAATTTCCTGTTTATGGTTCTATATGATTGTAGGTAGATCTGTTCTATTTTCATGCAACATATATACTTAGAGTATATGCATTCTAGGGCCAGCAAGAATTTGCTTAAATCAAAAACACATCTAACAGATTTCTTCTGCCAGAGGAAGACTTCATTTGCCCTGCAAACATGCGCTGAAGAAGTACTCCATAATGAAATCAAATGTTTGTAAAGCTTATGGGACTTAACTGCAGGGTCATCAGCCCCTAAACTTACAAACTACTTATGAACTAACGTATACTAAAGACAGCATAAACATTCACGCCCGAGGGAGGATTCGAACCTCCGACGCGGGAGGCCGCGCCATCCGTAACGTGGCGTTCCAGACCGCTCGGATACTCCCGTGCGGCCCATAATGAAAGTGTGACGAATAAAGGTGTAAGTATGTCATCAGCATAAACTCTTTTACTCGCAAAATCTTTCGTTTTGGGAGATAAACTGTTCTTGTTCAGTTACTAGTGAGCATTTCTGTGTGGGCATTCAAAAATAATTTACTATTGAGGCAAATGCAACGCTTTAGTTGGGCCGGTGCGGGGCGATACGGCGTACCGCCTAAAATTCAAACTCGCTATTAGCGTACGGGCTAAAATTCTTTCTTAAATCTGTAAAAAATAGCCCAACTGTAAATTATCGAATGGATTTCAGAAAGAAAGTTGGAAGGTTTTAGTTGTGTTCGATCATAACCGTCGAAACGTTGAAATTGCACTTTCGCACAATTCCAATGGAATATGACTGGCGGTCAAATGTTCGAACTAGCCAATGGAGAGCTCCGACTAGTCTCAAGCGAGAAAGAGGAAATGCTTCTTACCGACTCCAAAGCGTTTAAGAACCTTGCTCCAAGGAGATAAGCCACTAAATACGCAATGTATTTTGTACGCAATATCGTTGCCTATTCGTTGAAGAAAACAAGTGCGAAATTCCGACATATCTTTTAAAAATTTAAGGGACAGTACATCGCAACATTTTGACTTGTTTACATTGATCGAATCATGGAACACTGCACGAGATACGTATCTTTTCATGCTTAGCAGGACACGTTTTGAGAACGACTCACTGTCAAGATGAAATATTTACCTTAAATATTATGTTCACTTAACCGTCTATTTCGCACTATAGTCAACTTAAGATCTTAAAATAGTGTGTCGTAGCGCTAGTAGGAACTAAAATAGAAGCAATTTTAATCTCTTTGACCAATGCTTCTTCAATCGGCTGGATGTGTACATGTTTAAATGTTGGTCACGATGCCAGTTTTGCTTCTTACGGCGGTAAACGCTTGGTTCCGTCATTAAAAGTCCCACACAGTTCCATTATCCGAATTTTGTAATAGTTTTCGTGTGATATAAGTATGCTTTTAATTCCCTGCAGCAACACGTACTCTTATCGGTTCTGGAACGCCACTCCTGATTAGTTACGATAAGACATCATTGTCCACTGCCGGTGGGTGATATTCTCATCTACACTAAACCCTTGAATACAATAAAAATGAGTTTCAAATTTGTAAATTATAGCTACATTTTATTAGTGTATTCACATGCATAAATCCTTACTTTCTTGATTTTCTAAAGAAGTCTATTTGACTTATTTCATATGGAATGAGCAGAGACCCCTCTAAAATTTTTTCCAACTAAAGCATTGGGCAAATATATAAGAAATGTATGCAGAAAAAGTGCTCAGTGTGGCCATTATTAATGTTTCAAAGGTGAAATATGTTTTCTGTTTTATTTCATGGAAACCACAGTCTAACATATAAACCTATTTACCTGAAACCACTGAGCCGTCTTATTTTACAGACGATTATCGCCCCACCCCCTCCCACTCCTACCTCTTCTTTTAACCACATAATGACGGACTGTGATAATGACTTAGGATCATCCATAAAGTATGAACATGTAACTGTCGTGTAATCGACGTATTATTATCTTCAAATAACATATAATTGAAATAACCTTGATCAAAATTATGTTAGACGAAAGTTTCATTGCCAGTGGCTGTTCTCATAACTAAACAACAGGAAATAAACATTGTTTCGCACTTTTTAACACCGGGAATGCTAATTACATGCTTCTCATGTGCGAAATACTGTGTTTTCCAGCAAAGTAAGGTGCAATGACTGAAGATGTTGCAGTTAGCGTCAGTTTATTCACGAGCTTTTGCTAAATTTACATTTATTGCTATTTAACTATCAGTTGAAAATTCAATTATAGGCTTGTCTGCGCAAAATACTACGTTTATCTGTCACTACCAGCAAGGTAAGCTGCAAGCAAATTCTGAAGAATTACTTCGTAATTTATTGAACAATATTGTGTCAGATCACAACGAGTTTTTGCTCGGTTTACGTTTCTTTTAGACGCAGTGATGTGTCAAGATACTTAACTAAAGCTTGGAATACAAGGATATATATAATATTTAGCAAATCACATAGAAAAGTAAAAGTGGGTATTATTAATGTGTCGTATACGGCGTTAAGGAACAGCCGGCTTTACGACCGCTTGGAGCGCTAGTGTCGCTCCAAATATCAGACGGTAACAGCTTTCACAGATTAGTTTCCTTTTAACTACAAGCACGCGAATTAGGATCTAACATTTTACTTTAGATATTTCGTAAAGATGCTGTATGTAATCGGGCCAACCAATTATACCTCAAAACTCGCGGTTTTGTCAGTTGTTTCATTCTATGGTCACCAGAAAAGAAAATTTGATAATGCGGTAAAACAAACTGAAAACTATTGTCTGAAAGACGATTTTCGGTAGACGTGGATCTTTACACCCTGACACACTAAAATTTTGAACATTGTAAGATTGTAAGTACGGAAAATGTCTCGTATCGGAGCGCTGACAAATAAAACTTCTCGAGAAACAGCACGATTATATTGCGCACGTCACTATGCGTTGTATCCCACACACTTTACAAAAAACTCATGTTCGTTTCTTTCACGTTTAATGCTTGGAAACTCATCTATATATTTATATCGGAAGTGCACTTTTCGTTTCGACATTTTGATTTCAAAACTCGATGTAGCAACGACAACAAAATTAAAATCCACGTACCGGTAGCTGAAAATTTACCTTACACAAAGCCAACGAACGTAAGATACGTGCAGCAAAGACTTCGTTAAACAAGAGCGAAAACCCACTGCAACATTCACAGACAATGGAATATTACACTGATTCGCTGTCACTGTTAGCCGCGAGATTCCGAACTGAACCAGAATATCATCAGTATCCAACGGCCAACGTCAAGATAGAAAGGAGTAACGAAATACTTGAGCGGTGTCCGGCGACAAAACAGAAGTTAAAAAAAATTCTAATCGCACATTATTTTCGCGGACATTTATCTCTTCGTCCAGGACACCCGCCTCCTAGCATAAAATCGCGGACTGTCCGCGAAATCCAAATCAAATCAAATGTTTGTAGAGCTTATGGGTCTTAACTACGGGGTCATCAGTCCCTAAACTTACAAACTACTTATGATCTAACTAATACTAAGGACGGCACAAATATCCATGCCAGAGGGGGGATTCGAACCCCCGACCGCTCCAGTCACCGTCTGCACGGCCACTACGGTCGGGGGTTCGAATCCCCCCTCGGGCATGGATAGATGTGCCATCCTTAGTCTTAGCTTGTTCGTAAGTAGTTTGTAAGCTTAGGGACTGAGGACCCCGTAGTTAAGTCCCATAAGTTCTACAAACATTTGAACATTTGAACTTAACTACGGGGTCATCAGTCCCTATGCTTACAAACTACTTATGAACTAGCTAAGACTAAGGAAGGCACAAATATCCATGACTGAGGGGGGATTCGAACCCCGACCGTAGTGGCCGTGCAGACCGAGACTGGAGCGCCTCAGTCCCCTCGGCCACCGCGGCCGGCTATCGGGCATAAGCATGTGTGTATTGCTCTTAGTGTAAGTTAGTTGAAATTGTTTGTAAGTCAAGGGACCGATGACAATAGTAGTTTGGTCCAATAGGTTTACAAATATTATAATATATGAACAATGTGGGCACTTTTCTTACTGTTCGCAAATCATTTGGTTCCTGAACTCCTTACACACGCCGCCGGTATTTTTAACTATAATAGAAATAATCTGTAGGCGGTACGGCAGAATGGAATGTATTACAGACTTACCATTGTGTTGCGTCGTCATTTATACTGAAATGATAGGTAATGGGACAGCAATTACAGATGGTGGCAGCATAACGTACGTAAGGTGTAAAGGGGCGGTGCGTCTACAGAGATGTCATTTGCACTCCGGTTATTCGCATCAGAAGGTTTCCGACGTGATTATAACCGAACGACAGAAATTAACACAATTTAAACAGGAAATGGCGGTTTGAGCTAGACGCTTCGGATATTCCATTCCGGGAAATCGTTAGGGAATTCAATCTCCCAAGATCAAGTGTCAAGAGCGTGCCGAGAATATCAAATTGCAGGCGTTACCCCTCACCACTGATAACAAAGTGGACGACGGACTGCACTTAATGACCGGGAGCAGCGTCTCACAGCCGCGGTGGAGTAGCCGAGCGGTCTAAAGCGCCTCGCTGCGGAGCGCGCGGTTGCTCGCCGTGGAGGTTCGAGTCCTCCCTGGGGCATGGGTGTGTGTGTTTGTCCGTAGGTTAGTTTACCTAGGTTTAAGTAGTTTGTAAGCTACGGACTGATGACCACGCAGTTTGGTCCGATAGAATTACAAACATTTGAACTTTTTATCAGTTAGTGCATAACCAACGAATCGAAATGAAAATAGAAGGAAAATGAAATTGGGATGCACGGGGCAAATAGAAAAATGAACACGTGATAGATGTAGCTTCAAAGTTTTTTCCTGTTTGCTAACAAATAATAAAAGATCAAGATTAAAGGTGGCACATGACTGAAATCATATTAGAACAGTGGTTCCCAATCTGTTTTGTAGTGCCACTGACGAACGTTCTGAGAAAAAATCTAACTGGCGTGTTTTACTGCCCACTTTAGATTTACCTGTAGTTTTATGATCTTTCGCAAACATTTCGGACATAAATAATAAAAATATAAATAATAAAAATTGATGGACGATACGATTACGACTCTACTATTGTGGTAATATCTATGCACCCAACACGTAATATTCTATCTGACCGTATTTTAACAAACAGCCAAAATTATTTGATATTTGACCTTTGACAAATAAACTCTTTTTTGAACTTTTACCTTTTTAAACTATTATTTTCCTATCTATCCTAAATATTCTTTATCATTTAATTTACTCATCTTAGGGAACGATCGTATTACATAAATAGGATAGGTGCCAATATCGCAATTTTTATTTTATTTATTCAAGACGACCTGTTTTGACACTCTGTGGTGTCAACATATGGTCTCATTGACATTAAACTGCTAATTATAGTGCTCCATAAAATCAGGTAGGTGTACTGGATGGCAGTTACATAGTACTCAAAGCCAGACGAGTTGCGGACGCAACTGTGAGATCTGAAGATGATCCAAGTGACCGAAACATGTAATTAAACAAATATTTTGCAACTGTTGACGGAAATAAACACATTTGAAATAAAATAGATGGTCGGTCGAAATTAAAACGCAAAATATACATAAAATAATAACCACATTAGTGCACGTGTGGTTGGTTTTATGGAGGTGCTCAACATCTGGCGTTCGGAATCAGTCACTTGACATCCCTCGCCCGAAACCCTGCCCAAAACTCTCTTTTGTATACGCCATCTTGCTTTCTGTGTTTGATGATTCTCTTATTATAACTCAAGCGTTGTCATTTCAAAGAATGGCGCACTGAAAATTATCAAAAACACGTCGTTGTTAGGACAATGAATTACAATCTAATGTCTAAAACTGCCTTGTTCGCTCATAACACCTGCCATCGTTGGTACGAGAATTACGGATTACTCTCGCAGCTGTTGGGCGTAGCATAATGGGCAGTGAATTAGTTTGTGATATATGAACATGTTAGACGGTGGTTGGAAACTTACCGGGCGCGGTGGCTCAGAGCGCTCGGTCAGAGGGTTGCCGGCGTGGTAGCTCAGCGTGCTCGACGCCCTCTGTAACGAAAAAACTGAGTCAACGACGAAACGATCAAAATTAAACTAAATAAACCAACTTCCACAAAGGACCGATCAAACCGAAGAAGCAATGGAAAGAGAGAAAAAGAAAGAGGGCTCGACGTCATCTGTAAAAAAGCAAAATTCTCAACGAACAACCCAGAACGAACATGAACAAACGACCGCAAAGCATCGATCTACCTGAAGAACAAAAAAATATAAATAAATAAAAATAAAAAAATAATATAAAAACAAGCCACTGGCGGTTTTTTTTTTTTTTCATCTTGTTTCCTAAGAGGTTTTCGCACACTCTCGTTAATTGAACACAACTATATCCTACAAGATTCTGAGCTGTTCAAAGGTAACAGCTCTTCCTCTGAGAAGTGGATTTGATCTATTTTGTGAACGATCATGAAATACATACCAACGAATTGCAATCACAGACTTCTTTATTACATGTACACAACTGGGCATATACTTTTACAATTACTGTTGTAAATGACATAATTATAATAGTAACTTTGTATAAAGATTAAGTACTAGAGCTTTGTGGAATTCGGAATTACCACACTTAATCCGTTTGTTACTTCAGCTGTAAAAGAAAACGTAGTCATGGTTTGAAACAGTATACTTGCCCTTCCTTTTAGCGCAGAATAAAGTAACATGAACAAAGTCATATCTGAACTACAGTAAAGGTAAAACAATCTACGTTGAAAGCGTCCATAGCAACCATGCGAAAGATTTAGCAGATGCGTTCATTCTAATTAATGACTTTCAACATATTCCATTAATAGTGGAAAAGTTTACTGGAGCCTTTCATCCAACAGTGGATGTGACATTGTTGTTTCTGACAATAATGATGATGACTGAAAGATTTATAAACGTATCATGCAGTAATAATCACTGACATAGGGAATAGTCGCCCGAGCAAGCAATGCCTTCGCGTCATGCTCCAGCGTGTGTTTATGAACGTCACTCTAAACGGAACTGCAGTGGATATAGTTAGATACAAAACTTGATTTTGATTTGGAATCGTTGGTGCTCCAAAACACTAGAAATTCGCAAAAACGCAAGGCGATGCCCTGCTAGCATTACATTCTAAACGCACTCCAGCACATTCGACATACCCCAAATGATACTCTCTGTGGAAGTATCTTTCGCCGAGCATGGCGGTTGTATATTATTGCTAGGTATGGGGCTACTGCATCAGCATACTCTGAAAGGAAGCTAACTGGTATACAATCGTAATCGGGAGACATACTTCATTAAGTTGCTTTAATACTGCAGGTGTATACACTTCTAAATTACGCATGCCGCAGCTGTTCTTGATACGAATTCTGGAGTATTTGCTTCGTCTTCTTTGGTGAAGGAATTTCAAAGCTGTGTTAAGCAATTCTACTTTAGCAGACATGTGATCAGTGACATCAACATAGTTATCGTATAGTGAAGGTATTTATTAGGATTCTCTACCAAATTTCTAGTTTCTGCAAAAGATGGTCCCGTCTTGGGGATTTTGTATCCGTTTACATTTGGCATGCTTTTTTTCTTTGCTTTTGGAAGGGTGATCCAACCTATTTTGTGTGTCGCAGCGGGTCAGTCCCCTCTTTTGTTAATTTGTTTCATATAAAACTCTCAATAGCTCTCGATATTATTTCTTTGAATGGTCTACACTCACATCCTTAGTTTCGAAAGACTAGAGACTCACTCAGGAAAGCGGTAATCGAATTTTTATCTACTTTTTTGAATAGATGTACTTTTCTTTTAATTTTGGTGGATTTGTGAAGGCCGATATTCAGTCTCGCTACGACAACCCTGTCTTCACTAATCCCTGTGTGTGTTTTGATTAGGTCCGAATTATTTATTGCTAAAACCTCAAGTATGTTTTCACAACAATTTACTATTCTAGTGGGTTCATGAACAAATTGCTCGAGATAATTTTCAGAGAATGCGTTCAGTATTATTTCGGACGATGTTTCATGTTTGCCTTCGGTTCTGGACATGTATTTTTGCCAACATATCGAGGGTACGTTAAAGTCGCCACCAATTAAAATTGTATGATTTGAGTACGTTTCTGAAATTTGATCCAAACTTTCTTTGAACTTGTCTGCAGTTGAATCGTCTGAGTGTGGAGGTCGGAAAAAAGAACCAATGATTAATTTAGTCTGGTTGTCAGGTATAACTTCTACATCTCCCTAAGGGGCTCCATTACCCGCCTAACTTTGTAGCTACTAACTACAAGCAAACCCTCCCTCTGTGATAGCGCGGATCTCGCAGACTGTGTGGTGACCTCAGAGTAAGCGATATCATCCGGCTCAGGAACATTGTTCGGAACAGTTAGAACCTGAAATCTGTTGCTAAGACGATCCGGGGAGGCCTGTCGATCTGTTGCCCGGAAAGTCTTTCGCTGCCTGCCATTCGCTGGAGCGAACCTCCCACGCAACCAATGGTGGGACGTCTGCCTCATTGCGAGCAGTAACAGGGCTTGTCTGTGCCGCGGGGCGATCGGTGTACATGCCGGGCATCCCTTTGGTTCCCACGACCAGCCAACAACAACGGCGCCCCTCGACTGCAGCCTTGACCTGTGCAAATGTTCAAAATGTTCAAATGTTTGTATAGTCTATGGGACTTAACTACGGGGTCATCAGTCCCTAAACTTACAAACTACTTATGGACTACTTACGAACTAGGACGGCACAAATATCCATGTCCGAGGGGGGATTCGAACCCCCGACCGTAGTTGCCGTGCAGACCGTGACTGGAGCGCCTTAGTCCCCTCGGCCACCGCGGCCGGCTTGACCTGTGCAACCGAGGTTAACACAGCCTGAAGTTGGGGGTGAAGTGTCATAAACTCAGTCTGCATCCACACAGAGCAGTCACAGTTCCTATTCATGACTACAATACCCAGAAAAACTGACAACTAGAAAGACGCGATGTAAAAATAAATAAATAAAATGTTCAAATGTTTGTAAATCTATCGGATCAAACTAACCTAAGGACAAACACACACACCCATGCCCCAGGGAGGACTCGAACCTCCACGGCGAGCAACCGCGCGCTCCGCAGCGATACGCTTTAGACCGCGGCAGACGCGATGTAGACTCGTCAGAAGGTAATAAGGTAAAAAAATACGACTAGAGCTGGCACTAATCTAACGAAAACGAATCAGACACCTGTCGCGATTCACACGGCGAATATGAACCTAATATACACGCGAACACAAGATAAATTTAATAAATTGAGGTAAGAACATCACAGAACAGTCAAAATATGTCGCTTCCAGTAGGAAGCTGTTACAAGTAGTGGTGTGCTCTGCACTGCGCTCAAAGGAAAACTAGATTGTTGCTTAAACGCGAATTTGAATCTTGTATGCACGCGAGCACCTAATAAATTTACAAACTAATAGAAAAAGCCGCAGAGAAAACGCAAATTACTGTATGTCGCTTCTAATCAGAAGCCGGTTACACTCACGAAATATGAAGGCGCGGTCTGATGCGTTTCAGTCGGCGGCCAAACAGATACTAAGCGCTACCAAAAGCAGGCACGATTAAAACAAAACAAACGAGTGTCGCTATTCACTCAAAGGAGGACTACGGTTAGTTAAATTTGAATTTATTTTATTTCTAAAATTCTTACGTTAATAAAAAGAAATGGGCAAACCTGGCATTAATGCTGGAATGTACCCTGAATTAGACCCAGCTGAAAGAAACTTCGAAAAGTCGATAGGAAAGGACATAAGCTAAGTAACTTATTTCTACCTATCTACATAGATACTCCGCAATCCACCGTAAGGTGCGTCGCGGAGGGTACACTGTACCACTACTATGCATTTCCTTTCCTATTTCATTCCCAAATAGAACGAGGAAAAAAAAAGAATGCGTATATACCTCCGTCGAGCCTTAATTTCTCTTATCTTGTCATTGTGATCACTACGCGAAATCTAAGTAGGTGGCAGCAAGATCGTACTAAACTCAGCTTAAAATTCCGGCCCTCTAAGTTTCCTCAACAGAAATTCACGAAAATAGCGTCGTCTTTCCTCCAGCGATACCCCAATTGAGTTGCCGGAGCATTTCCGTGACACTCGCGCGTTGGTCGAACCTACCAGTAACAAACCTAGCTGCTCGCCTCTGAACTGCTTGAATGTCTTCCTTTAAACTGATCTGCTGCTGGTCCCAAACACTTGAGCAATACTCAAGACGTGGTCGTAGAAGCGTTTTATACGCGGTCTCCTTTACAGATGAAGTACATCTTCCCAAAATTCTCCCAACAAACCTAAGTCGGCTGTCCGCCTTACAACTGCCCTTACATCGCTCTGCAATGTTACGTCCAGATATTCTAACGACGCGACTGCATCAAGAAGCTCACTACTAATGATGTATTCGAATATTATGGAATTGTTTTTCATACTCATGGGCATCACCTTACATTTTTCTACATTGAGGGCTAGCTGCCATTCTTCATTTGAAACAGTGATTTTTCAAGGTATCCATTAATCCGCCACATAAACTGAAAAGCCAAAGAAACTGGTACACATGCCTAACATGGCGTAGGGCCCCTGCGAGTGTTGCAGCACTACGTAGACCAAGTCTGAAGTTGTGCTGGAGGGAACTGACACCATGAATCCGTCCACAAATCCGCAAGAGCCCGAGAGGTGGAGATCTCTTCTGAACAGCACGTTGCAAGGCATTCTAGATATTGCGAGAGTGAAGGTCGGGGTGAGAGTTTAAAATAGGGAAAGTTTAATTTTTAAAACTCACAACCACCAACTGCGAACCAAATTCCTAAACATGCAAATTCCTAAACATGCTGCTGTTTGACTCGTTTTCTAGGGGATGATATCACACGTTCGCAGATTTCCTAACCTGCATATGATTAACAAAAAAAAATGATAATAAAGTCAAGTTCATGAGAGAAAAGGGTGTACTAACTACTATTTTTGAAAACACGTAAAAGTTCACTTTATGTTGTTTATTTCACAATCTTAGAACCCTGTGGCTGATACGTCTGTACGTCGACACATTTATCAAATAAAGTTATAGCTCGTGAGCCCCCAGACAAAATGAATATTTGTCGCAAATTGTTTTAACACCATGTGGCTGTCTCAAACACCGTTTATGTTCATGCCTATGTGACGACACGTGTTACATTAACAAATCATAGTCACTTTAATTCAATGCGATGCACACCTTGTTCCACCTGCTAAATATTCACAAACACACCGTAGCACTCGATTCAACTTGGTGCACTCTACGATGAGCAACCACACGTGGCGATTGCCACACACAAATCTAAAGTCTCCACCTGGAGAGCCTCATGCCGACTGATGCAGAGCGACGCTGCCCGGCCAGCTACCCCACGTGCTCCCGAGTCGGCACTTCCTGACCTCGCGCGCGCGTGCGCCAAAAGCTCAGCTGCCGGGGTTTCTTCCCCTACGTCATCAACTTCCCCATGTGAGCTGTTCTAACCGATTTGCCAACGTACAGCGCTCAGCCAATAGATTTCTAAAACTTTACTTAAAATCAAAATAATTACACTACACATTAAACAAATATCTTCTTACGTTTTTATGTTAGTATAAACATCCTTTGTACTATTTATTATAATCGTGCAATTTCTTATATCACAGATAAGTGATTTAACTGAATATTTAAAGGTAAAATACACAAGATTAATTAAAAATAAAATGAGAAATAGTTAATATATTTATTTTTATAAACAAACATTGCCATGCTAGTTGTGTAACTGTCTTGTCTTCGTTGGTAATTTATTACTTTTCATTGTCAATTAAACATATTACGCCAGATGTGACTATATCAGCTAATGTATTGTTTATTTATCAACAGGCTATTTTGTAATGAGGGCTTTAAAGGTTCCTAACTGCATCGTATTACTTCAAATGCCAGTAGTATTAGAATATTTTATTTCACGCTGTGCACTGCACTGTGCCTGGCACTCGCCATTGTCCCTCTCTCCCCTCACCGGAAACGAACTGGAAAATCCTAAGCTGAAATAAGCCACCAACGTCGGCCTGCTCGCTGGCCTCCCGTCAGCTACAAGCACACAGCAAATCTCAACGTGGAGAATTTCTACCTATGGCCTAACTATAAATGTTGTCACCCAACTGTGTACATACATTGCTACCATAATTAATAAGATTAAAATTGTGTAACATTTAGTGCATTGGCATGGTCAATGTTTGCAGTGAACTTCATACTGTTTACTTATCAAATGCTATTAATTACCAATATTTCTATTGGGCGGTAATCTTACAATACCCCCACTTTCGGCATCAAAACCATGTGCAGGATGGCGCAAGTAGCACCAAAATTAATACATTCAAATGAGCACAGTTTAAAATTACAAAAGTATTGAATCGGATTGACTCAAACACTAAACCAATTATGACCTCAACTAATGCAAAAATAAAATAAAATAAATAAAAATAAACAGGGCAGTGAGAAAATTTCCCAATATTTGTACCATTAAGACCACTTATAGTGTGTGCATATTTTTAAGAAAAGAATCCTTATAACTAATTACATCCATGAAATTTAAGTGTGCCTGTTGTTTATATACAGAATTGGCACAAAATTTATAATAGTATTAACCTTTAGTCTTTAGAGGACCTTGTCCTACATGGAAAAACTAGAATTATCACTATAAAAACTTTTGACGGTGTACACTCCACTTGCTTAAAGGAAATCTCTCACCACTTTGACACTGAGAACCCCAGAGTCATCGTCATGGTCCTATGTCTCCGTGATTTCAACCAACATGCTGTTGCAGCTTAGATTCATGGCACTGGATCAAGCGTTCTTGTTCACACACGTCATATGCACCCTACATGGAACAGGAAGAGCAGAAGGCACTCCTGAGTCAACATAGACAAAAGTTTGCAGTGTTTGCAGTGAACTTCATACTGTTTAATTATCAAATGCTATTAATTACCAATATTTCTATTGGGCGGTAATCTTACAATATGCTCAATATAATGTCTATGTCTGGTAAGTTTTGTGGCCAGCGGACGTGTTTCAACTCATAAGAGTGTTCCTGGAGCCACACTGTAGCAATTCTGGACGCGGAGTGTCTCACTGTCCTGCTGAGATTGCCCAAGCCCCTCGGAATGCACAGTAGACATGAATGTATGCAGGTTATCATCCAAGATGTTCACCTACGCGTCACCTGTCAGAGACATATCCACATGTAACGGCAATTACATATCACTCCAAATCCACACTCCACACACCATTACAGAGCTTGAACAGTCCCATGCTGAAGTGCATGGTACAAGGATTCGTGAGGTTGTCTCCATATAGGTACTCGTCCATCCGCTCGACTCAGATGGAAACTAGACTCAGGCAGCATGTTTTCATTCATCAACAGTCCAATGCCAACGGTGTTGACGGGCACAGGCGAGGCGTAAAGCTCTGTGCCGTGCACTCAGCAAGGATACACGAGTAGGGCCGGCCGAGGGGACTGAGGCTCTCCAGTCACGGTCTGCACGGCCTCTACGGTCGGGGGTTCGAATCCCCCTCGGGCATGGATATTTGTGCCGTCCTTAGTATAAATAAGGTAGTTGATAAGTAGTTTGTAAGTTTAGGGACTGATGACCCCATAGTTATGTCCCATAAGCTTAACAAACATTTGAAACACGAGTAGGCCTTCACCTCCGAAAGCCATTATCGTTGATGTTTCGTTGAATGGTTCTCTCCCTGACACTTGTTGATGGCCTAGAATTGAAATCCGTAGCAATTTTCGTAATGGTTACACTTCTGTCACGCAGTCGTCGTTGATCCCCTTCTTGCAAGATCTTTTTCCCGCCACCGAGATGTCGGAGATTTGATATTTTAGCGGATTCCCGATATTCAAGTTACACTGGTGTAATGGTCCTACGGGAAAATCCCCACCTCATCGCTACCTCTGACATGCTGTGTCCCATCTCTCGTGCGGCTATAACCCACGTTAAAGCTCACTCAAATCGTGATCAGCTTCTGTTGTAGCAGCAGTACCCGGTCTAACGCCTTCATCAGAAACCTGTTGTCTTACATAGGCACTGCCGACCACAGTGCCGTCGTCTAAGTTTTTACTTAACTCTGTGCTAGGACACGCATGCATATACCAATTTGTTTAGCTCTGCAGTGTATAATAAATACAATGATTTGGTAATCGCACTACAACTGTGTGGGCCGTGCTGGAGTGGCCGAGCGCTCCATGGCACCTTGCCGCGGAAGGTGCAGTTGCTCGCCGTCGGAGGTTCTAGTCCTCCTTCGGGAATATGTGTGTGTGTGTGTGTGTGTGTGTGTGTGTGTGTGTGTGTGTGTGTGTGTGTGTTGTCCTTGGGACTAATAACCAAAGGAGTTAAGTCCCTTAGATTTGCAGACATTTGAATTTGCAACAGCGTATCTATTCTGTCATATACAGCTCTGAATAAGATTCAGCATTAAAAGACTGCTGCAGAAAATCATATTTTAATATTTGAAATATTTTACTAGAAAGATTAAGTTGGAATCTTTATTGCCATTCGATCTCATTTCTCAGTTTCGAAGATCTGGAACGTGGTGGCTGATAGACTGCATTTAAACTCCACAATGCCTCCTAGATTTGCTATATAGGATTCAGATCCGGACACTTCGATTGCCACACCCTTCAGCTGCTAGATTACGTTAAAGATATTAATCTAAAACTTTAGTCAAACATAAATTATCCTCGAAGACAGAATGTCACAGATATACTAAAAAGTATCGTAAGGCTATACCTATGGCCGTTAACAGCATCTTCCAATAATCAACCAATGAGTACACTAATTCAAGAAAATGCCTCCAGTCATCAGGTCCCCCTACTTCCAAATTGGTGGTATTCCACGATGTCCTGTGATCTACAAGGTGCGTCTGATACGTTTGGTGAATGGCTCTATATTTTACAAACCGCGCTGGGGAGAATGAGGTTCCCGTGTACAGACATTGAAGAATATGTCAACAAGGCCCCCCATCGTGCAAAGCAATGCAGTGAAGCGGTGATACACGCTGGGACCCAGTTAACAGGTTAAGTGTGAGAACTTGTGTCGTTGCAACGTGGAGCGCAAAATTTCAAAACAATGTTCACATGTTTGTTAAGCTTATGGGACTCAACTGCGGGGTCATCATTGCCTGAACTTACAAACTACTTATGAACTACCTTATACTAAAGACATCACAAACATCCATGCCCGAGGGGGGATTCGAACCCCCGACGGTGAACGGCCTCGCGCATCGCAGCATAGCGCCTCAATGCACTCGGCTGCTCCGCCGCAAGTTAACATCAAGTATTGTTTCAAATGAGGAAAAACGGCGACAGAGACCAATGGGATGTTAGTGCAAGTGTACAGTGTTGAAACAGTGAATAAAAAGTGTGTGTGTCAGTGGCTGCGGAAATCCAACTACGCATGACCTCAGTACTTCGAGCGATTCCATAAGAAACATTTGCTGACAGTTTCCAACAGCTGTCCAACCGATGTCAGAAGTGTATTGTAGCCAATGGTGATTACCTTGAAGACCAGTAAAGGTCTTTTGTTTGTAACTCTTGGTTCCTATATTTCATGAGACCATTCACCGAACTTTCCAGATGCACCTTATACATAAACATCTACATACACTCTGCAAACCACATCGCAGAGTGGATAGTGGAGCATAGATGGCGGCGCAGGTGTGTTGTTTGTGCGCCAGATTACTCCTGTACCAGCATCAGTTATATACGATATCTTCTGAGACATGGTTGTAGAAAAGCAACGTCTTTGTGACCTCACACCGTTCGACGGGGTTTGGTGATCGGTGCCCGTGGTTGAAAATTCCGATTTCGGCAGTGGTGCTGATATTGGGCATCACACGTGAGTCGTGAATAGTTCGTCCACAAGAGACGGACTGCCGGTCGCCAGCCACCCTCGATGAGCGTGAACGGAGTAAGCTGGGTCGTTAAGAGGGGCAGAAGGGCAACAGTGCAACAAACCACGGCGCAATTCAACAGAGGACGTGTTAGACCCGTCTCCCAGTGTACAATCCATAGAAATCTGCATTCTCTGAGGCGTGGGACCCGCGTCACACACGGGTGTAACTATTAACTCAAAGCCACTGGGTGCAATGGCTTACATTTATCACCAGACACCACAGACAATGGCGAAACGTCGGACGAATCACGATTTAAAAGACACTATGTCGATGGGAGCCGGCCGCGGTGGCAGAGGAGACTGAGGCGCTTCAGTCACGGTCTGCACGGCCACTACGGTCGGGGGTTCTAATCCCCCCTCGGGCTTGGATATTTGTGCCGTCCTAGTTCGTAAGTAGTTCATAAGTAGTTTGTAAGTTTAGGGACTGTTGACCCCGTAGTTAAGTCCCATAAGCTGTACAAACATTTTTTTTTTTTTTTTTTTTTTTTTTTTTTTTTTTTTTTTTTTTTTTTTTTTTTGTCGATAGGAGGCAATGTATCTGGCGCAGACCGCATGTATTCATGGATCCCACATGCCAGTAGGGTGTGGTCCACGAACGTGTTATCTTTTTTATGGTAGCGGCTGGCCGCAGCGGAGTGGCCGAGCGGTCTAAGGCACCTCGCTGAGAAGCGCGCGGTTGCTCGCCGTCAGAGGTTTGAGTCCTCCCTAGGGCATGACTGTGTGTGTGTGTTGTCCTTAGGTTAATTTACCCTAGTTTAAGTAAGAAACTTCCTGGCAGATTAAATTTGTGTGCCGGAACCAGGACTCGAACCTGGGACCTTTGCCTTTCGCGGGCAAGCGCACTACCGACTGTGCTATACCGACACGACTCACGATGCCGCCTCACAACTCTACTTCCGCCAGTACCTCGCCTCCTACTTTCCAAACTTCACAGAAGCTCTCCTGCGAACCATGCAAGACTAGCACTCCTGGAAGAAAGGATATGGTGGAGACATGGCTTAGCCACAGCCTAAGGGATGTTTCCAGAATGAAACTTTCACTCTGCAGCGGAGTGTGCGCTGATATGAAACTTCCTGGCAGATTAAAATTGTGTGCCGGAACCGGGACTCGAACCTGGGACCTTTGCCTTTCGCGGGCAAGCGCACTACCGACTGTGCTATCCCGACACGACTCACGGTGCCGCCTCACAACTCTACTTCCGCCAGCCGGAACCGGGACTCGAACCTGGGACCTTTGCCTTTCGCGGGCAAGCGCACTACCGACTGTGCTATCCCGACACGACTCACGATGCCGCCTCACAACTCTACTTCCGCAAGTACCTCGCCTCCTACTTTCCAAACTTCACAGAAGCTCTCCTGCGAACCATGCAAGAGCTGTTCTGTGAAGTTTGGAAAGTAGGAGGCGAGGTACTGGCGGAAGTAGAGTTGTGAGGCGGTATCGTGAGTCGTGTCGGGATAGCACAGTCGGTAGTGCGCTTGCCCGCGAAAGGCAAAGGTCCCAGGTTCGAGTCCCGGTTCCGGCACACAATTTTAATCTGCCAGGAAGTTTCATATCAGCGCACACTCCGCTGCAGAGTGAAAGTTTAATTCTAGTTTAAGTAGTTTGTATGCTACGGACTGATGATCACGCAGTTTGGTCCTATAGATTTACAAACATTTGAACATTTTGATTTTGGTTGAGGCTGCATTATCCTGTTTTGGAATGGATCGCCGCGCGGAATGGGCGCCTGGTCTATGGGTGTCGGATTTTAGAATTTCTTGATATTTATGGTTCGTGAAGTTCAGAGCTTAAATAAGAATCAGGGAAAGTCATTCTACGCAGCTCTCAAAAATTCCCGAGAAAATCGACTTTAAGTTTTGCAAGTACATGAAAGTACCAATAATTAAAGCAGATGCGGCATCTGTCGGGGTAGGTCAGGTGGTTCTATAGCCTCAGAACCGTGGTGTCGGCAGTTCGAATCCCGCCATGGAGGTTTTTTTTTTCCTCTCTTTTTTGGTTGTGTTCGCATTAATACACAATTTTAATATCTAATGGTAATTTTTACGAAAAATGCACATATTTTTGTTCATTCGTAGTTTTCTTTATTTTATAGAACGTTGTTAATAATGATGATTTCAATTTTTAAAAAATCATAAAAAGTTACATTTTTTACAGTTGAATTCACTATTAGTTTACGACGATTGTCTTTGATTGTTCAGTTTGTGAAAAGCTACGACGCTGTTTTTGGAAAGTCATCTCCATAGCTACTAAAGGCTTTCCAAGCATCAAACCTACTACACCAACGTTTTAGGTGACGACAAGATGTTCACCTCGTCTAGCCGCCCGCGGTGGCCGAGGGGACTGAGGCGCTCCAGTCACGGTCTGCACGGCCACTACGGTCGGGGGTTCGAATCCTCCCTCGGGCATGGATATTTGTGCCGGCCTTGGGATACGTTAGTTGATAAGTAGTTTGTAAGTTTAGGGACTGATGACCCCGTAGTTAAGTCCCATAAGCTATACAAACATTTGAACATTTGAACCTCGTCTAGATACACATAAACAAAAACCGACACAATACGTCGAATTAGAGATTAAAAAATGTTTATATAATTGAATTTGAAATAACGTATATTTGTTTGCATCCTGCATGAAGTTACTCCCAGTACACGAGTTCGATTAGCTGGTTAGTTGCATGTTTTAAGGGGTGCAAACTACTACTGTTTTCGGTCCCGTTTGATTGGTAACGACCAGAAATAAGTAAAAAAACAGACCAAGCTGTACGGGCTCTACGGATCGTTGCCGAAGCAGACGTGTTTTGACGTGGTGAGTGCTACATCCCCTTCGACAAGAGAAACAAGACTGGGATGTTGGATGCGGATGACGGCAATTTAAGTGGTCCTTTGACGGCATCAGATTATGTTCAAGAACCCTCTTGCAGTGGCATTGCAAGAGTATCCATGAGAGATGTTGTTGTACATTATGAGAAAATCCTTAAAGAAAATATTCTAGTCGAATTTTAAAGAAAAAAAAATTATAACACATTAGGAGCTCATTATGTTCGATGAACAAGATGAAGAAATTACGAATAACTAAAATAAAAATACGTGTATTTTTCGTAAAAGTTACCATTAGGTATTGAAATTGATTATGTATGCGAACACAACGAAAAAAGAGAGAAAAAAACTCCAATGAGGGATTCGAACTACCGACACTATTGTTGTGAGGCCGGAACGCTACCACTTCTTTTTTTTTTCCCTTCAGATAGACCTTTGTTTTGCGGGAGTTGTTTCAGTATGTTCTTGGTTGTTCGTTGGATATTTGGCACAGCTTTTTTATTACAGAGAGCGTTGAGCCCCCTGACCGGACGCGCTGTGCCACGGCGCCCGACTCCTGAGCTAACTCGACAGATGCTGTGACTCTTTTAGTTATTGCTACTTATACGTACTTGCGAAACTTCAAAGTCGATTTTCTCGAGAATTTTCGAGAGTTGCGTCGAATTACTTTGCCTGATTGTTATTTGAGTTGTAAACTTAACGTACCATAAATATAAAAAATTCTAAAATCCTATGCCCATGTGGTCTCATTGTAAGACATGCTACGGACTGGGCAGCCGTTCCCACCAGAGGTTCGAGTCCTCTCTAGGGCGTGGCTGTGTGTGTTGTCGTTAGGGTAAGTTGGTTTAAGTAGGACTGAAGACCATACCAGTTTGCCCCTATAGGTTTACAAACATTTGAAAGTTTTTTGGAATGGGCCCCATAGTTGTTCTGGGATGAACTATGAATGTCCCGCAGTATGTTGAACTGCTCTGGGATCATTCATAGCTATTTTTGGTCTTCTAACATACCGTCCTGGAATTATTCCATGAACATGCAGTGGAAGTCCGAAGACTGAGAAGGCCATCCCAGACTCCATATTTGGACCCCATCGAGCAGGCGTGGTACGTGATAGAAAGCAGGCCCACGACATTGATCCTATACCCACGAACACACCAGAATTGGTTGCCGCTCTGCGAACGATTTGGTGTCAGCTGCATCCAGAGGATTACCAGATGATTTGTAAACTCACTCTCACGGGATCTACCTGCAACCCGCGCAAGAACACGATATCAGGTGCCTATCGCATGCCATTTGATATGTCAGTGAACTTCAGATTGTACTACGTATTGCAGTTTCTCAGGCTTTCATTCACGTGTGGAGCACAGATATAACGACTCCTAGAATAATTCAGAAGCGCGATGATTACTCTGATCCTCTCTCCGTGATCCGTTCGAGAGGAATACGCATGAAAATAAAGAATATTTTTACATTCTTCATTTAAAATTTATTCTTGAAACAGTGCAAGTGGGTTTTAAAGGAATGATTGCTATCCATCTATCCACCTACAAGTGTTTCTAAGTTCAGGTTTTTCAGAATTTATGTGACATTCTTCCACGGATCAAACGGACCAGTGACCATTATTATGTACTGCTCTTCTTTCCATACAACATCAGGCAAATAGTTTCGAGACTGGACAGTTTATGTTTTCCCTTACAAATAAGCATCAGTCTTCATTGCTAAATTATTTTCAGCAAACTTGAGATATAATTTATAAATTTCTTGATTTATATGGTTAATTTCGTATTTTTCTGAACTAGTGCTTTATTATGTACGCAGTTTATTAACAAAAAGATGAACTAATTCGCATATGTGAGCACTGAGTATAGAATGCCCACTGAATCACAGACAATGGCTATCGGGCAGTGTTGCCACACCGAAATCAGCCCCCTCGAATTCCGCGAATTCCACCACAGTGTTGACTATAATAAATTTATAATATAGACTACAGAAATTACTGACGATATATATGCTAAATAACTTAATAGTATTCTGTGTACGTTTCTAGCTATTTTATTTCATGATCAGCATCACTATCGATAGCAGTGAAGATCATGGATCATTCACAAAGTCGCTGTTAATATCATAATTGTAGATTGATACACTCACAACTGCCCAATCCATGCAACTCGTTGTAATGAAATGATAGAGTAATATACAGTTATCTTTCCATTTGTCAACTGGCGATTTACTTCATTGCTCCAGTTATTATCGACTGCCAACTGTCGACGATCGCCCCTCAGTCTGTTATTGACCTAGATATCATCAGAGCATTCGTATCCGAAGCGAAAGCATATAAAAGCGTGCAGATTAAACTGTATGCCATACGCAGAGAAGACTTACATATTAAAACTGTATTATTCTCTAAATTACTAATTTTAAAATTAACGTAATACTAAATTAAATGTATTTTTTAAAATCTGGATTGTAAATTCATGACATTCAGCTATACGGAGTTAAATTCCACTGCATTTTTAACAATTGCAGAATTCCGCCGTTACGCCGTGGGAGTCAAAAAATTACACCACGCGTAGCGGAATTCCGCCATGTTGGCCACATTTCTGTGGTGGGGTCAGCGGGGTTAGAGGGGGGGGAGGGGAGTCAGCGGAGTTAGAGGCGGGGAGGGAGGGGGAGTGAGAGGACAAGTGACTCATACGTCACGCAGTATTAACACATACCGGTATAACTGCTCCAAGCTGCAGTGAATGATCGTACTTGTTACTCCTAATTCCGTATCAGTTCACAAACACATACAGAAATTTAAAAATACATTAATAATATTTATATATACATGTCGCGTCTGTTCCGAAAAACAGACGTCACTTCTGATCCTGCAGTTGTTTTTATTTAATATTCACAGAATATATGACATCAACTGCGATTAGGCAAAGCTCAAAATGTGTACCCAGCCGGGATTCGAACCCGGGTCTCCTGCTTTCTAGGCAGTTGCGCTGACCCCTACACCACTGGGAACACAGTGATCACAGCACCTGCAAGGACTACCTAAGCACGCCTCCTATCATTAGTGGGGAGGGGTGGGCAATTTTGAAGCCCTTACTCTTACGGGAATTAGTTTCATAACTACGAGTTTGAGTACTGTGGGCAGGGCGAAGCTGGGAATTTGTATCTGTCGGGAGGCGTGCTTAGGTAGTCCTTGCAGGTGGGGTGATCACTGTGTCCCCAGTGGTGTAGGGGTCAGCGCAACTACCTAGAAAGCAGGAGACCCGGGTTCGAATCCCGGCTGGGTACACATTTTCAGCTTTGCCCAATCGCAGTTGATGTCATATATTCTGTGAATATTAAATAATATTTACATTGTGAAAGTATAAAGTAGCTGACGTATTATCCCGCCATTTCTCCCATCAATACAGATGCTTAATTAAATCACTTCGCGATGTGATGCTACAGTTGTAATTATACAACTTCTGACAAAGTTCGGCGAGTAGTCCTGGATTATTAACGTAGATGAACTATGAACTGCAGTTAGCTTACTGATCTTAGAAATTTTTACCTCCCATAACTCTGCACCGCTGAGCTCTGCGATACACGCCCTGGAAACTTTGCATGAAGTCTTCTTTTGGAGTGGTGTTCATAAGCCTCGTCACGTTCACTAGAATGTCAGGAATATCGTCAGATCTCTTTCCTTTCAAAGAACGTTTTGGTCGGTGGAATAGGAAGAATTCTGTAGGATAAACTACAGGCCTATTTCATTGACGTCAATTTGCAGCAGGGTTTTGGAACATATCCTGTATTCAAATATTATGAATTATCTCGATCAGAACGATCTATTGACCCAAGGTCAACACGGATTTAGAAAATATCGTTCATGCGAAACACAACTAGCTCTTTATTCACACGAAGTAATTGGTGCTATCGGCAAGGGTTCGCAAATCGATTCCGTATTTCTTGATTTCTTGATTTGACACCGTACCTCACAAACGGCTTTTAACCAAATTGCCGAATGGATAGGGGATTTCTTGTCAGAGAGGACACAGTTCGTAGTAATCCATGGTAAGACATCGACTAAAACAGAGGTGATATCGGGCGTTCCACAGGGTAGTGTCATTGGTCCTCTGCTGTTCCTTATTTACATAAACGATTTAGGGGAAGATCTAAGTAGCTCTCTAAGGTTGTTTGCAGATGAGGCCGTCATTTACCGTCTAGTAAAATCATCTGAAGATCAAAACCAACTGCAGAACGATCTAAATAAGATATCACTAAGGTGTAAAAATTGGCAGTTGACTCTAAATAATGAGAAATGTTAAGTCGTCTACATGAGTACGAAAAGAAATCCGTTAAACTTTGTTTACAAGATAAATCAATCAAAAGTGAAGGCCGTAAACTCCACAAAATACCTAGGAATTACTATTACTTAAGACTTAAATTGGAAAGAACACGTAGATAATATCGTGGGAAAGGCGAACCAGAGACTGCGTTTTATTGGCAGAACCCTTAAAAGATGCAACAGAACTACAAAAATACTACGCTTGTCCGTCCATTTTTGGAGTATTGCAGCCCACTGTGGGATCCTTATCAGGTGGGTTTGACGGAGGACATCGAAAGAGTTCAAAGAAGGGCAGCTCGTTTCGCATTGTCATGATACAGGGGTGACAGCGTTACGGAAATGATACAGGATCTGGGATGGGAACCATTACAACAATGGCGCTTATCGCTGCGGCGTGGGCTACTTGCGAAACTCCAATCGACAAAATTCTCCTCCGAATGCGATAATATATTGTTGACTCCCACTTACATAGGTAGAAATGATCATCAGAATAAAATACGAGAAATCAGAGCTCGAACAGAGAGATTCAGGTGTTCTTTCTTCCCGCTTGCTATTCGAGAATGGAATGGGAGATAAATAGTATAAAGGTGGTTCGATGAAACCTCTGCCAGGCACTTAAATGTGATTTGCAGAGTATCCCATGTAGATTGAGATCCGGCGAATATGATGTCTACTCAAGATGGACGACAACGCTCGCCTTCACACAGGCAATACCGTCAAACAGTTCCTGGCAAAAAACGGAGTGGTGCAACTTCAACGTCCACCATAGTCGCGGGATCTCAATCCTCCAGACTACTTATTCCCTCGACTCAAACTCACTTTGAAAGGAAAGAGATTTGAGGATATTCCTAACATCCAACAATACGTGAGGAAGCTTTTGAATACCGTCCTAAAGGAAGACTTAGTGCAAAGTTTCCAGGCCACGTTTCGCAGAGATCAGTGTTGCACAGTTATGGGACTATTTCAAAGAACATTAAGGTAGCTGTAGTTCATAATTTATCTACGTTCATGTTACAGGACTATTCACCGAACTTTATTGTCAGAGATTGTGGATTTAGAAATGTTCAAATGTTTGTTAAGTTTATGGGACTTACATGCGGGGTCATCAGTCCCTAAACTTACAAATTCAAATGTTTGTATAGTCTATGGGACTTAACTACAGGGTCATCAGTCCCTAAACTTACAAACTACTTATGAACTACTTACGAACTAGGACGGCACAAATATCCATGCCCGAGGGGGGATTCGAACCCCCGACCGTAGCGGCCGTGCAGACCGTGACTGGAGCGCCTTAGTCCCCTCGGCCACCGCGGCCGGCCCTAAACTTAACTACTTATGAACGACCTTATACTAAAGACGACACAAATATCCATACCCGATCGGGGATTCTAACCCCCGACGGGAAACGGCCTCGCGCATCGAAACATAGCGCCTCAATGCGCTCGGCCGCTCCGCCGCGAGGTAGATCTAGATGAGACATTTTTGTCTCGGACTCTGGTAGCTCGATTCCTTGCGGACGTGGTGTCGTGTTTGCTGCATGTCTATCCTTTAGGTACTTGGCTCAGATAATTTTTCTGTTTCTTTAGAGAGGACAACCGGTCTTCTCACCGAACGTGTTGAGACTACTCACGCACGTTCCGCGCCCGACCCAAATTATCGTATGTCCCCCTGCTTTGACCACTGTACTCCATAGCTCGTAGTCAATCCCTGTATTCTCGCCAGGTTTCCGGTCCTCGTGTGTATCCCTACAGAAAGAAGCATCAGTACCGACAGTATGGATTACAACTAAGAATTTCGGCGTCTCTTCTCTCAGAAAATTCCAATGCTGCAACTGTTAAATATATAATTAGTTGGGGTATTTTTGTCTCAGCTGCTAGTAGGTCTTGTAATCAAACAATATGAACATTTACATTTTCTCTCTTCCATCACTGCCGGCCGCGATGCGCCAGTCACGTTCTGCACGGCCACTACGGTCGGGTTGCGAATCCCCCTTCGGGCATGGATATTTGTGCCGTCCTTAGTATTAGCTATTTCATAAGTAGTCTGCAAGTTTAGGGACTGATGACCCCGTAGTTAAGTCCCATAAGCTCTACAAACATCTGAACATTTTGAATCTTCCAGCACTAAAACAATGGTAACAAGTGGTGGAAGAGAGAAAGTGTAAATGTACTACACAATTTGTACGTACAAACAGCACAATAGTAGTAAACACAAAAGTCAATCCGCTTTTGCAAGAAGGTGAAACTCCATGTTACATACGCAGGGTTGAGAGTACTGCAGCCTGCCGCGGTGGCCGAGGGGACTGAGGCACTTCAGTCACGGTCTACACGGCCACTACGGTCGGGGGTTCGAATCCCCCCTCGGGCATGGATATTTGTGCCGTCCTTAGGATAAGCTAGTTGATAAGTAGTTTATAAGTTTAGGGACTGATGGCCCCGTAGTTAAGTCCCATAAGCTACAAAAATAAAAGAGTACTGCACAGTAAGGCACACAAACAAGACGGAAGTTATCGAAGCCTACCTCACGACGCGAACCATAAAGCTGACTGCTGACTACCCAATGATAGAAGAGTATTCTGAGTAAGACATCCATAATACGATGCTGAGACATCTGACGGAACGCCAATGCCATGACTGGGCTAATATCACCAACCATGCGTCGCGTAGAGCTTCTCATAAACACGTCTTTATCTGAGGAAGTATCCGTTTCTTCCCCCATGTTTATTGGACTTACTATTCTTGTTTCGACTAGTACAACCATCCCTCCAGGTATTCCATACTTATTTTGAACATTACGTATAGTCACCCCATATAATGTTGCTTGCAACTCGGATGCCATGCCGTGCATAGCAATACCACGGACACTAGAATAGACGGTAGGGGTCAAGCCGGCCGCGGTGGCCGAGGGGACTGAGGCGCTTCAGTCACGGTCTGCACGGCCACTACGGTCGGGTTGCGAATCCCCCCTCGGGCATGGATATTTGTGCTGTCCTTAGTATTAGCTATTTCATAAGTAGTCTGCAAGTTTAGGGACTGATGACCCCGTAGTTAAGTCCTATAAGCTCTACAAACATCTGAACATTTTGAATCTTCCAGCACTAAAACAATGGTAACAAGTGGTGGAAGAGAGAAAGTGTAAATGTACTACACAATTTGTACGTACAACCAGCACAATAGTAGTAAACACAAAAGTCAATCCGCTTTTGCAAGAAGGTGAAACTCCATGTTACATACGCAGGGTTGAGAGTACTGAAGCCGGCCGCGGTGGCCGAGGGGACTGAGGCGCTTCAGTCACGGTCTGCACGGCCACTACGGTCGGGTTGCGAATCCCCCCTCGGGCATGGATATTTGTGCCGTCCTTAGTATTTGCTATTTCATAAGTAGTCTGCAAGTTTAGGGACTGATGACCCCGTAGTTAAGTCCTATAAGCTCTACAAACATCTGAACATTTTAAATCTTCTAGCACTAAAACAATGGTAACAAGTGGTGGAAGAGAGAAAGTGTAAATGTACTACACAATTTGTACGTACAAACAGCACAATAGTAGTAAACACAAAAGTCAATCCGCTTTTGCAAGAAGGTGAAACTCCATGTTACATACGCAGGGTTGAGAGTACTGAAGCCGGCCGCGGTGGCCGAGGGGACTGAGGCGCTTCAGTCACGGTCTGCACGGCCACTACGGTCGGGTTGCGAATCCCCCCTCGGGCATGGATATTTGTGCCGTCCTTAGTATTTGCTATTTCATAAGTAGTCTGCAAGTTTAGGGACTGATGACCCCGTAGTTAAGTCCTATAAGCTCTACAAACATCTGAACATTTTAAATCTTCTAGCACTAAAACAATGGTAACAAGTGGTGGAAGAGAGAAAGTGTAAATGTACTACACAATTTGTACGTACAAACAGCACAATAGTAGTAAACACAAAAGTCAATCCGCTTTTGCAAGAAGGTGAAACTCCATGTTACATACGCAGGGTTGAGAGTACTGCAGCCTGCCGCGGTGGCCGAGGGGACTGAGGCACTTCAGTCACGGTCTACACGGCCACTACGGTCGGGGGTTCGAATCCCCCCTCGGGCATGGATATTTGTGCCGTCCTTAGGATAAGCTAGTTGATAAGTAGTTTATAAGTTTAGGGACTGATGGCCCCGTAGTTAAGTCCCATAAGCTACAAAAATAAAAGAGTACTGCACAGTAAGGCACACAAACAAGACGGAAGTTATCGTAGCCTACCTCACGACGCGAACCATAAAGCTGACTGCTGACTACCCAATGATAGAAGAGTATTCTGAGTAAGACATCCATAATACGATGCTGAGACATCTGACGGAACGCCAATGCCATGACTGGGCTAATATCACCAACCATGCGTCGCGTAGAGCTTCTCATAAACACGTCTTTATCTGAGGAAGTATCCGTTTCTTCCCCCATGTTTA
The DNA here is from genome assembly GCA_026315105.1 of Locusta migratoria. Taxonomy (NCBI): domain Eukaryota; kingdom Metazoa; phylum Arthropoda; class Insecta; order Orthoptera; family Acrididae; genus Locusta; species Locusta migratoria. The sequence goes on from CM048755.1 coordinate 304,827,152, forward strand.
TTGGACTTACTATTCTTGTTTCGACTAGTACAACCATCCCTCCAGGTATTCCATACTTATTTTGAACATTACGTATAGTCACCCCATATAATGTTGCTTGCAACTCGGATGCCATGCCGTGTATAGCAATACCACGGACACTAGAATAGACGGTAGGGGTCAAGCCGGCCGCGGTGGCCGAGGGGACTGAGGCGCTTCAGTCACGGTCTGCACGGCCACTACGGTCGGGGTTTCGAATCCCTCCTCGGGCATGGATATTTGCGCCGTCCTTAGTTGTAGCTAGTTCATAAGTAGTTTGTAAGTTTAGGGACTGATGACCCCGTAGTTAAGTCCCATTGACTACAAACATTTGAACATTTGAATTTGTAGGGGTCAACCGCCGGATGCGCAGTCGTATGCCGCGCCACTGACGTCACCAGGAGACCAGCACAGTTTTTCCGCGCGACCATAGCGTTGCTATTATGAGTGTGTCTCCACAGAAATGGTTTCTCACTGGCTCTTTATAGTTTGTGTATGTATTAAATAGTTGTAAGTGATAAGTGATGGCTTATTAGTGACGATGGTGTGTTGTGCTCTTGCGTGCTGTACGAACCACGGCAGAAGAATGCGATATTTCACGAATTTCCGAGAGATAAAGAGGTAAGGTTAAAGTGGATAGACGCGTGTAAGCGATTAGATGCTCTCAGCCCTGATACTGGTCGTGTGTGTTCAGAACATTTTAAAGAGTCTGATTATGTTCGAGACTTCAAAAAGGAACTTTTAAACCTTCCACTGAAACATATATTTAAAGGCAGATGCTGTCCCTACTTAGAAGCTGCGTAAGTGCATCGACGTAGTAAGACAGTTTCTTCTGAATGCCGTGAAGTCAGAGTAGAAAGACGTAACAAGCGAAAAGAAGTACAAATGTTATTATTAACAGCAAATGACAAGGATGACAGCGTAAATTGTATAAACAATTCCGTTGAGGAAATCATTAGGTGTACTAATTCCGAAACCCCCTCAGCGAGCACTGCCGTTGACAATGATGTACTAATTGTAGCTTAAATAACTAAAGAAGTTGACCATTTAAGAAGTGAGAACAATAAATTACTACATGAAATAATTATTTATTTCGAGATGTTCACAACATTCATACGCAGCAACATATGATCTAAAATAAATAATACGCAAAGTCTACGCAACGCGTTTTTACCTCCACAAAATCATAAAATTTATTGCAACCATTTACTTCATTTATACAGCACAAAAAAGGATTCAGAATAATAAATAGAAAGTCAGTCCTTCATCGAGCGGGTATGTCAAACTGTAAGATGTAACAAAAATCAGATTTTTTCACCAAATAGTTTTCCTGCAATCGTTTGATAAGTTTCTCGTGGCGGCCGTTTGTGTCGGCTGTGGTCACCGGGTGACGTCACTGTGCACGGCCTGACCCGAACCACCTGCGCGTGACCCCTTCCGTCTATTCTAGTATCCGTGAGCAATACGATCCCTTAACGTGGACTGAACAGCTTCCATTCCGAACAAACAAATGGACTCGGTCACCGCTTCGGACGAAAATATGTCTGTAGTGTGCATCCCTTACAGTATCCTGCGCAGATTTCAGTACTATTTATGTAGAAAATTCAAATGACAACCAGCTGAAGTGAATGGGAAACAGTATGAGTGACAGCGTCGTTTCCATGTTAGTGTCGTGTATTTCATGACGGATGAAGAAAAAATCGACTAGCTGCCTGTTTCAAAATGATGCCCTTGCTGCAAATGCGTATGAAGTGGTCGCCCGCAATTGACGTTTCTCCGTTTCTGAAGATAAGGATCTCAATGAGAGCGTCAATTGGTGGCTGTACTCACAGGCGACAGAGTTCTGTGCCGCTATTTCGTAGCTGGTGAAGCGGAATAACGAATTTTTGCATCTAATGTAGAACCTGGTGGTCTCGGGTTAAAGCACTCGACTGGAAACCAAAGGGTCGCGGGTTCGAAACCCGCATTTTAACCCAGCATTCACCTCTCAACAATGTGAGGAGTCACCAGAAACGACACGTAGTTCTGATTCCACGCTAAACTGTAGTTCTCCTTTCCTCCGTTGGATAACTAGGGTAGCTTAGGGACACACAAGTCGCCGAACTGGCGTCCAATCGAAAGACTTGCACCAGGCCACTGAGCCACACGAAATTATTATTTCAATGTAATGAAAATTATGTTGAAAAATATCTGCCGCGGTGGAGTGTCCGAGCGTTCTAAAACGCCTTGTTGCGAAGTGCGCAGTTCGACGCCATCGGTGGTTCGAGTCCTCCCTCGGGTCCTTATGTTACTTCAATTTCGTTTAATTAGTTTCTAAGCCTAGGGACTAACAACCAAAGAAGTTAAGTCTGATATATTCACAAACTTTTTTTTAATATCTGAAAGGGTGCACTGTTCACTGATATGACCTGTGATAAAAGTCCCCATAATAAAGTGTTCTCTGAAAAAAATAAAAATCGAAACTTAGTTTCCGAATCGCTCTCATACTTGAAGTCGACTTTTTCTAGACGTAAACAGAACACTTCCTGAGTCCCATACCCGTCGCTGCTGCCTCGACGTGACAGTTTTTACTGCATTCATAGCTGCTGAAATCGTGCACTGGATCTAGTCCGCTTAAAGGTGTGAGATATCGCTAGTTTTCAAGATAAGTATTCACATGGTATATTGAGGCATTATCCTGCTTATAAGGAAAATGAAAAAATTATAGCCACATCATTAATCTTGCTTTCCATTAAGACAAATGATTTGTTTATTCGAGAAGGGAGTTTTCCCAGTATTTCGAAGAAGACGGATAGAAAATTAGATTTTAACTTCCCGATCAAGGCGACGTTATTGTAGGCGTATCATAAGCTCGGATGGAGTTATAATGAGGAAGGAAATTAGCGGTGTCCTTTGAAGAAAACCGTCCTGCCATTTGTCGACTCAAGGGAATCACATTGAACCTGAGCAGGGATTTCTGGACGTAGATTATAAATGCAGTTCTCCCAAACACTAGTCTTATTGTTAATGACATACCACTGTGCCACTTCGCCCTGGGGCACAATTCCACCTCTGGAAGAAATACACACGTGAAAATAATAATGATAAAATGCTTTGCATCAATTGTGTACACCACAAACGCATTCCTCTTAAACCTACGTTAACATGATTCGAAAAACATATTCCTAGCGGTATCTGCGAGAAGTGATTTGTTGGGTTTTGTTTGTCAGTAAACTGGAAGATGTATTACTTTACAAATACTAACTCACCATAGTATAGAATACCACGGAACTTTTGTTTGGTGGGTGATAAAAACATTTTTGTGTGTATAATTAGGCTCATTTACAGTGACTGTTCATCTTTTCATCTTTAATTTCATTTTTCCGGTTTCGTACCAGTGTAAAACTGTAAATGGTATGAATATCCAAGTATGATTTTAGCTTGTCATTACCACACAGATAAATTACAGCCCCAACATTTTCCGTGGCAAACTGGTCTTCTCTTTAATGGTTGAGGCCGTCGGCTGATCGTACAAATAAATAAACGCCGTATACCACACGTTATACGAAATCTTTTCGAGGAGTCCGATAGTGCTTCCGGCTTGCTCATCTTTAGACCGTCAACGTTGCAATAGGTTTCGATTTCGAGCACAGTGAACGTAAGAAATACGTAAGGGAGGGGGGGGGGTGAGTTCCTTATGACCACTTTCTGAAAATATTGTAATCTAGTCAGATACATGATATTTTAAAATTCTGAAAAAATAGTAATCAGTGTCATAACAACATTTTTTGATTCATGGCAGTATAATGTGAATAAATTTTAATTTTCTTTGTTTTTATTCATCTAACTGAGGTATTAATGTGCGCTATTATTGGTAACACACGTTGTTAAAAGTGTGCTGGTATTACTATGAGTCTACTAAAAGATATTTTCAAGTTCTGGACCTCACACATCAGCACATCTTCAAAAAGTATGTTACTGTAGTAAATCAACAACATCCTTTTCGCACTACAGCCCAACACCATTTTCAGCAAGACCATTCAGGATCACGTGTTGCCGCAAGAACGTGACGTTTTAGTATCACAGGATGTCTACCTTTGGCCCTCACCCGCCAAATCACTAGTTTTGTTGCTATTTAAAACTGTGTGGGATATGCTGAAACGACGGGTCGGCAACTGTGACCTGATGCCAACAGCCGTTGATGAACTTTGAAACCAAGCGTATTCAGCATGGATGGCTATACCACAGGGCGCCATTCTCCCCTTATCGCTTCGATGCCATCTCGCATGGAACAAGTCATCAATACCTGTTACCTACCAGGGAACAGGACATACGCTGAACCGAGATGACTGAAATACTAATCATTTCTCCAGAACATACTAATGAGCATGCCCTGTGAATATGAACTTATCAAAACAGTGTTCAAATGTTTGTAATTCTGTAGGACTTAACTACTCTGGTCATCAGACCATAGGCTTACAAACTACTTAAACTAACTTATACTAAGAACAACAAATACACACATGCCCGGAGGAGGACTCGAACCTCCGACGGCGAGTAGCGGTTCGATCCGCAGCTAGGCGCCTTGTAACGCTCCGCCATGCCACCGCGGCGAGCTTCTTATCTCTTGTCTTGCAAGGTGTACTTTTTTCTCAAAGTTATTACATTTTAAATACATAAAGCTGCACTTGAAATTCTGCCGTTTTATTTTCTTAGGAATTGGCTGCCTAGTGCGATTTCCCACTTTTATCGGTGGTCTTGCTTCAGGTATATTCCTGAGACGTATCCACAATGAATATTTACAGTGTGAATGACATTCTTAATGCTGTTTCGCATTTGAACAGTGGTGAATCCAGGATCTTGGTCTGGGAGTGGGGCTAAGCTTATATAAATTTAGAAATTTGGTACATAAGTCTGAAAAAAAGAAGGAAAAAGCTCATATTAGGAGGTTTTACTCATGCTCTGTGGGGGAGAGGGGGGGGGGAGGCTGCAGCTCCATAGCCCCCCCTCCCCTGGATTTCCCACTGCTTTAGAAGAACTGAAATAAGAAGTTAAATGGTTTTTGTTACTCGGGATAATTCCAGTGGTCATTTTTCTACTTACAGTACAGTTTCAAAATATTTACACGGATTAAGGTTCTACGTATGATTTACGCACAGAGGGAAGGCCATCCGCCAAAAGGAAGTATAAAAAGCAAAAGCAGTAAGAAACACAATAATACAATTAACCTGGCGCTAGAAGCTACACATAGTGCAGGCAAAATAATTGTTCAGCATACAGAGTGTCTCTGCCATAGATTGTAAGGCGCATTTTTATGGTGTTTCGATAAATATTTGCAAAAGCGTTTTGACATGTCAAACTGGACTCAGACCTTCTTTAACGCTGCCCATCAGTTTGTTTCCTATTGCAGATAAGGGAGTGAGTCAGTAAACAAGTCGCAAACTGAGGTAGACACGCCAGCAATGCGCGCTGTGTAGGGGTATTTCTCTACCACTACGACACATCCGTCTTGTGGGTTGCAGCAGTTTAAGGAACCAAATGAAGTTACAGCTCAAGAGGTCACTTGCAGGATGGAAAATTCCAAGCTCCAGGCATATGCAAGCGAATGCAAACAAAGAGGTATGTAAACAGTCAGATGCGGTTGGCAATGCCCGTATAAGTTCACAGATGTCTGGCAGAAAATGTTTGTAAACCTGTTGGACCGATCTGTCATGTTCAAATGTTTGTAAACTTATTGGACCAAACTGCTTCTACACTTACAAACTACTTAAACTGACTTACACTAAAGACAATACACACACACACTCATGCCCGAGTGGGGGACTCAAATCCCCGGCGGTAACGGCCACCCAATCGGTAGCGCCGGCCGCGGTGGCCGAGGGGACTGAGGTGCTCCAGTCACGGTCTGCACGGCCACTACGGTCGGGGGTTCGAATCCCCCCTCGGGCATGGATATTTGTGCCGTCTTTAGTATAAGGTAGTTGATAAGTAGTTTGTTAGTTTAGGGACTGATGACCCCGTAGTTAAGTCCCATAAGCTTAACCACTTAATGCCTGAATTCATTTCTACTGCAAGGAAAAATCAAAAATCATATATTGTGCTCAATATTGGGGTCTTAAACCATTTATAACATCAAATATAAGAAATGTTATACATAGTTGGTATAATTAGGTATGTGTCAAATTTGCGACAACAGGCATTTGAGAAATAAAACACAACTCTTCATTGAGAGAATTTTTTTTATTGTTCTCATAAGATTTAATGAAAGAAATGAACATGTGTTTGAATTACAATTATGGTTACTTATAAATCTAATGCAGTGGATCAACATTTCTTTGCTCATGAAATTGCCTAAAACAATTGGAATTTTTGTTTAGGCAAAGGTGAAGTTTGCATTTCGCACACATAACGACTGTTTGCCCTTTACAGCTGGGACTTTTGTATCTTTGCCTTCCTGTTACACAAGGCCAATGACCTACTTCATCGGTACGGGTAGATTTATCAGGGACTGGTTTCATTGGACCCCGACGCTTCTTACGTTGAATTTCCGTTTCCATACTTAGTAAGGGCCTACCCCTCTCTTTTCGTGTCATGTCTTTTCCTTGCTTACAGAGAGCATCTGCTATTCTGGATTTGAATTCCAGAAGATCGTTTTGTTTGCGACGGGGAATTTCGAAAGCATCACAATACCTTCGATACAGCAACCACGAATTCACTATCACAAGATCAACTAGGTAATAATGTATGGTAATACTTCCTTGACTTTACGAAAATCCTATAACACGAAATTAGAGCGTCAAGTAAATCCACCCCTCCCATGAATGTATTGTAAACTGTAACAATGCTAGGGCATGGTACTTGAGTGCGTGCTTTTTCTATCGGTCCCATCTTTTTATTGTGATCACAGGATGAGCAGATGCAAATGCACTGGCAACAATTACACCTCTGCTGTCAAACCATCGTCCTTTCTTCGTTTTATTTTATAGCTTGCATTTGCCCATAGAAGTGCCCAAGTGCCTGATGACGCATATTTTACACAAACCGTATTTACGTGTTCACTGAAAGTTTTATCTGCTTTATCACATCTAAATATGATATAAAATACTTAAAAGTTATTACAAAAACAAAATATAATTTTCAAAATGCAACTGACCTCTGCATTTAGCAGTATTTCACGGAACAATGAACACAAACTCAGGTCTCGGTTAGCAACACGCACACAATACACAAATGTTGTCATTGAAAGACAGTCAATGCTCGGTAGATGGTAGCACATGTCACACGCACTGCGCCGGTCCCTGTAGAATCTGATACAATCGGCGCTGGGGTCTGAAAACACTTACTCTTCCATATATATGGGTCACAACGGTATGAGGCGAATTTGCGACAACCGGCATTAAGTGGTTAACAAACAACAACATACCAGTCGGTAGCATGACGCCGTAGACCACGCGGCCATTCCTTGCGGCTGTCTAGTATTGGCGTTAGTTCGGTTTCTGCCGTTAAAATGTCAGGTTATCGCGATGTAAGTGAGTTTGAACGTGGTGCTATAGTCGGCGCACAAGAGGTGGGCACAGCAATTCCCAAGTGGCAATGAAGTGGAGATTTTCCCGTACCACCATTTTACGAGTGCAACGCGTATATCGAGAATTCGGGAGAACATCTAATCTCCGACACCGCTGCGGCCGGAAAAAAAAACAATTCTTCAAAAACGTGACTAACGACGACTTAAGAGAATTTTACAACCCGACAGAATTGCAACCGTTCCGCAAATTGCTGCGGGTTTCAATGCTGGGCCACCAACAAGTGCCAGCGTGCGAACCATTCAACGAAACGTCATAGAGATGGGCTTTCGGAGCCGAAGACCCGCTCGTGTACCCTTGCTGACAGCACGACACAAAATACCGTCCGAGGTAGCGCAGTGGTAACGCACTGGACTCGCATTCGGAGGGATGGTGGTTCAAATTCACCTCCGGCCATCCTGATTTAGGTTTTCCGTGTTTTCCTTACACTCCAGCCAAATGCCGGGATGGTTCCAAACAAAGGGTACGGCCGATTTCCTTCCCAATCCTTACCCAAAAATTCCGAGCCCTAGCTCCGTCTCTAATGACCAAGCTGTCGACGGGACGTTAATCCCTAAGCTTCCTTCCTTCCTTTACGACACAAAACGTAATGTCTAACCTAAGCCCATCAAAATCAACATCGGACTGTTGCTGTGTGGAAACATGTTGTCTGGTCAGACGGGTCTCGTTTCCAGTCGTACCAAACAGATGGACGTGTACTAGTATGGAGACAACCTCATTAATCCATGTATCCTGCATGTCAGTAGGATACAGTTGAACACGTTGGAAACTCTGTAAAGGTGTGGAGCGTGTGCAGCTGGAGTGATAGGGGACCCCTGATACGTCTAGATACGACTGACAGGTGATATGTATGTACGCATCCTGGTTGATCACCTGCCTCCAATCCGACAGATTTGGGCAATTTCCGGACGGCAATGCGACATCCTGCACCTCCAGAATTGCTACACAGTGGCTCCAAGAACACACTTCTGAGTTTAAACACCTCTGCTGGCCACCAAACTCCCCAGACATGGTCGTTATTGAGCATGTCTGAGATGCCTCGCAACGTGCTGTTCAGAAGAGATCTCCAGCCGCTCGTATTTTTAAGCCCTGCAGGATGCATGGTGTCAATTCTCTCTACTACTACTTCAGACATTAGTGGAGTCCATGCCACATCGTGTTGCGACACTTCTTCGTGTTCGGGACTGGAGCAGACTCGTTTACCACAGTACACCAATAATTTAATAACAGCTTTCACGTCCCGCAGCTATGCTCCTGAATTGGTACAGAAGCAAATTCCCAGGGACACTTCCTCATCCCCCAAACCCAGAATCTTTCACAGAAGAACCCCAAAAGTGCCCCTCTTGTCACAGAATACTTTCCGGGACTGGATCGGACTCTGAATGTGGCTCTGCAGCAAGGATACGACTTCCTTAAATCTTGCCCTGAAAAGAGATCCACCCTTTATGACATCCCTCCCACTCCACCAAGAGTGTCTTTCCGCTGCCCACCTCGGCTCTCTGAACAGAGCCTCTGCCTCAATTGGTGTCTCTGTCCTACTTCTTTGCCTTCTATAAATGTCTGCCTTGGTGTGTTTGCTTGTGTATATGTGTGGGTGTGCTTGTTTACCTTTCCCTTTTTCCCCTAAGGTAAGTCCTTCCACTCCCAGGATTGGAATGACTCCTCATGTACTCCCTTAAAACCCACATCCTTCCCTTTTTCCCCTCCTTCCTTTCTCTATTCCTGATGAAGCGGCCAACGGTTGCGAAAGCTTGAATCTTTGTGTATGTGTGTGTTTTTATTTGTGTTTTGGTATCTGTCAACGAGCCTGTGCTTTGGGTAAGTTAAATGAAACAGTGTAACTACTGCACACGTTAAAATTCATTTACAAACATATAAAACAAGACACACAAACTAGAATAAAAAGCTGGAGTATTTAATTTGTACAGATAATATTTGACATGTTTATTTAATTTTTGACTGACTGATAAAATTTTAAATCATGTTAAAAGTACTTTGACTTAAGAGATAATTGTTGGTCAGAAAGGTGAGAAGCTATGTTATGCACTTGAACCGAAACTGTAGAACAGACCAGTCAACATCTTACGTCTTGGAAAAATGTCAAGTAATGATGTACCATAATAAATCATTTTAATGGTGTACTTTAAACCAAATAAACAAATATTTCATTAAAAGTCTGTGTTATAGAAGTTATTGTCATCAGAAAGTAAGCAATATGTCTCCAGAGTATTTTTTACATACTGAGCATCACATCTTCAAGTCTGACATATATTTTATCTATTTTTTATTTATTTTCCTGTACACAACTCTGAGAACATCTGCCAAGAAAAGAAAGGAAGAAAACTCACCAAATGCTATTAACACAGTCGATGACAGTGATGGGCAGAAACCAAACTAAGAGGAACGTCATGACCTGTAAGAGGTCTTTATGACTTTATGAGGATGGAGTCCTTGTTGCAGATCTGTTGGGCTTTGGGGGAGGCATGGGGTATATATTTGCAGATATAAAGTAAGCAGTGGCATGGGGAGAAGAGTTTAAATAGTAGTTGTCTTGGGATGGGAGACAAAAGGAAATTGCTGTCCATTGTAACAGAGTCGGAGGCGAAAGGAGCATTTCTGGTAGGGGTGGGGGATGGGAGACTTTTGGGGGGCAAATGGGGCATGATCTGCACTAGTACATATGGTAGCTGTTTTGGAAATTGCAAGGAGAGAGGATGGTTGGGTGACTGGTCTGACAGACAGGCACTTCCTGCGGGGTGTCAATTACAAGTGGGGGCAAATCAGTGGCCACGGTGGCTGACAGGTGTGTAGATGAGAGAGGAATTCTTCTGAATATGTTGTGTGGAGGAAGAGAAGAGGCTGTGGGAAGGTGAGGCAAACACAGAGGGAATGATTCTTCATTTGTGTGGCCATGATGTCCGTAGTTGCCCATCATAGTTATAGAGAGAATGACTGGGAGAGGAGGGGAATAGAGTAGGGGACTGTCTCAAAGGACTGAGAGGAGGAAGAGGAGGAGGTGTAGACGACAGAGATGGTGGAGAAACTTTCCAGGATGGGGCATAGGGAGGGGGAGTGAGCTTATGTACAAACAAAGAGTAGGGTGACAGCAGCAACAAGCAGGCGGGCAACAGCAGGCCCGGGGCGTTGGTGCGATGGCAGACTGTGGTGGCAAGCCAGACGGCAAGTCCGACAGTCAGGATGGAGGGGGTGGGATGGGCTGGCTTGGGACTCCAAGGATCTGGAGAACCGGCGGTGACTGTGATATGGTGGTATCACGGTTGGCGACAAGGTTGGTGATGCCAATGAACAATGATGATAATGAAGAGAAAAGATGAGGACAGATGATAACTACTTTTACACCACGAACAACCAAACAAAGGGACACAGAAGAATGAAAAACTTAGGGGAGTATCCCTATCAGTCTATGCAAGGCAGACAATTGCAGCAGATTGCACAAACTCAAGAGAGCAGCTCTTGACAGTCTAAGCAACTCTTGCAAGTAGGATGTCTGAGAATATGTGGTGAGACAATGGAAAGAGCTACACTTATCAAAAGGAAAGAGTGAACGTTATTTCTAGCATCAAGATATTGGGTATGCACAGCAAAAACAAGTTGCAAACTATATTCTGACCTCCTTGCTGCAACCTGTTTTCTAACCTGCTTGTTGCAAACTGTGCTGCTCATCATAACATGTTTTGTTGAACCAATTTCTTGACAGTGATAGAATGTGCTGCCACCTCATGCAGAGGTTAAGAAACACAAGTAATTGGTGAGTTCCCTCAATTGACTCTGTGCTCGTATCAGATTATTTTACATTTATGTTGAGTATTTCACGTGTATCACTATTGAAATGTAAGGCACATTTATTATAAGCTAGGCTCACGGATAAGTCAGGAAAACAGATTTCATTGTGTTTGCTTCACAATTGTTGGTTTTAATGTTATTACCAGTTATAAATTACCTATATGTAAATTTTATCCTTCCTGCATTAGTAGCCTAGACTGGCAAGAGCTACTCACTTGTGCTTGTGTTGTCCGCTGCAGTTACCTTCCTCGCATAGACTGGTAGGGTTACTCCTCTGTGCTTTGCATTCTCTACGCCCTTGTGTTTCATAGTTCACCTTAAGAGAATAGTTATCACTTGTCCTCATCTATCACTTCATCTTCATTGTCATCATAATTTCTTACAATCACCTGCAGCCCATGGTGCCACCGATGCCACCACAGCCACTGCCGCTGCCATCACAGTCACTGCCAGCACCTGGAACCCTCGAGTCACCATCTCCTGCCCTCTGCCCATCTGACTTGCCACCTATCCTACCCTGCCTAGTCATTGCATGGATCTGCAATCATTGCCTGTTGTCGTGCCATCGCCATGGAACTTTGGTCTCCATTTCACCCTCACCCCCTTCTGCACCTCTTCTCCCCAGCAACCCCAAGCTCCAAACGCCCACTCACACTGCTATGATCACCAAGCTTAGTCTGGGGATCACTGATCTGATGTGTTGGATCAACTCAATTCCCACCATGTCCTCGAAATCCACTCTGACAAAAGAATCAACTGTGCCCATGGTCCGACATTCCTTATGCAGTTTTTTTAGAATCTGCTCACCCCATTCACTGCCACCTCACCGAGGAAACTCTCATCTATGACTACAGGTACACGGTGGCTACATCCCACTCCCCTCCTTCCTATTGATGCCAGCGATGTGTCACTTGTAATGACAATCTGATAACCAAGTGCAATAAGCCCCCAACGTGTTTCCACTACAGAAATCCCCACTTCCTCAAAAACTGACCCAACCTCACCTCTCCCCCCAACTATGCAACATTTCCGTCGAATCCCGCCCCCACCTCTTCCTAGTGGAAAACAAATCCTTCAGTCAACCCTGAAATCACTGTCAACATCTGTCACACTGCCCCCCCCTCCCATGCATCCTAACCACTCCCTCTTCCTACCTCTCACTATTGAGGACATCATCCGATTTGTCACCACAGTCCCCAAAAAATCTACATCTCCTCATCCCTGCATGAATTTTCCACTTCCACCCACTTCATGTTCAAACATGATACCTTCACCACATTCAACCACAACTACTCCCACTTCATGTCTTCCTGCCTAGAAACCCTTGTTTAAAGCACACTCTATTCCCCTGTTCACTTACTGCCTCCCCTGATCTCATGGCAAGACATTCCTACAACCTCCTTTTCCAAAACATTGGATCCTTTACACCAAAAACACCTGTATATGCACATCCACTCCCAACTACACGAGGATATCTTCATCCTCAATTAAACCTTCCTAAAACCCTACCACTGCACAGTCAGCCCCCATCCCCTGGCACAATGCAGGATCATGATTGGCAACATCTGCCATCACCCAGTCCAGCTCCAGCCCCTCTTCAGTGACCTCACCTAATACCTCATCCTCAGTCTTTTCCACCCCTTCTTGACTGTCACCTGTGACACCATTTATATCTGCTCCACCTACCCTTTTCTATATGATATCCTGAGCCACACTGATCGATCCTTCAGCACCTGTGCCATTGCTGCTGACCGAAACATCCACTCCCAATTCTGTGCACAGCTCCTGCAGTGGTATCTGTTCCTTCCCATCCATCAGGGTGACCTCATCCCCTTTCCCCAGTCCATGTATCCCGAAAGCAGCACAATCTCCAATGTTGTCCACACTTCCCTCAACCTCCTTGGGTGAATCAAGGTGGAAGTCCTTGACATTATAAGCAGTGTCATGCTTTCTCACCTTTGGCCAATGCCATCATCTCACCCCCACTCCCCACTTTATTCCTCCTCCTAAATTCATCCACATCTACTCCCAAGATGACTATGACGCCTACTGGTGAACCATAGATACACAGGTTGCCAGCCACACCTCCCTTCGCATCCCTGAAGACATCAATCATGCTGCTTACTTTTCCCAACAAACTTTGACTGATGCTGTCCATATTAAATTCCAACCAAAGCCAATTATCCTATCATCCCATCACACATCCTTCCTCTTCCTCCTCTATGAATCCCATCATAAACTCTACCATTCCTTCCTCCACACCCGTGACTGGGAAATACTACAACAATTCTGGCAACTCCAAAGACACACCTGCAACCTTCTTACTGTGAAAAAATGCCAGGGTGGGTGACATAAATGCACCTTTCTTAGTGCTACACTTTACATCCACTCCGCCAAGTACTGGTCCATTACTGAGAGCCACTCATCAGATAACTATAACCTCTTCCATGATGGCCTCGCATTCTCTGATAGTGCCAGTAAGGCCAATCACTTATCCTCCTGCTTATCTGACATTTTTTCCATCTCTGAAAATCACAACTTTCACTACTCCATATTTCCCACTGTCTATGAGAGTACCAACACATCTGCCCCACCACTCGCACCTAGTTTCCAGTACTTGGATCACATCCCCCTTTTTGACCTCAACACCCCCTTCACTGCCCTGAACATACAACTGACACTTCATATTAAATGCAAGACCACTCTCGGCCATGACTGCCTCACCTTCTGGTACATTTGTGCCTGCTCCCTGTCCTTCTGCACTGACTTTGCCACCCCATATAATGCCAACCTGTTTGCTGGATTCTTCTTTATTTTGTAGAAAACCTCCTACATCCTTATGTTCCCCAAACGCAACAAACCTCCATCTCCCACCTCATCCTATCGCCCTTTAACCTTATAACAGCTTTCAATTCTGAAATCTACACTCTTCCACTGTATCCATCAGTACTTATGACAACAACAACTTCTTACCTTTCCCAATGTCATTTCTGACCCTCCTTCCCTGCCAATTACCAGCTCTTTTGCCTCACCTATCTCCCCTCCCTCCAGATCAATTCCAGACACTCAGTGATCATTGTCTCCCTAGATACAGAAAAGCCCTATGACTGTATGACATTCCAGTCTCCTATTCAAACTCCAGACCTACACCCGTCAGAATTAACTATGTCCAACTCATTGCCTCTCCCTCTTCCACTGTACCTTTAGCATCACTGTCTACAACTACAGATCCCATACCTTCTACCCCTACACCAGGGTGCCACATGTCTCCATCCTCTCTCTATCCCTCTACCTCCTTTACTCATCAGATGCGCCTCAACTCCCACCTTCCATCCCCCTTCTCCAATACACTGATCACCCTCTTTCTCGCCCTCACTGCCAACATTCAATGCTTCGAAAACCTCCTTCAAACCCCCTGCTCCCAGCTTTACACTTGGTGGAACTCCTCTCCGACAAATACCAGGCAATCGTCATAGGTTGTACCACTTCCCCCTTCTGGCTCCATGATTTTTCCTTACCTCCATGATTGGCCCATCTGTCTGACCCCTACCCTGAAATATCTTGGCCTAACCCTTGACGTTTTCATTCAATGGACCCCTCCCACTCCCTTAAAACAATCCAGGAAACAGCTCACCTCCAGCCATCAATTTTTAGGTTTTCCATGATTTTCCTAAATCACTCCAGGTAAATGCAGGGCTGGTTCCTTTGAAACAGCATGACCAATTTCCTTCCCCAATCCTTACTCAAAAATCCAAGTGTGAGCACCATCTCTAATGATCACACTGTCAACAGGACGTAAAACCCTACGCTTCCTTCCTTTTTTTCTTTTTCTTAGACCTGTTAGACCCATTGTGGTCCTAACTTCACTTTCTGGCACTCCAACTGTAGGTTTTGAAATATTGAGACAAACTTGATGATCACTCTCTTCCTAGGTAAGCTTCACTCTTCTGTTTTCATTACTCCGAAGTTTCAAGTCCTCTTGTAGCTCAGCAATAATTGATAATAAAGGATTTTTATCTTCATCAGGTACAGCTGATGTTGATGTTACCTATGGTACTGAAGTAACCATCAGGCCTGCTCAGCACTTTTTTCAGGTAGGTTATTTGCAATAATGTTTGCACAAAAAAGGGATTATAATGATTGTGCAAATCACACAAGATGTAATTACATTTCACAAATTTAATATTAAGAATAAACTTGTTTTTATGGCAGCTGAATCATTACCTACTACTTTGACTGACATTATTTTGCCCTTATGTATACTGTTACAACCAGTGTGCAAAATGCAATAATTCTTGTATAGATGATATAATTGTTAACTTTCCTAAAGGAAATTACTCAATAAGTAATATTCATGATCTTGCAGATCATGACATTATTACTCAAACTTTGTATTAAACAACTAAATCACTCTTATATGCAAAATAATGTATGATATGTATACAAAAACAAAAACATAAGTACATTGTCATTTATTAACAGTTTAAAAGATACAAACTGAAATTTTGTCTGGAAGTGTTCACTGGCTAATGCATATATGTCTTTGAAAACTTTTTAAAAAAACATATAGAATTTTTGTATTCCTGTCCACATTTGATAAAAATTAACTCTTTCAGAACACAGAAAGATATAATGTTTAACTAGCACTGAGGAACTGATCCAAATAAGACAAATAATGCTACTAATACATACTGCATATAAAAATTCTTCTAAACAAAGGCAACTAACAGATCTTCAAGGGAGTAGCTTAATGCCCATCTGTCAATAGAACATGTATTTGATTGGTATAATACCACACCCACCAAAATTAAAGTCTCAAAATGATCAAATTCTAATAATATAGGCTGCTACTAGCTCTCCAAATACAGGGTGTCCAGAAAAGGGCTCCCTGATTTCAAAATTAAATATCTCGAAAACAAAGATCAATAGAGGACTGCAGTAAACGGTATGTTTATTGTGAATGCTGTCAGAAGTTTATACAGCAGTTTGAAATAATAGTTACAAAAGCTGCTAACAGATGGCACTGTACGCTGTACAGCTCATATCAGCATACATAAGTGAAATAATTGTATGAAAAAACTCTTTGCAAACAATCACATCACAATGTTCTCAAAATGTTCACCATTGGCACTAGGGGTGGCGCAAATGAAGAATGAAATTCGCCATCACATTTCATAGTGTCTCAACCGAAATGGATTCACATGCCACAGAGATCGCCGATTCAAGTTCGTCCAGCGTGGCGGGATGCTTCGGGTACACCATGTCTTTCATTGTGCCCCACAAAAAAAGTCACAGGGAGTCAAATCCGGTGAATGTGGAGGCTAATTCATGCCTGCACCAATAAATTTGGGATATTCCAAAGCAATGACTCAATTCCTCAAGAAAGCGAAACACTTGCTCGGTCAGATGTGGTCGGGCTCCATCTTGCATAAACCATTCAGTACCTGGTCGATCCTCTAACACTTGCTGTGTGGTGACAAATTGTTCCAAAATTGCAATTTAACATACACCAGTGACCGTTTCTCGAATGAAAAAAAGGTCATTAATGCCTCTGCTGCATACTGCAGTCCACACAGTAACTTTAGGAGAATACAGGGGTTTCACTTCACACCAATATGGCTTTTCAGAACCCCAAAATCGCCAGTTCTGCTTATTCACGTATCCATTCAGGTGGAACTGTGCTTCATCTGTAAACCAGATGCAGCCAACATCAAATCCTTCACTATCAATCATTGTGAACGTCTGATTAGCAAAGGCAACCCTTTTTTGCACAGCTCGTACGGGTATGGCCTGGTGCGTTTGAATTTTTAATGGAAACATTTGTAGGCTCTTTCTCAGTATTTTCTCCATGCTGGAACGCTTCAAACCAGTCTCAGATGCAATTCTACAGATGAATTACACTGGATTTCGCTGAATAATTCCAGAAACTGTGGCGATATTTTCAGGCGTAACTGCGGTTTGCTTGCAGCCAACATGCCCCACTAGATAATCAGTTATGCTGCCTGTTCATTGAAATTTTGCGAAGTGTGTATGAATGGTTTTCACATCGGGTCCTTTTGGAACATTAAATCGTGCTTGAAAACTTCGCCTTGTTGCCGTAGGACTCTCTTCTAACCTGTGGTACTCTAGCACCGGAAAAACGCATTGTTCAATGGAGTACTTGGTTTTAATCTCTGCCTTCGGTACGCTAACCTCCTTTCACGTTTCAATAGTGGAACTGATCGCTCTGGGCTTCGGATCACTATCTATACTAGGCATTACATATGGCGATTACAGCGCCATCTGTTAGCAGCTTTTGTAACTATTATTTCAAAGTGCTGTATAAACTTCTTACAGCTTTCACAATGAGCATACCGTTTACTGCATTCCTCTATCAATCTTTGTTTTAATTTTGAAGTCAGGGAGTCCTTTTCTGGACACCCTGTATATGTGGCATTCATATTGATCCTAAACTTAACTGGGAACAACACATAAACTAAGCAAAAAAATATTTTTCAAAGTCTCCTATCTCCTTTGTAAATTTAGGGACATGATTAGTATTGACTTTCTTAGAATAAACTATTTGTGACTATTTGAGTCACATATAACTTATGGCCTCATAATGTGAGAGCACACTCCTTAAATTGAAAAAAATCTGAAAATTCAGTAAAGAACACTGCACATAATGTGTAAAAGATGCCAGAGGGAGTATTGTTGTCCTGTTTTCACCAGACTGTGGCTACTGACTGTTGTCATCTTATACATACGTATTTGGGTAATATATGAAAAAACCAGTAACATAAAATGTGTTTTCAGGAAACATATTCATAATTAAGCACCAGAAATATGCATATTTTGATAGACTGAGATGCAGACTAATAATAACTAGTAATTAACACAAAGTAAATACTCTAAATCAGAGATGTCCCTTTCCCCTTGGCCAAAGACTCCCCCCCCCCCCCCCCCCACACACACACACAAACACTCCTGAGATATTAGGTGGTCCTGTTTTACCATTAAATATTGAAATTAAATATGTTTTATTTCACATTTTGTAAATTTTTTTATAAAGAACCCCCCCCCCCTTCCCCAGGCTGGCCAAAAGTACTAATTTTTCACCCCCCCCCCCCAGAAATTTCAATGATGCAGTTTGTGTCATGACCCCCCCACCCCCACCCCTGTGGGCACCTCTGCTCTAAATGTTCAACAAATTGTCACCAGCAGTGTAAAACTAGTTATCTGACAACCCATTCTACCGTTTGAGAGAGTTTTATGACCTGAGTAGTGCTGAAATGAATTTACAAGTATCTGTACTCACTGTTTTTCTTTTCTTTTTTTTCTGTGTATGTAGGCCTACCATTTAACAAATGTATATATAATCATATATGTATGTAAAACAATATCTGCATCCTTTAAGTAAACAATGTTGATATGCATCATTTATATAAATGTATTATTTGTATTTATTAGCTGTGTTCACTTTTTCAGTATATTTTGTACCTAACAGTTTTGAAAGTTAGCTTTATTCTACCAATAATGCATATTTTCACCAAATCCACTACCATAATTTTATCATATTTACAAGTTGCTTACGTTTCTTCTATAAGAACTATACATTCCACATAATAAAATACATTTTTTATTCTAACATGTATTAATGATGAAGTCTAGTTTGCCTTGTGCGATGAATGGTCACCATCTTGATTCTTGTTTATTATTATTTTCAGTTGACAAAAAATGTAGAACTAAAATAAAAGTAGAGAAAGGCAGAATATAGAACACTTTGAACCCTCCCTCCTCCATCTTTTTTTTTTAAGTTTGGTTCTTTGCAGATGTGGAATTATGTTTGTTTGTTCTTGATCTATGAGATCTTGACTCAGTTTTTTTTATTACAGAATGCATCACATAAGTCATTGATCTATATTCATGTTCATATATGTAAGATTTATACAACTTGCTGAATAAGCAGAGAGAGAGAACACACTGTGTCTAACAAATCTGACCATAGCTCAAAACCACTAAATGTGTTTAATTTTTTTATTAGGTGTTTACCACCCTAGTCCAGTGGATAGTGTGGTGGGTTGCCATGCAGGGGGCCTGGGTTTGATTCCCTGTCAGGTCATGAATTTTCTTAACTCAAGGACTGGGTGTTGTGTTCTCCTCATCATCACTGATGCACAAGTCGCCCAAGTGGTGTCACCTAAAGACTTGCAGCAAGCAGACCAAACACAATCTCAACTGGAATATAACAGACAAAAATGCCACATGGAATAATCATCACTTAATAGGGTGGAAACTTTATTCACAAAAGACATATCCTATATTTGAATAAAGCTGTATTTCTTGTAATGCTAAAGACTACATCTATGATTAATAAATTATTACCGTTATTCCAATTTGGAAAAAAAAAAAAAAAATACATAGAAATTTTTAAAAAAATGGTTGATACCCCCTTTGAACTTAAATTTACTCTACTGTGGGAACTCCTCTATGGAATAGAGGGGGAAGAGAGAGAGAGAATGTGTGATGAGACCAAGAACCAAAAGAAGTGTGAAGATATGTTGTTAAGGATGAGCCATAATCGGAATAATATCTGGATATATCTTGTGATAACAATGAGTAAGGTAAACAATACTGTATGGATGCCACTACAGAAAATGTTGAAGGAACTGAAGCACTTGAGACAACCTGAGAAGCTTTTGATGTAAAACTAAAAGACCCAAAAACAAAAAATAGACAAGTTGTATAGATCACAGGTCTTATGAGTGATGGAAACCATAAATGGCCCCTATGACATTATCTCTTTCAAAAACATCAACTCTTTACTGAAGTTGACTTTGATTTCCAAAAACTTTTTTGTAAATTGTTTGTGAAAAAATACTATAATGTGTTTATCAGCCATCTACCATATACCTGTTGATGTGACACTTGCAGTGCCATATATCAGTCAAATTTTCATTGCGTTTTTATGTTCAAATTTTACATTATTCTGAGCAGTGGTTGTCTTTCTATGGCCTCTTGATATTGGATCTTTAATCATGGACATACGGACACCCTGTATATTGTGAGCAGGCTGTGGTGAAAACAGATAATATCAACATTAGCCTAAGAAAATCCTTTATGTCACTCATACTTTTGGGGATCCCATTATCACCAATATAGGGAGTGATCTGCAGTGAAGATTTGAGTAGCCATACATAATTTATAAATACTTCATGTATATTGGCTAAACTATGATGATGTTTGTAGTTTAAGTCATGACTCGTTGAGAATTTTCTTTGTGCCCACCTTCAAGTTATATTAGAAGCTGAAGTTAATATTCAGTTTCCTAAGATAATTTTCTAAATTTTTGTCATAAATCTATACAGTAGATTGTAACAAGACTACACCAATATCAGATAAGCTGTCGACTGTAAATAGTTAAATGCTAAGTGTGCACAGTTGGATAGGAATGCTAGTTTGTGATAAATTTGTCCAGTCAGTTCATGAATTCTCGGCTCTGCTAAAGAATTAAGTGCAAGCCATTACCTGACAGAGTTGGCAGAATACTGTAATACTACTTTGGAGAGCAAGAAGAATTTGTAGCAACAGATCCTGAATTCCTTCAACCTTTCCTCCAAATCAATATGCCCTTTTTGACTGTTGATGTTTCTCTTTCTTTCCATGCTACCAGTAACTGAAAAAAAATTACTCATCAAATAAAGTATCTTGATTAAGGTGGAATATATCTCCAATACTTTAACAGTAATTTTTGAAATGTCTGCTTCTGACATTGCTCAAGTTTCATGTGATTAAAAAAACAAATACCACACCATATTTAAATTTGTGATAAATTGCAAATGATTGTAGTGAGGTCAAAAATTCCTGCAACTAGCTCTTCCCACTTGTTGGAAGGCAATCTTAGATGTAGTTTCTCATAATGTCGCACTTGAAAAGTCCAAAGGGGTCAAATAAGATGATATAGGAATGGGAGGCCACTTTCTTGATTCACTGCCCCCAACCCACCTTCTCCTGGATACTTTACGGAGAGATGTGATGCAGTGGTAAGACACTGGAGTTGTATTCTGGAATGGCAGTTCAAACCTACTTCCAGCCATGCTGATTTAGGATTTCCTTGATTTCCTTAAATCACTCAAGGCAAATGCTGGGATGGTTCCTGTCAAAGGGCATGGCTGATTTCCTTCCCCATCCCCAGTGTCCGAGTGTGTGCTCTGTCTCTAATGACTGTGATGTCAACTGATGTTAAACCCTAATGCTCCTTCTTTTCCAATTCAAATACTTAATTCAGATACCTGAAAGTCACTATAACACCCCCCTGTTGCAACAACAGCATTCAGTGTGTATGTGTGTGGAATGGAACATCATCCAACAATAAAGACAATTCTATTTCTAAAAATTGTGAGTAATTTTGTCCCTTTAATTTGGGAAGCAGAACTGAAAGTCCAGTCAAGTTGTTACCCTTTCTCTCTGGACATTCATAGAAAACCTTGCCTAGTGCCCATGTTATTGAACATAATGTTGACAGTCGTGAATAGTACATACTACTTCTCTGCTAAAAATCGCCTCATCTGTAAAAAGACAAAAGCAGGGAAAATTAGTATTGTTGGGATTCTGTTGCTGTCTTGATGACCACGCACAAAAACTTGCTCACCTTTGATAATCTACTTTTAATTGTTGGTCTTCTGTGCCTGTTAACAATGTAAACAGTTTTCTGTCATTACAGTCCAATAAGCCAGTTAATAGCATTGAGTTTGTGCACTGTTGTTCTGATGGTGGTTAAGGATATTGTTTTACTGAAGTACATTAAATTCCAGAGCCTTTCTTATTCTTGGCAACTGGTATTTTAAAATGCAAATTTACCAGTTTCTCATAAGTCATGGTGTACAAGTCTAAAGGTGCTGAAACCCTGAAAGCCTTCTGTTTGGAAATTTGTCAAACTCACATCACTGCATCCCACTGACTTCACTACTGTGAATGCTGGCTAATTTGTTTGTGTATCTGTTAACTGTGACTCCAACAAGGCACATCTCATTACAGCAATTTCATTAGAAACATAACACAACCAAATATTACTTGTATGAAACACCACAGTATTAAAGAAACCTGTATAATGGTTTCTTGACATCGGTGAATCTCTAGCATATAATTAATTTTGAAAACATTGTTCTTTTTTATGTTCATGGCCCTGTTGACATTATTTTGAAATTGTTTTTTCTACTTTGTATTTTCTGTATCACAATAAATGGCAGCTCATATGTCAAATACTACACTTAACATAAATATACAGAATTTAGCATTCATTTTACAAATGTTTTAGTCTCAAAAGATTAAATGTATAACAACCAGCCAGAGTGAGGTATTTTGTAAACTTTCTAACTGTTATCAGTTTCAGCTTCAGTGGAGAGCTTCAAGAATACCAAAACAGGGTTAAGATACTGTTAACTTACATTAAAATGTAATTACCTCTTCATGTTTAAGTGAGTTAATGCAAAATGGAGCACACATTGTCAAACCAGTAAATGGTAAGTACTGGGAAGATGAAAGCTGTATAAAAGGAGATAGGACGATGTGTCTAAAAGAATTGCAGTCTGTGTAAAAGGAAACACAAAAATTCCAGAAGATGAGACCTGGCATAAAGTTGTCTGAAAGATTTTATCCATAAGTTTGATGATACCTGTCCTGGAACATCTGTTATACAAAATCTTGTGCTGCGTGCCAAAAGTACTTCAAAAGGTCAGATCATAGGATCAGATATTTTGTCAAAGAGCTGGTTTATCACTGAATATAATGCAATAAGAGATGATTATATACTAATGGGTTTTATAAAACAGTTTTAAAACAATTGTGGACATGTTTCTTACATGAAAATAAGAAAAAAGTTCATGTAAACTTAAGTCTCTAAATCCATTGTTTTTGAACAACTAATGACTGTTGCAGGTCAAAAACATTCCAGATGCAATACAACATCACCTAACAATGCATTGTTTTGCTGTATCCCAGATGGCTCTGTGTTGCCAGAGAGGCTTGTTTA
This sequence comes from Locusta migratoria, assembly GCA_026315105.1. Lineage (NCBI taxonomy): Eukaryota > Metazoa > Arthropoda > Insecta > Orthoptera > Acrididae > Locusta > Locusta migratoria. Next base: position 304,850,546 of record CM048755.1, read on the forward strand.
CCTTCACTACTTGTCTGTGTTCACCATGTCTCTTGCATACACAAGCTACAGGTAATGGATTAATTCAAAGTGGCCTCACTCAGACATGGCAGGATATTCATTTTGTGAGCAGATGGACATAATTTTATGTATGTCGTTTTGAATGGTAAAGGATACGAAGCAGTATCAAATGGTATTTGCAGACTGAAGACAGCTGAATTGACCAACCTTTGATGCTGTACATCATTACTGTGCAAGGACATTATCTCTGCTCAAGGAAGACCATGTGTTGCTCATTTGCCTGACCATGAAGATTACTTTCTATGGTCTATCAATAAAGAGCCAGTAGCCCAAGGCAAGTGGCCCTAAGGTACATTTCCACGTTAAGTGTGGATGATACTGGTATTTCTGGAGCAAGTTCAAAATGGAGAATACCAATACTTTGAGAAACTAATGTATCCATATAATATTACAAGTGTACAGAGTTTATAACTGCTGATCACCCACCACAGGAGAAAATTGTTACACAAAATGATGCTCCATTGTTTCTCTCTTCAGTTTTGTTTACAGATGAGGCAACATTTGAAATTAAAAAATTTCAAATTTTTGTAAATCTAAGGGACTTAGCTGCTGCAGTTATCAGTCCCTAGGCTTAAAAACCACTTAAACTAACTTATGCTAAGGATAACAAACACACACACACACACACACACACACACACACACACACACACACACACATATCTCTGCATGGGCACCTGAGGAAGGATTTGAACCTCTGACGGCGAGTTACCATGCACTCTGCAGCAAAGCACCTTAGAGAGCTCGGCCACTCCACCACAGCTGAAGGTCAATTACAATTGTCATGCTGCAGTACATACTAGACATCAGCTTCAGTTTACAACCGGTGGGCTGGACTTGTGGGTGACTGTCTGATAGGGCCATACATTCTTCCAGCATGTCTAACAGGAGCTACCTATAGAGACAGTATTCAGAACACCATCCAAGACATACTTGAAGGGGTGCCCTTGAAAATAAGAAGAAAACTGGTTTACGTATGATGTAGATCCAGTGCATTTCTGTGTCATTGTTTGAGATGCACCAGCTGTTGTCTACAATAACTAATGGACAGGTAGAAGAGAACCAGTTCCATAACCTGTATGTTCTTCCATCTCAATCCTTTATAGAATTATCTCTTGGAGCACCATACACAATGCTTCAAAAATGTATCATGAAAGCCTGGAAAACCATGAGGGAGTGTTTTGAAAAGGTGCAACAATAAACACTTTGACTAATGCATGTGTGCATACAAGCTAGATGAGGACATTTTGAGCATCTATTATAAGTTTATACGTTGAGCTCCAATCACCTGAATTTTAAACTTCCATTAAAACTCTAAAAGAAAGTACTGATGAACATGCATTCATATGAAATGTTTTCATTGTTTTATTGTAAGTAATGTGGCCCCAACATTTATAAAATTACTTTTGTAAAACTCTCAATAAGTTGTCTTATTGCCTTACATTCTAGGCTAGACTAGCTCTTGGACAAAAATTTGGTCAGAAGAATATTGGGTTAGTTTCACCTGTAAATGTCTACATATACATAAATAGTGTAGAGCTGCATAGCAACAGTTTAAAACTATAAAAAGAGAGTTTTGGATGCAATGAAATAAGTAAAATGGTGTTTGGTCAGATTGTATTCACCATATCTTATTGCATTATATTCTGTGATAAACCAACTCTTGGACAAAGGATGGTGAGAATAATAATAGTAATAATAATAACAACAGAGTAAATTGACCCATAAACACCTTTATGCATATTTTAAGTACACAATAACAACAGCTTCACAATCATTAACATCAATAACAATTTTATTAACATCAAGTTTCACATTTAAAAATAACATTAACTTTCGTAAACACAGCAATGAGAAGACAAGTGTTCTCCACTCTGCTCCATCAAAATCCTTTTTGATATTTTATGCAGTTTTATAAAATGTTGTATATATATATATATATATTTGTATATATTGGAAAATGTTTTCAAATTGATATCAAATCAATTTGTGCCTCTTCTTTTAGAGGCATTATGAAAGTGTACTTTTGAGCTACACACATAACATGTGATTTGGGAATTGTATCTCCACAGACAGTTAAATAAGTGGTTCTTTTTTCTGACAATGTTAACATTTTCACAGGAAGAAACTAAAGAGAGCTTCCCATTAAACCAGTCTCTAGCCATATAGAAACAATATTTAACACCAAATCTACATATTGTATTTCAATACATAACACACATATAACACTCTTTCCACATAAAACATTAATAATGTCTCTGCTCAAATATAAAACTTACATGATAAAATTTATCCAATATAGAAACAACATTTAAAGCTATACATTTCTCGCATCGTGGAAGTATATTATCTAAGACACATTTCAATCCCAAATGTAACATCTTTTCATTTTGGTTGATTTATCTGTATCTTGGTGACAGAAAGTTAATTAATTTACGAACATTTTATTTGTCTATGTTTCACCAAACATTTTTTCTTCTTTACTTTTTTGGCCATAAACTTGTGGTCTCAGATACAAGAATATTTTTTGAGATGAGGAAGAAGGGTAGATAAATAAATTTACAAAGAATGATCAGATAATTTTCCACAATGATTCTAGTTTAACTTTTTTTCAGTTCTGCAGTTGAGATGGTCGAATAATGTATAAAGCAAGAGAAGTTGTCCAAATATAGCTTTCTTTAATGTTTAGCATTTTTTGTTACACAAAATATTTTTGGGTGCTTTGTGGGACTAACATCACCAGTGTCTTAATGATAACAAGAAAACAGTATAAAGTGCACTATTTCAGTTTAACAGTAACAGGTTTTGATCCTAGTGAAGATAATCTTCAGAGATACTCCAATGTTGACATGTAGAGAACACCATTCACTGTTGAAATCAGTGACAGTACATCTCCACAGTGCCTGCTTCTCTTCATATGTCAACACAGGAGTAGATCTGAATATGCTTCACACTAGGGTAAAAAATGGTTATAAATAAATTTGAATCTTGTGGTCTAGACTGTTTTCTTATTAACAAAATAAATTATTCTATGACATTATTGGTGCAGACTCCCCCATCAGGTGCTTGGTACAACTCTTTCTATTTGACACCACTTCTCTAACTCGTACAGCTGTTTGTTTAAAAAATAACTTTATAACATTATCAATGCAAGTGTGCATCAGAGTATTAAAATTGATTTTTCTATTAGGTGTTCAAATTTAGCAGCAAGAAATATTTTTATCTGAGGAATAGTCAGATTTAGTACCAGTAATACCTTCAAAAATAACAAGAAAACAGTACAGAGTGCACTATTTCAGTTTAACAGTAACAGGTTTTGATCCTGGTGAAGATAATCTTCAGAGATACTCCAATGTTGACATGTAGAGAATACCATTCACTGTTGAAATCAGTGACAGTACATCTCCACAGTGCCTGCTTCTCTTCATACGTCAATACAGAAGTAGATCTGAATATGCTTCACACTAGGGTAAAAAATGGTTATAAATAAATTTGAATCTTGTGGTCTAGACTGTTTTCTTATTAACAAAATAAATTATTGTATGACATTATTGGTGCAGACTCCCCCATCAGCTGCTTGGTACAACTCTTTTTATTTGACACCACTTCTCTAATGCATACAGCTGTTTGTTTAAAAAATAACTTTATAACATTATCAATGCAAGTGTGCATCAGAGTATTAAAATTGATTTTTCTATTAGGTGTTCAAATTTAACTGTAAGAAATATTTTTATCTGAGGAATAGTCAGATTTAGTACCAGTAATACCTTAAAAAAGAAAGGGGGGGAAGCTACCACTCACTTAAAGCAGACTGATGTGCAGAACATATCAACATGTAATAATACACTGTATTTAGGTAGCATAGAACAGTGGTTCCCAATCTTTTTTGTTTTGGGCCCCACAGTTTGTCTGGTCAAATTATTGTGATCCACTGCAGCAACAACACAACACTTAATAGTAATGTAAAAATATATTTAACTAGTGAACCTGGCAATGCTTCACAATTGTGGAACTGGATATATTCCTAACCTCCCTCTCCTTCCCTCACTTTACACCTTTCCTCCTCCCCCTCCCTTTGTTTTTATCCTCCTCTCCCTTTCCTCTGTCTCTCTCCTCCTCTGCCCACCATCTCTTTCCTCCTCCCCCCTTTGTTTCTCTCCTCTTCCCCCCTCCCTCTGCCTCACTCCTCTTCCCCCTCCCTCTGCCTCACTCCTCTTCCCCCCTCCCTCTGCCTCACTCCTCTTCCCCCCTCCCTCTGCCTCACTCCTCTTCCCCCCTCCCTCTGCCTCACTCGTCCTCTCCCCTCTGTTTCTCTCCTCCTCCCCCCTCCTACCCCCTCCCTTTGTCTCTCTCCTCCTCCCCCCTCCTACCCCCTCCCTTTGTCTCTCTCCTCCTCCCCCTCCCTTTGTCTCTCTCCTCCTCCCCCCTCCCTTTGTCTCTCTCCTCCTCCCCCCTCCCTTTGTCTCTCTCCTCCTCTCCCTTCCTTCTGTATCTCTCCTCCTCTCCCTTCCTTCTGTATCTCTCCTCCTCTTCCTTCCCTTTGCCTCTCTCCTCCTCTCCCTTCCCTTTGCCTCTCTCCTCCTCTCCTATACCTCTGTTTCTTCCCTCCTGTCCCCTCCCTCTGTCTGTTGCCACCTGTCCCCTTCCTCTGTTTCTTTCTTCCTCTCCCCTCTATCTCTTTCCTCCTCCCACCCCTTTGTTTCTCTCCTAACCCCCTCCTTCTGCCTCTTGCCTCTCCCTTTTGTTTATCTCCTCTGCCCCCATCCCTCTGTCTCTCTCCTCCTCTTCCTCCTCCCTGTGTCTCTCTCCTCCTCTTCCTTCCCTCTCTTCTTCCCCCCTGTCCCCTCCCTCTGTCTCCTTCTTCCTCTCCCCTCCACCTCTTTCCTCCTCCTTCCCCTTTTTTCTCTCCTCCTCCCCCTCCTCCTGTCTCTCGCCTCCTCGCCCCTCCCTTTGTTTGTCTCCTCTGCCCCTGTCCCTCTCCTCCTCCTCCTCCTCCTCCTCCTATTCCTCCTCCCTCTGCCATTCTCTTCCTCTCTCTTCCCTCTGTTTCTTTCCTCCTGTCCCTACCTCTGTGTCTCTCCTCCTCCTCCTCCCCCTACTCCTCCTCATCTTCCTCCTCCCTCTCTATCTCTCCCTTCCCTCTGTTTATTTCCTCCTGTCCCCTCCCTCTGTCTCTCTCCTCCTCCCCCTACCTCTGTCTCTCTCCTCCTCCTCCCTTCCCTCTGTCTCTCTCCTCCTCCTCCCTTCCCTCTGTCTCTCTCCTCCTCCTCCCTTCCCTCTGTCTCTCTCCTCCTCCCCCTCCCTTTGTCTCTCTCCTCCTCCCCCTCCTCCTCATTGCCCCTATCTCTGTCAATCTCCTTCACCCCACACACTGCACATCACTTATGCCACACACTACTATCCATCTCCTCATATCTGTCCTCTCTGCACCTATATCCAACCTCCTTTCTTTACATCTACTTATGTATTACTCCTCCTGTCTGTGTCCTTCATCCCTATCTACCTCTGCCACCTCCTCCTCCTCCCCTTTTACATCCATCCAACCAACCACCTGTCTCTGTCATTACCTACCCCTGATCTCCTACTTCCTCTGTACATGAAAAATTATATATCTGCCAAATTTTATGATAATTGGTCTAACAGTGCTGAAGCCTGGAGTACTTCCTCTGTACATGAAAAATTATATATCTGCCAAATTTTATGATAATTGGTCTAACAGTGCTGAAGCCTGGAGTAAGTTACCTTTCACCATGCACCATGTGAAATCCTATGTACACAATAATGTTATCCTTGTTTTGAAAGTCAAGATTAGAATAAAATTCTAGATTGGAAGTCTATTTTAAAATACTATCTGTCATACACCATACATAATAGAAACAGTGCCATTCCTCTTATGCAGAAGGTAAAATGTGCATCATTTCATCGCCATTGCATAAATGGTATTGATAGAGATATGTCAACTGTCAATTATAATCAAGATCATCAATTAAATGTATTTCGCAGTTTCGGAAATGTTACTGGCTCAAAAAGCTGGTAAAAACCATCTTCAGTTGGTAGGCCTCATAATGTGATATACAATAATAATAATAATAATAATAATAATAATAATAATTACCTTGTGGAAATACCATTTACTCTTTGAATTTTCAGCTTTACTGTATCTCTGAAAATGGTTTTATTGGTTGAGAAATATGATTCAACACAATGAATACTAAAATAATAATAATAATAACAATAATAAGCAGCATTATGTCAAAATTTCAAAGCAATCTGTGTAGAATTTTCAGAGATTTCAGATTTTGAACAATCATGTACATTTGCAATATTCCTAACCGCAAATCTCCAAATGTTCTTGGCCAAAAGCTATGAAATTTTGACAACAGTGTACTGGAATAGATGCATGTTTTTATACATCTTATTTTGTAATATATATTTGTATATATGTATTTTTTATGCAAACATACAGATTTTAAATGGAACAATGTTTGTTTCTATCATGCACTGGAATTTTTGACACCAGTTGTGTACAAAGAATTTTGAATAACATTTTTATCACATTTAGTTTGTCAGCTACAACCATTCAAAGTTTCAGGGGTGGAGGCTGCAATAGCATAGCTGACTGGCAAAGTCCATTGTCTCATGACCACCAGCCAGTCACCTATGCTGCCATAGCCTCTGCCCCCAAAACTTTGAATGGATATAGCTGCCAAACTGAACTTGATAAAATGTCATTCAAAATTCTTTGTACACAGCTGGTGTCAAAACTTCCAGTGCATGATAGAAACAACCATTGTTCCATTTGAAAATTGTATGTTTACATAAAAAATACACTTTCCAGGTATTTTTACAATCTGTTTATTGGCTAACAAAATGAGCCTTGACTACCAATCCATTCTATGAAAACTTCACATCAATTGCACTTTCCATTGCCACAATATTTGTGGTGCAAGTGTTAGGTGATTCACCCTATATATTAAAGATCTGGGTATCAAAAAACCTTCCTGTACTAGACTGCAAAGTTGTGCCTAATTTTGAGATCAATTGGGGCAGAACTTTTTAAATTTTTGAATCATACACAAACTAACAGAACATTTTAGTATACAGTAATATGAAGCTCAATTTAGAATCATATGTTAAAATGCTTTGCTCAGCATTTAATTATGAATGGAACATTACTTTAAAAAGGAACTATATTTTGTTCGGTAATGAATTTATTTTGTTAAAATTAAATGGAAAACTCAATTATATTTGTGGTATTTTTTAGTCTTCGTGTTAATGACATATTCTATATCTGGACATTTTTAGGCATAAATCGTTTCCTATGCAAATTTTCTTTCTATATTTATTAAAAACGACCCTAGAAAATTCAGTGTCAAATAAGTAAGTTCTTGTAAATCACATAAATTATTATACATCTGTATTTGAAAGCACTGGATACTGTCCCTCTACTTTGTACTGTCCCTCTACTTTGATCCAAAATGGAATAATGCTTGAAGCTTTAAAGAAAAGTTTACAAAGAAGACTTACATAATACTTGCATTAGATAGTCTTCTTCATCTGCTGACAGTTTTAGCTTATGAGATAGTCATCTACAAACAGATTTTCTAAGAATAACAATTCATCAGGCATTCTTGGATAGTAACTCCTAACAGAAGAACCAATTTTAAGTAACACTTTTGCATAGAAAAACAACTTTCAGTTTATAAAAACATTCAACTTCAAAGCACCAACCACGAACCATATTCATTTCAAATACTGAAAAAGAAGAACTTAATTGCTACTTTGTCATGAAAATAATAAGACTTGTGAAATACACTTCCACATTTTCTCAATCAAGTGAGGCACTAGACGGTCGCAATCCACAGTTTGGAAACCACTGCTTTGGAGCATTTCACTATTGTTCCAGGAGTAGCGTAGTGCACGCACGCTCACGCGCGCAAGCGACCACACATGCGCGCGCGCACACACACACACACACACACACACACACACACACACTAAAATGTACACTTCTGTGGCCACAACAAAACTGATTATTTGTACTTGATTACTAAGCAGTTGTCTGAACTAATGAAGTTGTGGAAAGGACACAGAGATGGTAGCAAGAAAGAGCAAGTTCTTTGGACAGAAAACTCTGTGGATACAAAAGAGGGAAATGGTTTCGAGAGTATAGTATAAAGATACGTTGGAGGATGGAGAGAGATGCGAGGAAATGGAGGGGTGCAGGAGAGGGGGAGTGGGAAAAAAGGAGAGAAAAGAAGGGGGGAAATGGTTGTAGGAGAGAAAGGGGAAGAGCAAAGGTGAAGAAGCGAAAGGAAGTAAACAAAGGCAATGGGTGTAAAGGGTAGAAAGGTTCTTACTGTTCATCTTCACCTTTCTCTCCTCTGTCTTTCCCTTTTAACTCCCCCCCCCCCCTTTCATCCCTTCTCTATTCCAATTCTTACCCCCTCCATTAGCCATACTACCCCTATCTCCCTCATCCAAGATTTGTTTTCTCTATCCTCAAAACTTTTTTCATGTTGCAGGGCCACAGAGTTTTCTGTCCAGAGTTCTTCTATTTCCTGCTACTCACTCCTTGCATCCTTCCCTATCCCTTCACCACCTCCACCAGCTCAGACAACCTTTGTCAATAATCAAGTATAAGCAATCAGCCTTGCTGTGGCCAAGGAAGTATATGTTTGGATGTCTATCCAGAAGCTACAGCTAGAAGAAGAGTGAAATGCTCAAAAGTTAGCTAAAGGCAGTTTCATGCTACATGTTGTGCTCCACACTTTAATCACTTTAGGTGAGTGGTTGCCTTTCTCCTCTGTATTGCTTCATCCAGGAAATTCCATTATTGATATTCAGATATAGGCCTATGTAAGATTTATGCAACTGTATCCATGATTTTAGTGACCAAATTTGGTCTCTTTAAGTACAATCAAATGTTGGGGCAAAGTTTAATTACTTCTTTATTTTCATTAATCCTAACAGTAACAGTTGCTGCCCTTTTTTTACAGATCTTAAAATCTCCAACACCGGCTGTTTCAAACAAAATTGAGGAAAACATATTTTCTGTAATGTGCTGGTAGTGCCCTTAAATATAAGAAGGTAAATGCAGCCAATTTGCATATCATTCTGTAAATACACTCTTTTACATTAGAAGTTCCCATATCTTCTGAACAAGACAATTAGGAAACTGCCAAATTCAACTGCTAGATAATGTGATAATCTAATGGAAAAGTTCTCCTTTAGATTGACAAGTTGTTTATTTCACAATTATTTAAATGAAATAATGATTCACAGTTATGGTAATTTTTTATCAAATAATGACTGAATTACAGTCATTACTTGTGAATAACCCTAATTGTGAAACTTTCAAGTTTCATTGAAAAAAGAACTGTTCTTAAGATATACTTTGTGTACTAAAAATTATCTCATAACTAAGCACTCATGTCAATATTTCAGGAAGAAATGTTTGGTGATCATAGACACATAAAAGTAGGTTTTTAAATTAATTAACAGTTTCTGTGACATCATGAGACAAATTATTATCATCTCACGTACTAAAAGATTTTTTTTTTCAATCTGTGTGTACCACACAGGGTGTGGTACACACTGTAGAGTAATTGTTGACAGCTTAATTAAGTTGTTGTGGTGCTCGGTTTAATGCCATCATTTCTGACAACGGTTACGTACACAGGCCTGTACAGGACAACTGTTTCACGAGCTTCTTGGGCATTGCTGCCATCATAGACCTGCCCCAGCAGGAATTCTGGGCCAATATACAGACCACCTTCAACATGTTCACATGCCACTTCTGAAACAAAATAACACAAAATATCACGTCACAAAATGATTCCTATGTTCAATTGGATTCCTGATATACAATTTTCTCTGTTTATTTGTAGATTATTATTACTTTTATTAAATACATTGTTACATCCTATTTATTTTTTCATGGATGAGTTCTAACTGTAATTACCAATAACTGACAATAAATAAATGTTCCTTACTTCCTTTCTAATACTTTACATTTAGGTATATACCTTCATAGTTTGGTAGTATCAACTCACTTCTGTTATGTTGTTACAATATTGTTGCCATTGATTATTTGTTAAAAACTGTGAAATTGTTTATTATAATGGTACTGAGAAACAGTTATCTATATTACTGACTTTACCAACACTGGCTAAACAGAAGGCTGTAGCAAGATCTTGGCCTACTTTGTTTGCCATGATGCAAAACTGCAGAGGCCTTCTCTTTAGGTGGTGTTACTTATACCCATTAACTTAGCATTCTTAACATCCACACTCATTTTAGGTATATTAAAAGAAAAATGAAAAAAAAAAATAAGGAGTGTATTAGGAAGCCACAATAACACCAATGGAATTTATTTAAACTCATCATAAATGAAGCAAAAATTAGTTATGTTCTACATAAATCCCTGATCCTCTTGTAAGATCCATATTATGTTACTTTGTGTTATTCAATTCTCAAATTTGTTGTCATCAAGATCTTTCATGTAATGCTCAGAGAATATATTCAGAATCAGCGAATATCTCACAGTAACAGCTGAATAGGTAATTATTTGTAGAATGAAAAAGAAGATGTAAGATTAGAAAAGGAATGATTCATAATGAAGGGGAAGTGGTGGCAACAGATATATACAATGACATTTAGCTCAGGAAGCAGTAATATAAAAATATGAGATAGAAAGGATATGTATAGGTGTGAATGAGTGTTTAGATAAAGTGAAAAATTTAACTAACATAACCACTGTGCAGCATAAAATTGAATTTAGGAGAAAAATTGAATTTCATTATAAAGTTAGTTGAGAATAGAACAGGAAATCTCAAGGGACGTTTGTTTGTAGCTGCTATCTATACTCATTTTGATAGTTAACATTATACTACCTTAAAACTATTCTGAAATTGCAATACAACCATAATAAGTAATTCATCACAGTGCATCATGTAGAAGATCCCAAATATGATGCCCGCATAATCTTATTTGAGCCTTACACGAAACCAAGTAAAATTGTGGTTATCTGTCTTTATTTTTTAAATGCAACATTGATATTCAGCACAGCAAAGAGCAGATATAGGACTTTTAAATCTATCATTTACTTTTATAGTGATGATGCCTAGAAATTATTATAGTTGGAAGATACAATTTTGAATTGCTTATCAAGTTTGATGGGTCAATTTCACCAGCATACTTAGAAATATAAGTTCTAATTATAATCAAGACAGACTTTTACTGTCTAAGATATAGGTCAATGTATCACCATTGATGTTAGTTGTAATTATACACACTGAATTATTAGCATATTGCATATGTGACACCATTCTCTTGTTAAAGACCTTACATCTTGTGAACAGAAAAGAAGATGACTTATGAACTAAATCAACCTACAAGATACACTTTCTCGATGTTTATAAATACTGATACAGCAAAATCATTGGCAGCGAGTTTATTTTAAAGTAAAAAAGTAGAGTATGTTATACATTTAGAAAAGTTGCAAACTAAGATTAGCTCAATACATGAAGGTTTGCTGAACATTGAATTAGCATGTGATTTGGCCTTTTATCAGCAACACCTGTTCAATGATGGAGCTACTTTTACTCATGTAATTATACAGATTTTTGCCATTGTAATACATGTTAATGTACCTCATGGGTGGGCAGCAAAATATAATTGTCTCTACAACATTATATTATAACATGTTCATCTGGCTGCCACCTTCTGGTGAGATTACAAGTTCACAATCACACTGGAACCATTGTGCTATTAGTCCTGGATCTGGTGGGAGGTGGGGGAGAGGCGGACGGCAAACTAGTGTGTCTGCACCAGGCGGTACTTGCAGAGGGGTGCCAGATGGTCACCAAGACAAGGTGATGTGCTCCTGACAAGCGAGCAGGAGAGGGGAGGCAACAAAATGATGGACTCCAGCGAGCAGTGAGAGGGGAGGGGGGTGAAGAGGCACGCCGAGGAGGGAGGGCGCTATCAAGATTGTGCCCCAGTTGGGAAATGTCAAAGATCTGGCACGAGTGTGCGCTTGCAAGCTCACTTGAAGATGGGTACGATTTGGACTGTCAATAACATGTCGACAGGACAATGAAATCTGGTTGTTTAACAATGAAGAACATCTATGTGGGGTGGACAAAATACTATGAACACTTAATTACACAATATTTATTTAGTAGTATGGAGCTGGCCCACCACTTGGAGAAGAGCTGCAACTCTTCAAGAAAAGATTTGTTAAGTGTCTTTATAGTTTCCAACAGACCCATTCTTGTACTTGAACATCTGCTATTTATTTCAGTGATATAGGAGCTGTAAATCTGGTCTTCACTCTGTTTTTAAATTTCCCATATTGGTTCAATTAGATGGCAATTTTGCTGTCCAAGGGAGACCCTTTTGGTTGTGTGGGTGAGTGCATTATCATTTTGAAAACTGGCAGTGTTTGTTAGCAATATGTTAGTCATATAAGCAGTATGTTGCAGAGGATGGTGAGAAGTTCAGTCACAGCTGTCTAACCATTTAGGATAATGATAGAAATAGTTGAATACCATAATATGAATTAATGAGTTGGGAAACATTTTCCCCTATGGAAAAACAGGCAACTGATAAAATTTTTATTATGAACTAGTCAGAGAAGTTCACACAAATTGGAAAATTTATTTTGTATGATGACCAGTTTTGATCTTTCAACAGATCATCATCAGACCATTAATCTGTAAAATAAAAGACTATTTTCTTTAGAGGGAAATAGGTAGAACAGAGAGTCTGTTTCCCTCTAAGGAAAATCATGTTTTGTTTCCCAGACACAGTCTGACGATGATATGTTGAAAGATCAAAACCAATCACCTTACAAAAGGAACTGTAAAATTTGTGTGAACTTGACTGACTTTTTCATAATAAAAACATAATATGAATGCCAAAATCATAACAGAACCTCCTCCATGCTTGTCTGTAGAAAGCAGGCACACCATATCATAAGCTTATTTTGGGGTTTTCAGCACATAAACCAAGTTGTTTGAAGGAGCAATGTAAACAATGATTCATCAGACCATACCTCAAACTTAATCAAGTGTCCAAGTTTTATGATTTTGACACCACTTCCTCTGCAGCTTTTTGTCGGTTTCTGTTATAAAGGGTTTAGCAACTGCACCCCTTCCATGAATGTTAAGCTCCAACGGTTATATTTTTATCAGAACACTTTTACTGCAGTGAGTATTGAGTTTTGTAGTCACTTTTGCTGCTACGGTAGTTCTATGTTGTCAGACCACAATCATTCTTAATGCTAGTCAGTCATTGTCATTTATTTTTGGGTTTCAGTGACTATTCATTTTTGTTAATTATGCTTTCTTTCGTGCATGCTGTGATTACCAAGGATACTGTCGGTAGTGAAATGTTCAACAGTGCACTCGTTTTCATCACAGATGCTTCCACTAACTGGAAACGATCAAGTTGGTGTCATTGAAAGTGTGAGACATCACAGATTTCATTTATCCTTTGTGTTCACCATCACAGAACAAAATATAGTATACTGCAAGGTAACAACATAGACTTTGTACATCAATTTAGCACTGTAGTCACATACGCAGTGGTGCCAACTTGCAATATGTAGTATACTGCATGATGTTCATATTATTTTGTACATACCCTGTACTTTTACTTGTAGCAGGATCAGTGGTTCAACAAAATACTACATGTCACTGCTCATATAGATATATTATCATCAGTTCCCCAAGTGTGTTGTTGTGGTGACTTAAATTTAGTCAACTGTTGTTGTTTTTTAATTGAATGGTGATCATAAATGCAGAACTGAGGCAAAATGAACTCATATTGATACTGGAGAAGCTTTTTGCAGAAACAAAACTGTGAGTTCTTGCAATACGACACAGCTGCATAAACTATTGTGGAGTGCCACAGTAGCTAAATTTAATATTCTGTAAGTGATAGATGAGCAATCTCAGTAATTTTCACCATCCACTAAGATCCATGGATCATAATCCATTATCTTTCAATGCACAAGCAATGAAAATAAGAAGATCAAATTGTAATAAGTTAAATACAAAAGATGAATTTTTTCTCTGGGACTTGGAACAACAATGTGCCCATCTAACACTGTTAGGAAATTCTGATTAGATCTGAAAATGCACAATGTTTGATACTTACTTTTGTGAAAGTTCATTTGAGCACTGTGAATGTATTACATGTATGATGAAATAAATAAACCATTTAGTCTATAATGTAGTTATGGTTGTTTATCACATACAACACTGAATTAGCTGTCATGTTTTATACTTGCTAAATGAAAAGAAAGCATAACATTATACATTGACAAGAACTTTTCATCCATATCTCAGTATGAACTGCATTAATGGTGTTTTCAGAGTTAAGAAGTTACCCATGTAATCAAATAAATGGCTACAGAACTATTTTATGTTCATGTCTTCCCACTCTATTCTGTGACATACAGTTGTAAGGGTGTATCAAAAAGGATGGTGCAAACGTACACAGTTGAAGGTACATGATAATAGCAGCAAAAATGTCCCAGTAAATATGGGTTTGCAAACAAGCTGTTTGTGAGATAATTACAAATGTAAGGTTACAAGCTGCCACTGATGTCATTGTAAACATCATCCTCATTAGTACACATTAATTTGAAATGTAGACTTTACTATTAAGATTTACATTACATCATTTGGATTTTTATGTCTGGGGTTACCTCAAAAGCAAAGTGTACAGCACAGCCATTAACATGGTTGAAGAACTGGAGTAGACAGTTGTACTCGTTTGGCGTGAATTCCTAAATGATCCAGGAGTTTTCAAAAGAATTCAACATTTGTTGCAGAGACAAGCACAGTATTGCATCCAGATGCAAGGAAGACAAATTAATTTGTATAACTAGGGTAATTTTTACAATAAAGTCAGTGAAATGTGAACTAAATGCAATGTAAATCTTAAAATAAAATTCTAAATTACAAATTAATGAGTACTAACTATGATGATGTTTACAATGATGTCAGTGGTGGCTTGGAACCATACATTCATAATTATCTCGCAAATGGCTTGTTTGCAGACCCATAATTACTGGGACATTTTTGCTTATGTTATCATGAACTTTCAACTGTGTAAGTTTGTACCATCCTTTTTTGATAGACTCTGTGTATATATTATTTCTTATACTTTTCTGCAATGAGGCCAAGTTATTAGATTAGATGAGATTAGTGGATAATCTATCAACTTAACATTCAACTTTTAATGTAGCCTACCACTGTAGCCAGTTGAATGACAGTGTCTGCTGTGACTAATTTGATAATTTTAATGATTGCTTATTCAGTACAACGGTTAATGACATTTTTAATGTTATAAACTGGTCATATGGATTAATTCTACTGTTAGTTCTTGGTGAAACATTTCAAATTAAATAAATGAACACTTGTTATTGCTTTGTTTCACAAAACTTTATTTTTACGAACTGGGTTTTGGGTTATGAGCCCTTTTTCGAGTACTTTACTGATTTCAAAGTTGTTACACCAGTGAAGACAAACCATTATGTTACTACAGGTGTCTGTTTATTGATTTTAACATTGGAAGAAAATGTTTACCTTGCAATTTAGGAACTATTACACTTGCATTACCTTATTAGAATAACCTTAATTATCTATTGTACTAACATTGTATTTAAAGATGTTATTTATTACTGAAACTACTGATCATTATTGTACCTCAAAAAAATTGAACAGTTTATTGTGCAAGATGTTTCTTCTTGCCAATGGCTGCCTCAGGTTAGTAATATTGTTATTATCTACTATGTAGAAATTACATACTCATAGTCTAAAAGAGGTGAATAATTGAATTCTCTCTGTTCATTCAGTATCAAATTTGGGGCTGTGCGCATCTGTTTTTTTAATTTCCAAAATTTCTAGTTGTGTCAGTTTTGCGCCTTTACCTTCTACACATAAGACTTCTACATCTATGGCATATTTGTGCTCTTGTTCTAAGCAGTGTTGGGCAAAGGCAGAATCTTGCTTTCTTAATCTCCAGCTCCTTTGGTGTTCCCTAAGCCTAGTACAAATAGACCGACCTATCTGTCCTATATAACAGGACTCGCACTCTTTACAACTGATTTTATATACCGTCAAACGGGGTGATTTCAGACAGTTTTGAGATTATTTTCACTATAACTTTCACATGTTTTGTCAGATTTCATTGTTTTTTTATGGAAGTCATGGAGTATATGTATAACCAATAAAATATCCTATAAACAGAAAATCCATGTGCATCTACTTCTGCCTGAGACAGACAAATAAAGTGTCCGAAATCACCCCATGCACTGGGATGATTTGGGACACATGTGTATTTTAAATCTCTGTCTGGTGTTTCATTGTGTATGGGTTGATTTTGGACACAAATTGAACTTGTTTTTATTTTTCTATTTTCTTTCTGTTTGATTGTAGTGACTTTTAACATATTTTAAGGATGTCCATAATTAAAATAAGGGATAAGGACTGAGATACAGAATTTTATTTATTAAAGGGTTTTCTAAACGTTAATTTGCCACAATGAATATCTTGAACTGCTTTCTTTATAATTTCCGGGTTATAATTACACCGATCTTGAACACCTTTCTTACTTTTATACATTCTCAGCATTAGCCAAAATCACCCCACAAAGTACACAATTCCGAAAAAACCTCTATTACTTTCAAACTTTTGACAAACTGGTACAAAACATCTCATAATGCCGCAGCCTACTGATCTTGTTGGCAACTTATGCTACAATACTCTTCCGCCAGTCACAACAACAGAAACTTTCTGCTCCATAACACAGCAAGAACTTTCTACAATGAGACAGTCTGACTGATTATTACGTCAGTAAACAATCAATCCAAACATGCGAGCATGGGATGTGGGAATTACAGTGCCGTGCATAAAATAAGCAGCGCATTGAGGTGGAAATTGGTGCTAATTCATTGCTATGCAGCGGGAAAGAGAAGATAAACCACGTCATCCGAAATCACCCTGTTTGACATTACACCACTGTTCATAAAGGCCGGCTGTTTGTCCTTTGAATTGAACAGACATTTACCTAAGGTATGTGTGACAGAGAAATAAACTGAAAATTCCTTTGCTTTCAAAATGTTACATAGCCTATTGGAAATTTTACCTTTGAAAGACAAACTACACTATTTAATTTTTGATTTTTCAGCGTAGCTTACTGGGTAGAGTAGGGATCTTACTTGTTTCTACTTTTTCTTGTCAAGAATTTTGTCAATTATGGAGGAATGAAAGTCATTATTTGTTGCTATGGTTTTTATTGTGTCTAGGCTGTTCCAACTTCAGCTTAGCTGCAGAGTGCTCCCTGCTCTGCTCACTGTGAACAAATTGAGTTGCAAGGCAATTGGTACAAGACCACAGCTGGCACGGAAGTTTTTTCACCTGTCTGCTGGGCCTACTTCCTACCAAATTCCTAATTGTAATTTCTCTACTGTAGTAACATGCTACCTCAGATAAATACGAAATGAAATTATTGTATCTTGGCTTTTATTGGCCAGAATATCCCCATCGGGGTTCAGCTACCTACTGCAAGTCTTTTGATTTATGCCAGTTCTGCAACTTGCATGTCAATGATGATGAAAGTGATGATGATGAAAGTGATGATGATGATGATGACAACAAACACACAACACCCAGTTCCCTGCTGGGAATGGCACATGGACCTCTGCTGGTCAGTGACACTGTCACTGAGCTATGGAAGTGGAAAGAAAATAGGTAAATTCATTTCATACATTTATTGGCCTTCTGAAATTTATTTTCTTCTTATTATTATTATTTCATAAGCATCATCTCGCAAGAATGCCTGTATTCTCTTTCCATGTAGTCAGTGGAACACGATGTGGTTTCAAAATTGAGTTTTGAAAATATTATTGATGAATTTGCACACCAAAAAGCAAGGAAAAGATTTTTCGTGTCAAATGTGTAAAGTAGAAGACCCTTAGTGTTTATAAGCTACAATTAATTCAATTTCTTATAAATACAGAGCATGTCAAGTGCTAAACACATGTAAGTGTATATCCTAAACAACACTTGTGAACCTTTTTATTATTTTGAGTGTCATTAAATTGGTAGGACTCCAATAGCCAAGTTATTTTTTATTAATAAGTTTTAGTAATTGCTATGCCTAATAAAATTCCTTCTCCAGTTAATTATTTGCCAATTATAATGGAAGGTCTGCTGTAGTTAATCTTTTGATATATTGGCAGTACGTCAACGACAAAACTTAGAATTCTTTTGAATGTGACGAAGGTATGTAACCTTTGCTGGGGAGTTGGGGGGCAGGGTGGGGAGAGAAGGATGCATGAGAGCCCTGCATGGAAGTTTTTCACAGGGTCCTGCACAAGTTACAGCCAGCTCTGGGTGGGGTTCCCACACTGATGAGCAATATTCAAGTACTTGCCGAACAATTTTTTTTGTAAGATACTTCCTTTGTCCACCCCCATGAACCACAGACATTGCCGAGGTGGGGTGCCTTGAGTGCCTCAACGATGCAGATAGCCGTACCGTAGGTGCAACCACAGCGGAGGGGTATCTGTGGAGAGGCCAGACAAACGTGTGGTTCCTGAAGAGGGGCAGCAGCCTTTTCAGTAGTTACAGGGGCAACAGTCTGGATGATTGACTGAGCTGGCCTTGTAACATCAGCTAATGTGGCTTTGCCACACAGTTACTGCGAACGGCTGAAAGCAAGGGGAAACTACAGCCGTTACCTTTCCCGAGAACATGCAGCTCTACTGTATGAATATATGATGATGGCATCCTCTCGGGTAAAATATTCCGGAGGTAAAATAGTCCCCCATTCGGATCTCCGGGCGGGGACTACTCAGGAGGATGTTGTCATCAGGAAAGACAATACTGGCATTCTACGGATCGGAGCGTGGAATGTTAGATCCCTTAATCGGGTAGGAAAATTAGAAAATTTAAAAAGGGAAATGGATAGGTTGAAGTTAGATATAGTGGGGATTAGTGAAGTTCGGTGGCAGGATGAACAGGATTTCTGGTCAGGTGAGTACAGGATTATAAATACAAAATCAATTGGGGGCATCACAGGTGTAGGACTGATAATGAATAAGAAAATAGGAATGCGGGTAAACTACTATGAGCAGCACAGTGATCGCATTATCATTGTAAAGATGGATACGAAGCCAACACCGACAACAGTAGTACAGGTTTATATGCCAACTAGCTCTGCTGATGATGAGGAGATCGAAGAAATATATGGGGAGCTAAAGGAAATTATTCAGACAGTTAAGGGAGAGGAAAACTTAATTGTGATGGGAGACTGGAATTCGGTAGTAGGAAAAGGAAGAGAAGGAAAAATAGTAGGTGAATATGGACTGGGCAGGAGGAATGAAAGAGGAAGTCGCCTGGTAGAATTTTGCACGGAACATGATTTAATCGTAACAAACACCTGGTTCAAGAATCACAAAAGAAGGTTGTATACATGGAAGAGACCAGGAGACACCGGAAGGTATCAGATAGATTTTATAATGGTAAGACATAGATTCCGGAACCAGGTGATAAACTGTAAGACATACCCTGAGGCAGATATAAACTCTGACCATAACTTGTTAGTCATGAACTGTAGGCTGAAACTGAAAAAACTGCAGAAAGGTAGGAAAATGAGATGGGACTTAGATAAATTGAAGAAAAGTGACGTTCTGGAGAATTTCAAAGGGAGATTTAGGCAACAATTGAAAGAAACAGGGGGAAATAAAACAGTAGAAGAGGAATGGGTAGCATTGAGAGATGAAATAGTGAAGGCAGCAGAGGACAAAATAGGTAGAAATGCAAGACCTACAAAAATCCTTGGATATCACAGGAAATACTAAATTTAATTGATGAAAGGAGAAAATATAAAAATGCAGTAAATGAAACGGGCAAAATGGAGTACAGACGACTAAAAAATGAGATTGACAGGAAATGCAAAATGGCTAAGCAGGAGGGGCTAGAAGCCAAATGCAAAGCTGTAGAAGAATGTATAACAAGGGGAAAAGTAGATACCGCCTACAGGAAAATAAGAGACATTTAGGGACAAGGAAAGCAACTCTACGAATATCAAGAACTCAGATGGGAAACCAGTTCTCAGCAAAGAAGGGAAAGCTGAAAGGTGGAAAGAGTACATAGAGCAGCTCTACAAAGGAAATAAGGAAATGAACTTAGAGACGATGTTGTAGGAAGGGAAGAGGAAGTAGATCAAGATGAAATAGGAGATACTATACTGAGAGATGAATTTGACAGAGCCCTGAAAGACCTAGGTCGGAACAAGGCCCCTGGTGTAGATGACATACCCTCAGAGCTACTAAAGTCTCTGGGAGAGCCAGCCATGACAAGACTATTTGAACTGGTGTGTAGGATTTATGAGACAGGTGAAATACCCTCGGACTTTAAGAAAAATGTAATAATCCCCATTCCAAAGAAATCAGGCGCAGACAGGTGTGAAAATTACAGAACCATCAGTTTGATAAGTCATGGTTGCAAAATTTTAACACGAATTATCTACAGGAGAATGGAAAAGCTGGTAGAAGCTGACCTCGGGGAAGATCAGTTTGGATTCAGGAGGAACATAGGAACCCGGGAGGCAATACTCACTTTACGGCTTATCTTAGAAGATAGATTAAGGAAAGGCAAACCTACATTTTTAGCCTTTGTAGATTTGGAGAAAGCATTTGACAATGTTGACTGGAATACACTCTTTCAAATTCTGAAGTCAGCAGGGGTAAAATATAGGGAAAGGAGAGTTATTTATAAATTGTACAAAAGCCAGACCGCTGTTATTAGACTCGAAGGGCATGAAAGGGAAGCATCAGTTGGGAAGGGAGTAAGACAGGGTTGTAGCCTTTCTCCGATGTTATTCAATTTGTACATCGAGCAGGCGGTGAAGGAAAGCAAGGAAAAATTTGGAATAGGGATTAAAGTACAGGGGGAAGAAATAAAAACATTGCGTTTTGCTGATGACATTGTAATTCTGTCAGAGAGAGCAAAGGACCTGGAAGAGCAGTTGAATGGAATGGACAGTGTGTTGAAGAAAGCGTATAAAATGAACATTAACAAGAGCAAAACAAAAATAATGGAATGCGGTCTTAGAAAATCAGGCGATGCTGAAGGAATTAGATTAGGGAACGAAACAATGAAGGTGGTAGATGAGTTCTGTTACTTGGGTAGTAAAATAACATGTGATGGTCGCAGTACAGAGGATATAAAATGCAGAATGGCAATGGGAAGAAAAGCATTTTTGAAAAAGAGAAATTTGCTAACATCGAATATTAATTTAAGTGTAAGGAAGTCTTTTCTGAAGGCATTTGTGTGGAGTGTTGCCTTGTACGGGAGTGAAACATGGACGATAAGCAGTGCGGACAGGAAGAGAATAGAGGCTCTTGAAATGTGGTGTTACAGAAGAATGCTGAAGATTAGGTGGGTAGATCGCATAACCAATGAAGAAGTACTGAACAGAATTGGTGAGGAAAAGAATTTTTGGCATACCCTGACTAAAAGAAGGGATCGCTTGGTAGGACACATTCTTAGACATCGGGGAATCGTAAATTTAGCATTGGAGGGAAGTGTGTGGGGTAAAAATCGCAGAGGGAGACCAAGAGACACATATAGTAAGCAGATTCAAGTGGATGTGGGTTGCCGTTCTTATGAGGAGATGAAAAGGCTTGCTCAGGATAGAGTAGGGTGGAGAACTACATCAAACCAGTCTCCGGACTGAAGACCATAACAACAACTTCCTTTGTTGAAGTACTACACTTCTTGAGGAGTCTTCCAATGAATCTCAAACTGGCATTTGTCTTAGCCACAATTAATTTTATGTGGTCATTCTATTTCAAATTGCTTCTTATGCCTACTCCCAGATATTTTATGGAAATAACTGCTTCCAGTGATTGTTCTGCTGTTGTAAAATTATATAAAAAGTTTATTTCTATGTATTTTCAATAAGTCACGTTTATTTATGCTAAGAGACAATTGTCACTCCTTGCCACATGATTAGATACACAGCAGATCCTCTTCATATGAGTACAGTTTTACAGTGTTGCAACTTCTGAATACAATGCGGTATCATTTGTGTTTACAGACTTCTCTCCATTGAGAATGACAGGCTGCATTCTGTTAGCTAGGAATTAATCAATCCAGTCATACAGTAGGTCTGATATTCTGAATGCTCTTATTTTGTTCATTAGGTGACTGTGCATAACTGTCCACCTCTGTAGCTCAGCGGTAGCGTCGCTGACTACCACGCAGGAGGCCCAGGTTCGATTCCCGGCAGGGGACTGGGTGTTGTGTGTTGTCCTAATCATCATTATCTCATCATCATTGGCACATAAGTTGCCCACACGGCGTCAAATAAAAAAATTAAAAACTTACACTAAGGCGGCCGAAAACCCGCAAGGGTTCTCCCGGCCAAGAAAACCATATGCTTATTTCATTTGTGCATAACTGTATCAAACACCTTGCAGAAATCAAGAAACACAGCCCCTACCTGGGGGCCAGTATCTACTACTTTCTGGGTCTTGTGAACGAATAGTGTAAGCTGAGTTTCAAATGATTGCTGCTTTTTGAACCCATATTGATTCCTACAGAGGAGATTTATAGTCTCCAGAAATGACATAACACTTACATAAAACGCATTCAGAAATTTTACAACAGACCTTCTTCAAAAGGGGAATTATTTGTGCTTATCACCAATCATTAGGAATGATTTGCTCCTCCACACTGCTGCTAGGAGGGGGACAAGTTCCTCTGCATAATCTGTGAAAAACTGAATTGGTATTGCGTTAGGTCCAGCAACATTTTTATCACTATCTCATGTATTTTGATAGCTGCCATTTTGTTGTTTGTGAAACAATTTAGAGGAGGGACTAGGAACAGATTTCAGAGTATTTTATGGTTCAACAGCTTTGGGAAAACACATTTCATATTTAGGCCTTTTGTATGACATCATCTGTTTCAGTGTCATTGTGGTCACAGAGTATCTGGGCATATGGTTTTGATCTGTTTACCAGTTTGACAAAAGACCAGGTTTTCTTAGGATTTTCAGCCACAACAGTACAGAAAATTTTTCTCCTGAAGTTGTTGAATGCATAATACATGACCCTCCTTATGCTAATTCTGGAATTTATATTTTTTGCTTATTTTTGAGGCTTTGACTACATTTATATTCACAGTGATGTTCTCTTTGCTTTAATAACAGTTTTCTAACTCAGTTGTATAACCATGGTTGCGATCTTTTCCATCTGTTATAATTTTACTTTGCGTTTACTTGTCTAAAGTGTATTGTACAATACTCTTGAACTTCGTTCACTGATGTTCAGTTTTAGAGATGAAACTTTACTATTGAACCATCAACTACTCCGAAATCTGTCTCTTGTTGTTTCTGATAAACAGAATTATCTTCTTGTCTTTCTTAATATTCCAATTTACAGCTGTATTCAGAGCTGCTGTAACATCCTTTTGATCACAGAATCCTTGTCCTGTCCTAAATGAGCCAAAAGGTTCGGGTCTGTTTTTCATAAGTAGGTCTAAGATGTTATCTCCTTGAGCCAGTTCTGTGTTTAATTGCTCAATGCAGCACTCAATGCAGCACTTAAAACAAATTTGCTCAATTCTCTGTCCATGACACTTGTCTTAAACATTTGATTAATACCTAATATCACATAAATGGACATACTTTTATTTATTTACTATCAGTCCATGTTCCACTGCATCTAATTATGTTTTAGGCCATATTGTATTTTTTACTACAGATGCCATGAACCACAGACATGACTGAGGTGGGGTGGATTGTGTGCCTCACTGATACAGATACCCATACCTAAGGTGCAAACTCTTGAAGGTTACCTGTGGACAGGCCAAACAAACATGTGGTTCCTGAAGAGGGGCAGCACCATTCTCAGTAGTAGTAGTAGTAGTAGTAGTACATGCAACAGTCTGGATGACTGACTAATCTGGCCTGGTAATATCAGCCAAAGTAATATTTACATACAGTGATGGAGAATGGCTAAATGCAACTGGAAACTACAGTTGTTAGCTTTGTCAAGGGCATGGTAGCTCTACTGTATCAAAGGACAAAAATGCAGCCCTCAGTCATAAAAATAAAATTCTTTAACCTGGTTTCAGCAAGAACTATGATTGTCTTCATCAGAAATTATAAATTAAAACAATTCACATAATAAAAGTTACAACTCAGCTGTAAAGCTTACGTCACAAAATTAAAAACTTTTTTTTAGAAAGAGCTAGCCACTAAGGGCTGCACGCCTGCACAGAAACATCAGACTCATCAGGAGTCGGATGCCTCCATGCAGGCGTGCAGCCCATAGTGGCTAGCTCTTAAAAAATATATAATAATAATAATAATAATAATAATAATAATTAATAAATAAAAAATTAAATTTTGTGACTTAAGCTTTACAGCTGAGTTGTAACTTTTATTATGTGATTTGTTTTAATTTATAATTTCTGATGAAGGCAATCATAGCTATTGCTGAAACCAGGTTAAGAATTTTATTTTTGCAACCGAGGGCTGCATTTTTATTCTTCGACGTTTTAACGGTTGCTGACAATAGCAGCTCTACTGTGTGTATACTTGATAATTGTGTCCTCGGGTAAAATATTACAGAGGTGATATAAACCATCATTTAAATTTCCAAGTAGGCATTACTCAGTGTACATTACCATCCAGAAAAACAAAACTGACATCTACAGATCAGAGTGTGAATTGCTTAATCGCTTAATCATGTAGGTAAGTTAGAAAATTGAGGAATGGATATGTTGAAGTTAGATGCAGTGGTGATAATTGAAGTTCAGTGGCAAGATGAACAGGACTTCTGTTCCAGTGAGTACAGGGTTGAAATATCAAATCAGTTGAGGTAATACAGAAGTACACTTAAATGAATAAGAAAATAAAGATGTGAGTAGACTACTATGAACACCATAGTGAATACATTACCATTGCCAAGATGGATACAACGCCAGTAATGCAAGTCTATATGCCAACTAACTCTGTAGATGATTAGGAGATTAAAAAATGTATGATGAGATAAAAGAAATTGTTCAGAATGTTTCAGGAGAGGAAAACTTGATTGTGATGAGGATTGGAATCCAGTAGTAGGAAAAAGAAGAGAAGGAAACATAAATCAGAAGTACTTGTTTTAAGAAGTATGACATGAATGCTAAGACATATTCAATGGCAGATATGGACTCTGGCCTTAACTTTTTGTTTATGAACTGTATATTAAAACTGAAGAAACTGCAAAAAGGTAGAAAAATACAAAGATGAGACCTGGATAAGCTGAAGGAACCTGAGGTGGTTCAGTGTTCCAGAGGAAGTGTTAAGAAATTGTTGACTGAAGCAGGGGAAAGTAATAGAGTAAAAGAAGACCTGATAGCTTTGAGGGAAAACAGTGAAGGCTGCAGATTATCAAATAGGTAGAAAGACAAGACAATGTCTTATAGCGTTGTACAGGAGTGACGTGTAGACAATGAGAAGTTCACACAAGAAAAATATACATTCTGTTGAAATGTGGCTCTACAGAAGAATGCTGAAGATTTTATGGGTAGATCTTGCAATTAATGAGGAGGCACTGAACAGAATCAGAGCGCAGATAATTGTGTAATAAGGAAACTATAAGAAGGGATCAGTTGGTCGTACATGTTCTGAGACAGCAAGGAATAATAAATTTAGTACTGGAGGAACTGAGAGAGACAAATATAGCAGAGAGAGACCAAGAGATGAATAGAGTAAGCAAGGTTCAACTGGTTGTGAATTACTGTTGTTATTCATAGATGAAGAGGCTTGCCCAGGATAGAACAGCATGAGTGCTGCATCAAACCAGTATTTTAACGGAAGTTCACAACAACAACAACAACAACAACTGTAACAGTAACAACAACAGCAGCAGCAACAAGATATTCTGGTGGCCTCATAATTCATCCATTATTGAACAATAACTTGAGCATCATTTATTACATCAGCCATACTATGAGCCTATAACACACCAAAATTGAACTCTGTAAGAGGCAATCAACTAAATAAATAATCATTCTCGTGTTTTTTGCATATATTAACAACATTTTTTAAATTGTGCTCCAGCATTAATAATAGTATGGCAAAGTCACTTTAAAAGTAATAACTTCTTGGTGGCTTCTTGATATAGTGCAACTTGGGTGTTTACACATTAGCTAATCATTTTCTGAGGTGCAGAAAGCAATAAGTGTGTGTGTGTGTGTATATATATATATAGACACTTGTGTCTGTGTAAATGTGTGGGTGTATGTGCATTTATTTACCTTCCATTTTTTCCCCCAAGGTAAGTCTTTCCTGTCCCGGGATTGGAATGGCTCCTTACCCCCTTCCTTAAATCCCTCATCATTTCCTTTTGAGTGTGTGTGTGTGTCTGTGTGTTTATTTGTTGCTATTACTGCCTGTGCCCCTTCGCCTGGTAAGTGTTCTTCATCTATTTTTTACATATATATTTTTTTCCTGTTAGGAATTTTTCCTCTATTATATATATATATATATATATATATATATATATATATATATATATAATGACTAACTGGGAATAAAGAAAAACAAAATCAGTTCTTAGAATCTGAAGTCTGCTCATTACCCAATGATCCATCAGACCAATGAACTTCCATCTGTCTAAGCATATTTCTTGATTGAAAATACAATACTTTTCTCAGAGAAGATGCTGTACTAAGACCCATGTAATGCTTGCAAAAACACAGAAGTGAAGTCAGCAAAAACTCTGCATCCTTCAGGATTTTCTAATTTAGTCAAATAACTGCCTACTCTATGTTTTAGGCAGCATTCAACTATAAGGTTTGTGCTAGAGATAACCATAGGGAATGCACTACTTGGAAGCTGAGTTAACCAGATAAACCAATCCAGTGGTTACCCAGACCCAGTGACCAACACCACTGCTGTTACAGAAATAAACTGTCTATGCAATGAAAGAACCAAAATTATAAAGCTGATATCATAAGAAAGCTTAGAAAGGTGTGTGAATGTCAAATAAGAATTTAATTTTTATTACATAATTCCTATTTATATTTATTTAGTTGTCTTTCAATAACTACTCTGTTTTTTTTAATCATTTCTTCAATAAAGAAATTGTATGCAATTAAAATGCATAGTTAAAATAATCAAAAAGTATGACCTATTCGAGAAATGTACAACTTCACACTAATGTCATATCATTAAATTCCTCAATTCCCTTACATTACATTTGCATCAGTGAAAGGTCTGTATGGTGGAAAAATATATAAAAGTCAAAGTGATGCTATTCATACTATATGTTTTACATTAATAATTGTGATATGTTTGGATTGGTCACTTGACACAACAATGCTATAACATAGGTAATATGAAAGTTCAAGCCACAGTCTTGATCATAAAATTTTATTTTAATTTACCATCCTTGATAGAATTACTTCTTTTTCCCTGTGGAACTGATCATACATTAAGGCTAAACGCTCTATAACCACATAAGTGCACTGATTATAAATTAGGTCATGGTAAAGTGCAATTAAATCTTCTTTACTCCTTAAATTATTCAAATTTCACCAAGATTTTCCATTAGCATGTAAATATTTGTAGTAAACTTATATTTTTGATAATAACTGGTACTTTGTATCCATATTGCATGGTTGTACATACAGTGGTCGAGTACGCACATCAACAATGTTTACACAGCATTATTTTTATTTCTTTTATTTATTTATTTAATCATTAAAGTTTGCTCTCCAAGCAGGCTAGAAAAAACAAACTCATGTATAATGACTAAATTTTGATCCAGAATCACGAATATTTAAAATTATTTCACAACTTTTGAAGGGCTCAGCAGTCAATTGAAAACAAAAGAAGATCCTTCACTATAAAATATGACAAAGCTTATAAGATAATTTTGTAAATTCAACTCATATTTTAAAATAAAATGTCAAGAAACAAAAAAAGAATGTCAAAGACATGGTAGGGCATTTGAAAATTTTCAGTGAATTAATATTTAGTACCTGTGTTAAAAGTGATTAATAGCCTTAACTTCATACTGTCAGTAGACATAAATAATTCACCAGTATCACTCTTAGGATATACCAACTATTTAGTTCTATGATCAAGAGGATATGTGAAGGTGTAACGAAAATATGAAAAGAGAGACAAATGAAAAAAACAAGTATATGAAAGAAAACCACATATAGGGTGGGGCAAATGAAAATGGCCATCATTAATAGATAGATTTGGACAGGAATGTATACATATGGTGGTCATTTTTAAAGTAAGAACCAATTTGTAATTGAGTAAGGGAAACTAAATTTATGAACATAAATTGTATCACAAATAACAATATGCTCTTTTTTCCACTTTTCATCATAGTCACCATAGTCATTTAAACATTTATCAAGTTTTGGTGCTAGGAATGGATCCAGCATCAAAGAACTCTTCTGCCTGACCACTACATTTTTTGGCATGAAATTTGTTGGTGACAATATGATAAACTACTGATCTTAAAACTTGTGGAAATTTCTGATGCAGCTCATCAATGGTGAAGCACCTGTTTTGATCTGTACAGCTTACTGTCATGAATGAAAACTTAACACTCAAGAAGTTTATGAGGCAAACCACTAAAACTGGTGCTTCACTATTAGCGAGCTGCATCAGAAATTTCCACAAGTTTCAAGATCATTGGTTTCTTACAATGTTACTGACAAACTTCACTAAAAATGAGATGGTCTGGCCACAGAGTTCTTTGATGCTGTAATCCATGGTGCTGGTGTCACAACTTGAGAAATATTTAAATGTTCATGGTGTCTAAGTTGAAAAGTGAAAAAATTGGCATACTGTTCTTTGTGTTATAATTTACATTCATAAATAAAGTTTCTCTTACTGCATTACAAATCAGTTCTTACTTTAAAAATTATCCTAATATAGCAACACCACATAATGCACACAATAGGATGGAGCAACTGCACATACATCTGGCCAAACCTTGGAGCACATTTGCACAATCTTCATGTGTGATAGTATGGTAGACAGAGGTCAGTCTCGTTATGTACCTAGCTGGCCACCCAGGTAACATGATCTATCAGTGTGTGATTATTTTGTGTGAGGAGTCCTATAGTCTAAGATGTATTGCAACAATGGATAGTAATGGAATGTGCATAAGTAGAGGAGCCAAGATTGCTACTTTCAAATTGCTTTATTTAGACCGGTTTCAGCAATTCTATGTTGCCATCTTCAACTCTCTTAACATTTCAATATTACTATGTAATATTTGACTTGAAGAGACTTGAAGATGGCAACACAGAATTGCCAAAACCAATCTAAATAAAGCAATTTGAAACTACTGATCTTGGCTCCTCTGATTATACAGATTCTAATACAAGATATTAGAATTCCCCCCCCCCCCCCCAGCTTGAATGATGTCAAGCAATACAACAATCTTGATTGTCTTCATGAACTGCAATAGAACATTTCAGATGAGACGGAAGCTATTCCAACAGTCCATCTTTGATCTGCGTTCAGCTATGTGTTGACCAGGACCCAAAACTGCCAAGATATGAATGATAGTCACTTTCAAAATCTGCCACAGTCAGATGTGTACTCTATTCCCCATTCCATGGCACTCTGTTCTCCAGGCAAAGAAAAAAATAAATAAATTAAAAAAATACCAAACTTCCTTGTACAACTTAACAGCTCAAGAGATGAATCATAATCTGAAATACTTGACAGTATTAACAAGGATATTCAAGAAGTAAGGCCAGCTGAGATGTGTAAAGCCATTTATGGCTACAGTTGGTTAGTACAGATGTAATTTTTAAGCCCATATACCATTGTTTAATTGGTTTATTTGAAACTTTAATAACTGTTACTTGATACATGTAATTTAACTATCACTTCATGTATATATCTATGGTACTTTTATCCACATACAAATTATTAGAAAAAGCATTACCAAATTGTGCAGCATTCTTTGTTTGAAGTTAATATAGTTGCAGCATGCAGTGTATTGCCTAACCATTTACACATATCAAGGCATGGACACACATTTTATATCTTGTACTACTGTTAAAATGCTATCATAAAGGGAAACATAGTTTACTATTGTATTAGCTACTAGTATTCTCATAAAGTAATAGTATATAAACAAGGAATGGAGAAATGTTTAGAATCTGCAAAGGAGAAGAAGGTTGAATTGAAAATGATTTTCAAGGATTTAACACAATAAAACGTGGTGAAAGATAAAGAGACAGATGCTACTTTTGTTAAGGAAGAAAATAAGAGCATTAAGTAATAATCATTTCTCTCTTTGTTAACTTCATATAGGGGATATTGAATGCACAAATTTGGTATTGGTATGGTTACTGTCATGTTTCAATGAAATCAAGTGTATAGGAAATAATATCTGTTAATAATCACACTTGTCGGTGTTATTGGATTAAATTTTTATTCTTGTTGATTTCAGTTTTTAAAATCTACTATCATGTTTTACATTTCTTCCTTTTAAAGAAGGCATTTTATACAAATCTGTGTGATTTTTTTGTATACTGCCCACTTTCTTATCTGAGAACATACAATTATTATAAGTAATAATTTTTTGGTGGCAATACATTACCATATTGAATTTTAGGCTGCTGGTTTGAGTTCGGAATACGAAATGGCACAGTCGCAATAGTAATTGGAAAGTGCATTTGCAAATCATCTCCAGATTTTTCAAATTCTAGGCTGACCTGTTGGCATAATGCATACAAAATGGAAAATTCATGCCATAAGCAATAAAAAGAAAACTATAACTGTGTTAAACAACTAGTAATAAACACAAGACAAGTGAAGATCAGTTGTTCAACAAACAGTTCTTATACTTCAGTTTTATTTATACACATTAATGTGTGGCATTTATTTAATTTTTTCGAAGTGATTATGTGAGCTGATAATTTTTGTGCACCTAGCAATTAGTGGTGAGTTCTAAAACCATGCAGCAAAAGTCATTATTAACAAATGCATGTAAACTTGATTTATTTTCTAGCATGCACAATTTTGAAAGAACTACAATAACAATGGCATTGTTAAATGAACTGTATTGTCATAAAAATTAAGGTGTATTTCAAATGTAAACTGAATCAATGACCAAAAGAACAAGTTTGCCCTTATATTAATGACACAGACTTCGTTAATATTGTGACTTTAAGTTAATTTCATATAACACTACTTAAAATAAAAATACACAGACAGTGTAGTACACTAGTAACCATAATTGAGAAAGCATAATATAAATATTGACACGAATGATATAGATAAGAGAATTAAAGATGAAACAACTTTTTTGTTGTGTTAAACCTGCAAAATTCTTCGATAATTTACAGTTTTAAATTTAAGGAGTTGAAAATGACCACCCCACTTTTGAGCAATTATAATAATAATAATAAATATATATCAGGTAAGTGATGTTACAAATTCATACAGAATTAACAAAAATATTTTAGAATGTATAAATATGCAACATAAATAGCATATTTCAAATTATAAAATATAACAGCTGGAATGAAAATTTCACTCTGCAGTGGAGTATGCACTGAGATGAAACTTCCAAAAAGTTAAAAACTCTGTGCCATGATTCAAAACCAGGATCTTTGCATTTCACTGGAAAGCCTCTACCATCTGGGAAACCTGTGCATGACTCTAACCTCCAGTTCCACCAGTACCTCATCTGATACCTTCTAAACTTCACAGAAGTTCTCCTGCATACCTTGCAGGATTAGCACTTCCAGAAGAAAGACTGTTGTGGTGACATGGTTTAGGCAAAACCTAGGATATTTTTATAGAACAAATTTCTTTGAACTCTGAAGTTTGAAAAGTGGGAGAGGAGGTATTGACAGAACTAAAGCTGTAAGGATGGGCCATGAGGTCTGCACAGATAGCTCAGTTGGTAGAGTGCCTGCCTGCAAAAGGCAAAATTCCTGTGTTCAAATTCCAGTCTGGCAAGCAGTTTTACTCTGCCAGGAAGTTTCATGTCTGATAGCTGTTTATGAAATTACTGTTTTTTTATGGGACATCAAAACAAGTAATGGATGAAAATACCTAATAGCATCTTCATAAAAATAAAATGGTCATTTAGCCTAGTAGAAGAACCTTTCCAACCATTTGATTGCAGTAAGAGAATTATAGTTGTTTTCAGCCATCCCCTCAAGCAGAAATATTATGTGTAGTATTTCAAGGGTGATAAGTGAATGTTATGTGTGAAAAGAAGTGATGAGTTGGTGAAGTGGTAAGTTTGGTGAAATAAAAATTTATATCAATCAGCTATAAGATCCAATGGACCATTCTAAGACTGAAAATCAGAGAATTAGTTAAATCTGCAACCAAGATACAATTGCTTGTTTTGTGAATGGTACAAGAGTGCAGCAGATATGCAACTGAAGGCAGAGTCATGGTGTGCCTACCCGTATAGCACGACTATGAGCACTAATTAGCTGCAAATAAGGGTATGGCATTGTGGTATAATGAAGCCAGAACTGTAGTGTGCAATACTAGCATTAACGGATGTATCAGTGCTCTCTAGGAACCAAAATCAACTTTTATGCCCTCTAGTGGGCTGGGATACAAGATCCCTTGCCGTTGAAAAGGACATATAGAGCTGGAATTGTCTTACATGATGTTTCAGAATGTGAACTGGTATCATCGTTGTTGACCCACTACAGTTGTGAACTGGAATTCTATGGCAATATGCTGGAGTGCAGCATCATAGATAATGTGGACCAAAAAAATCAAAATATTTGAACATTTTCACCATTTCAGGGGGTTGAAATAAATTCAACAACAAAGTTGAAAATTTGTGCTGGGCCAGGGTTCGAACCCAGATTTCCCACTTTGGGCCAGTGGTCACCTTAACCAATTAGAAAATCCAGACACGCTTCCCTTCCAATCCAAATTCACAACTTATGACCCCAGCCTAAGCTGGATGCAAGTGGAATCAATGGGCAGGGGGTTATAAGTTGAGAATTTGGGTTGGAAGGGAAATGTGTCTTGATAGCCTAATTGGTTAAGGTGATCACTGGCCCAACGTGGGAAATCCAGGTTTGAATCCCAATCCAGCACAAAATTTCCTTTCTCACTGAATTTATTTCAACCCCCAGAAACTATCAAAATGTTCAAATATTTCGATTTCATAAATTTATGGTTTTTTACTGTCAACAATGGTGTCTGTTCTTTGAGACATGTCCAAAAAGAGCAGACATAACATCAATAAATGTGAACCAAGGTTGTGGAGGTCGCATGGTAAATTCCACCTCCATACCTGACCATATAATCTGCCACTAGTGTTCTGGAGTGCTAGTTGCACCTATGCTGTTGTGGGACTATCAGGAGTTTTTCCAGGTCTG
Organism: Locusta migratoria; assembly: GCA_026315105.1. Classification (NCBI taxonomy): domain Eukaryota; kingdom Metazoa; phylum Arthropoda; class Insecta; order Orthoptera; family Acrididae; genus Locusta; species Locusta migratoria. The sequence continues at coordinate 304,884,033 of CM048755.1, forward strand.
GGTGGACAACAGGTGGCATTGTTCATATCCCAGTACTTAAGCCCACTGGCTGATGTGAAGAACTTCAAGCATACAGTAATGGTGCTGGGATGCAGCATCATGAGAAATTTCGACCAAGGTTGTGGAGACTCTGCAATGACCTCCACTTCAAAGCTTGTGACCATAGAAGCTGCCACTAATATTTTGGTGTTCAAGTTGTGCCTGTGCAATTATGGAACTGAGAGTGGTGTACTTTTAAGGTCCAAGTGGACCACTGGCAGCAGTGCAATTGGTATGTGTAGATGGATTCAGTTGGTATAACAGCACTCAAAAACACTCATAGTGTCAACTGCCTTAATTGCTGCTCATGAGTGATGTATCTTATGCCCTTTATGAATGTGTCCAAACTGCTGAGCCTAGGAGACCTTCTGGAATGCCAGACCAGGGTTTCCTAGGATTGTGAGGCCAGGAGTTGTCTTGTTCAGAGGAGCTCCACTGGGCTACAGCCTTTGATGGTAGTGGTGCAGTATGTGACCAGATACCCTGTGAGTGCTGCTTGAACAACTGCACCATACATGCTGCTTCTCCATAGTAAGATGAGTAAAGTGAAGGAGTAAAAAGTTGTCCGATGCCATTGGAGATGGATTTGTTGTCACCATGAGTTGCAGCTATCATCTGACATGATTGTTTGGAGAAGCCTTTCAATGGATATAATTTCCATGAATGCAGTAACGGTGGCATCTGTGATAGTTGATGTCATGTTGACAACATTAGGGTACTCTTAATAAACATCTACAGCTATGAGCCATATAGAACCTAAAAGGGACTCACAAATCCAAATCAATGTGGTCCCAGGAGTGACATAAAGTGAATCAGAGAGTGAAAGATTGAATTTATGCAACTTGATGCCTGGCACCATTAGAAAAGCTGCACACCATGGCTTTTACAATCTTGTCTAACTCTGGTCAGTAGTCATGTTGCCATTCTGGGGCTTTCATTCGGAAAATCGACAGTGCCCATGATGGAGTTGAAAAACCTTAGGTTAAGGGTGGCCAGGATGTAATTATCTGTCAGTAAGACTTAGCTGATGACTGACATGTGTTGGTAATGGTGACGTCAGTGCCAGAGTTCTAGGTATGCATTCCTCAAAATGCGTGTAAACCACTATAAAACATACAGTGCAAAACATGCTGCAAGATTAGTTCCCAGAACATGTCTACTACAATATATGCAACTGTAATGAGAAATCAATCCAAGGTTTGTCTGTGTTTCATATCTATGTGGAAACAGGAGAATTCCTGCTGCTCAATGGCCAGGACTGATCATACAGAAAATTAAGGTACTTCATATGTATTTGCATGTTTCGTTAGGGGTTTTATTTATTTATTCAGTTCATTTGACCAGATGTTACATGATGTGTTAAAGATGTCAGACAAGATATATTAATATACAGTAGTTCACGAGTACCTTCAGGTATTACATAGCATCTGGCTGACAGTCTGCAAGACTGCTGTTCAAGGTATTCTTTTACAGAGTAAAATAGAGGCTCAGTAAATACGACTTCAAATTTTTACTAACTTGTAAGTTGCCATTAATAGATTTTATATGTGAGTGTAGGTTGCTGAATACCTACAGGCCCATGTGAAATGTTCCCTTTTATTCAGTGTGTGGCAGTTTGTACAAGTTTGACTTTGTTCTAGTGTTGTGTTCATGTACAGGATTTAGTTGGCATTGTATGTTTAATTAATGATCCTTAAGGCTCTTCTGGATTGAGAAAGTGCTCTGGACAGATGGAGAATAACCCTAGAAGATCACAGCATACTGACAGGAGTCTTCTGGTGAAGTGCGTGGTGCAGTGGTTAGCGTCGCAGATTGCTGTGCTCACGGTCCCTGTTGTAAATCCCGCCACTGGCGGAAAGAAATTTATTTATTTGTATCTACTATTTTTAGAATGATCTGCATGTCTCTTGATGGACTTGTAAGTTCCAGAAAATTCTTTCTGTGTATGAATTGTGGAGTACTGGGATCAGGAGGTAGTCTATTCGGAGTGCACACTTGAGTTAGCAATAAACCTGTTCTAAGTATAAAGTGTTGGGCTCCATTAATGACCCATCCTTAAAATTATTTTTTTACATGACACTATTTGTTGCAGGTGCCAGATACTGCAAAACATCTGCATCATTGTGGCTCTGCTTAGGCAGCTTAAGAGCCATTGCCTACTCTGACAAGAACTGGAATACAGAAGATATACTCACTACCTTGTCTGAAAGACAATGTCATCAAAAGACTCATGGATACGAAAACAGCAGTAAGCCAGCTGCACATCAGACACCCAGTGTTCTTGAGAAATGGTGGACAGGCCCCAAACAAATGGCTGAAAGGATTTCTACCGAGTCGCCAAGTATAATACGTGGGACCACATTATGTGCTTGGCAAACATATATTTCTACCTGGATGTGGTTTAAAAACAATGAGGACAAGCTCAATAGCTGGGATAAATTGCAGGTGAGACATTTTGAGACCACCAGCAACAAGTCTGTTTATTGGAAGAGAAACTGAAGACAAGGTGAGTCTATGCAGTCATATGTACAGAATGTTTTGGCCCTATGTTAGATAGTTAACCTGGATATAACTGAGGCTGATAAAATTTCACTCCTGATGAAGGGCATTGCAGAAGACATGCATCAACCTCTTCTGTTAAAAGACATTTCAACAACACAAGAGAAAATTAAAGAGATGCAACAGAGGAGGGTTGAATGAAAGAAGTAAGACTGCCAAATGTAGTCCCTATGGCTGTTGTGGAAGACCAGCATGATTTTGCTGTCATATGACAAATGGTGAGAGAAGAATTACAACAGTTTATGGCAGCTGGGACCGAATGAGCACCAGATTATGGCCATGGATGTAGTCCTTATGTCATGAGAGAGCTGATACTGCTAAGGAAGAGATATTTCAAACATTAGCGAATGTCTGCCCTGCCAGTTGCATCCAACGTGAAGAATGTCCTCACTATACTATGACTTACACTACAGCTGCCAAATGGCAGCCTAGGAACCGACCAATGCGGCTACAACCAACTCTCCCAGCAACTGTGATGCCTCACAGGAGGACAGATATCTGGAGAACAGAAGACAACATGCCATTGTGTTTTCACTGTGGGCTTCCTGGACATGTCATACAATACTTTAGGGAGAGAACATGAGTATTTGACAATTATTATACCACATGATGCCAACTATCAGAGCAGTCCTTTCAATGGCATTCAACTGCAGATGATTAGTGTTGATCTATGGGGCGAAGCCCATCATCGTATCCTGGACATCATCGCTTTCCAACACACCATCGTCTTTCACCATCACCGTACAGAGAAACCAGCCACTTACCTGGTCTGGATACTAGTCAATACAGGTGCTTCCTTCTCTGTATTGTTGAACAATTACCACCACAAACTAAAGAAGATAATGTCCTGTGATACAAGAGCAACTGTGATGAAGGTCACAAATGGAAAATACACCTAGCCCGCTGGAACAGGTTTCACAAGAGTAACTATCAACAACATGATGCAGCCCTTTGAATTTGTCATTTTAACAGAATGTAGCCATAACATCATCTTCAGATGGGACTTTCTTTAGGCATCGCAAGCTGTCATTGACTGGAATATCTGAGCTACAAATTGAGAAAGATGTTCCAACGTGTACATTAACACGTACTCCTGTGGAAGGTTGTTTTCTGTCAAGAATGTTGAGATCCCGTCATTAACAATGAGAAGAGTTCCAGTCAGCAGCCAAGATAACCAGTTGAACTGTGAAGCACTTGTCAATCATAAAAACCTAATCAATATAACATAGGAATCTACATACCAACAGCTATCATAAGCATTACAGGTGGTCAAGGAGAACTTTGGATCACTAATTTTCATGAGCAGTAGCAGCTCATTCCTGAAGGAATGTGTATTGCAACAGCTGAACCAATCCAGGACAGTGAGCTCAATGTCATTGATGAAGTCTCATGCTATGCTATTACTGCTGACAACGCACTACTAGAGGAAACTACTATGGAATTCCATGTAGGGCCTGGTCTGACACAAGAACAACATCAACAGGTGTTAGCCATGCTACAGCAATTTTTAGGTGCATTCACCGTAAGGTAGGAGGAGAGCCAGATGAAATAGCCCATGATAAAACACCATATCAATACTAGGGATCATCCACTAATTAGCCAGCGTTTGTATAGTGTCACCAGCTGAAAGACATAATTCAGGAGGAAGTGGAGAAGATGTTGCACATTGACATTATTCAACCTTCCAGAGAGACCTTGGTCATCTCCTGTGGTTCTTGTGAAGAATAAGGATGGCACATGGCATTTCTGTGTCAACTATAGGCAGCTGAACAAAATCACAAAGAAAGATGTCTACCCATTGCCACACACTGACAACACTTTTAGACTGTTTGAAAGGAGCTACATACTTCTCAACCATGGACATGCAGACAGGTTACTGGCAAATTGAGTTTGACAAAACTGACAGAGAAAAGATTGCTTTTATTACACCTGATGGCCTGTATGAATTCAAAGTCATGCCGTTTGGACTATGTAATGCTCTGTCTACATTCAAACACATGATGGACAACTTGCTTTGACATCTTAAATGGACGACATGTCTTTGTTACCTAGATGACATTATCATTTTCTCAATGACATTTGAAGAACATCTAAGCCACCTGTCATCTGTGTTGGAGTCTGTTCATACTGCAGGAATCTGCCTCAGCCCAAAGAGGTGCCTTTTCGTCACCGAAGAGATAAAAATCCTGGGGCACCTAGTCAATGGAGAGAGTGTCTGTCCTGATCCAGGTAAAGTAAGGGCAGTCACAAAATTTTCAATTACTCAGCACATTCGTGATGTGAGAAGTTTTCCCGGGTTGTGCTCACACTACCGGTGTTTCATAAAAGGGGTTTGTAACAAAGCATGTCCATTGCAACCAGTTCTAACCTTATATGATAAGAATGCGGAAACCAAACTTCACACTGTCACTAGTGGTTATAGGATTGGTGCAGTGCTTGTACAAACTCAGGAAGATGCTGAAAAGGTGGTAGCCTATGCATCAAGAGTACTCTCAAAGTCTGGGATAAACTACTCTACAACTGAGAAGGAATGTCTCACTGTTATCTTGGCTATAAACAAGTTTTGGCAATATTTATTCAGCAAAACATTCACTGTCATGTCAGACCACCATTGTTTATGTTGGCTGACCAGTTTGAAGGATACATCAGGTCGACTAGCAATATGGGCACTAAGACTCCAAGAGTATGATGTCACAGTGGTATTCAGTTACAGGCACAAACACAAGGATGCTGACTGCCTTTTGAGGAATCCATTAGCGGAACACAATATCATGGATGAAATTTTCACCCTCACTGAGTTAGGTGACATTACAGCTGAACAGAGGGAAGATCCAGCATTATTACAAACCACAGAGGCCTTGGAAGGAGGAGAACTGACCAAAGGAGAGTTTTGGGCCCCAAATGGCTGTTGGTCATTCCAGCTCATCTCCAGTCTGCTATTCTCAAGAATTTCTATGATTCTTCAGTATCCAGTCAATTGCGATTTGTGAAGATCTGAGACAGAATCAGATGCAGGTATTACTGGCAAGATCTCTACCGATCTGTCAAACACTATATAAGTCACTGTAGGGAGTGCCAAATATGGAGGCATGTCCTGAAATTACCTCCAGGGCATCTAGTACCAATTCCATCTGCAACACCTCCATTCCACTGGATTGGAATCAACCTTTTAGGTAAGTTCCAAAGTTGACAACTGGTAACTGATGGATAATAGTCTGCAATGACTACCTCACCCCCTGTCATCAAACCTATGCTGACTGCAGAAGCTCCAGAGATTGGAATATTCTTTGTAAAAGACTTTATTTTGTAGCATGGTGCACCACTTGTGATGATATCTGATTGTGGAAAAGTATTCCAGTCAAAAATAGTATCAGAGGTAATGTTCCATTGTGAAATTGTCCACAGAACAACTACTGCCTATAATCCTCAGACAAATGGTTTTACAGAATGTTTTAACAAGATGTTAGCAGATATGCTGCCGATGTTGAGCAGAAGCATTGCTATACAATACGACCAGTCATGACATTTGCTTATAATACAGCAAGACAAGACACCACAGGCTTCACACCGTTATTCCTGCTCCATGGTCGTGAAACTGAGATGACAATAGATAAGTTGTTCCCATTACAAATGGACAACATTTAGGATGATTATGTGAAACACCAGATTTGAAGAAGGAAGACAGCTGGCTTGCTTGCATACAGACACAGGATGCCCAGCAGAATGACTATCAACAGTATAATGACAATCACCGATGTGTTGTGTACAGCCCAGGAGATTTGGTGGATTTTTACACCTGTACAGAAAGTTGGGCTATAAGGAAAGTTAAAGTGATACTTTTGTCTATATTGTGTCATATGCCAGCTGTCAGACGTCACATACAAAGTTGAGGATTATGAGCCGTTGTCGAAACGACAAAAACAACGAGACATTGTTCACGTCCTCCATAAGAAGGCTTACCATGATCCCAAAGAGCAGATAGATAGAAATGGCTTCTAGTTCAAGGACTCTGAAGATCATTATGATAATGGTGAAGCCATGACAGGAGGGTCTGTCACCAATCATCATCACTGCAACGAAGGCATGCAGGCAGAATGGAATGATTCTCCAGAACAGCCATACAGAGGGCTCATAACAAGATGAAGATCCAGGACACTGCAACTGGCTCCAAAGGAAACCTAACAGCAGATTGCTTTTTTCCCCCCAAAGAAGGAGAGCAAAGCCACAAGTCTTCTGATGGAATGTGTGGTGCAGTGGCTGTGTTCGCGGTTCCCAGTTCAAATCCCACAACTAATGGAGGAAAGGAATTTATTTCTTTGTATCTACTATTTCTATAATGCTCTACATGTTTTTTTATGATTGATATATTTGTGAGTTCCAGAAAATTCTTTCTATGTATAAATAGCAGAGTACTGTGTTCAAGAGGCAGTCTGTTCTGAGTGTACACTCGTGTTAGCAACAAACCTGTTCCAAGTTTGAAGTGTTGTGCTCTATAAATGACCCAGCCTTCGAATTCAGTTTTCAGCGTGACAGTATTTCAAGTTGTCCTGTATGTTTGCGTAGAATGGCACTAGTTACAGTTTTTAAGCTTGTACATGATTTCTGCACACTCAGTGTATAGCAGCCAGTACTTCTTTTGGCATTTACCTTTTCAGTATGTTTATCCCATTTCAGATTGTCTTGTACCCACAGACCCAGGAATTTGAATTCAGCATTACTTGCTTCTTGCTGGTCATTTACTTTTACAAGTGATTGACAGGGGTTTGCATTTTGTAATGTATGAAAGTTCATGGAAACTGTCTTTTTATGTTGATTGTTAGCTTGCTGAGATGTGCATTAGCTACATTTGCTGCTTTCTGAACTTCCTCTTTGTTATCCACTTTGAGAAGTAAATTACATTTGCATTATTAGCAAACATTATGATTTTATGTGCATCTATATTCAGGCTCAAGTTATTAATGTACATGATGAACAGTAGAGGTCTCAGTACAGACCCCTGTGGCATATCTTGTTTCACAGTTTGACTACTAGACAGGAATTCTGTTAATGAATTAAGTTGTTTGTTGGCATACTAAATGCTGAGTTTTGTATGTCATTGCTTAGGAATGATGCAGTCCATCTGTTTGCAACTTCTCTAATATCATACAGCTCAATATTTTCCAGTAATATTTTGTAATCCACTGTATCAAAAACCTTTGACAGACCTAGAAATATATCTTTCGTAAACTGTTTTGTAATTACGAGGTCTAGTATTGTATTAAAACGGTCATTTACTGTCATTTCTGTACATTTGTTGTTTATAAACCCATGTTGGGATTAACTTAACATGCCTTTTTTTTTATTTATGAAGCCCATTAATTTTTTGTACATAATTTTTTCAAATACTTTGGAGAAGCCGGCTACAATTTCGCACGATTTTTTATGCGTACCTCCTGATTTGAAAATATAATTTCACCAACAGATTTAGGGTAAATAAAAAACAATGCCTACTATTATTGTGTGAGTCAGGTACGTGTTTGCAATTAGACACAGGTTTTCTTTGAACCTTTCTGCTATTGTATTGTCAGAGTTGGGGGCTGGTAAAAGGAACCAATTATTAACTTTTTATGATTTTTGAGTATTATCTCTACCCATAACACCTCACAGGAACTATCAACTTCACTACATGATAGACTACTTTTGATGGCAACAAACACGCCTCCACCTGTTTTGTTTGATCTATCCTTTCTGAACGCAGTTAGTTTGTTTGCAAATACTTCTGCTGGACTTATTTCCAACTTAAGCCAACTTTAGCTACCTATAATGATGTGTGTTTCAGTGCTTTCTATTAACGCTTTGAGTTCTGGTACTTTCCCGACACAGCTACGACAGTTTACAACTGTTGTACCAATAGTTCCCAGATCTATATATTTCCTGTGATCAACTTGCACCCTTTGAGACAGCCCATTTAGTGTTTCCCCAAAGCCCTCTACCCTAAAAAACCACCCAGTCCACGCAACACAGCCCCCACTATCCATGAAGCCGTTTATTGCGTGTAGTGGACTCCTGACCTATTCAGCGGAATCCGGAACCCCACCACCCGAGGGCGGAAGTCAAGGAATCTGCAGCCTACACGGTCACAGAACCATCTGAGCCTCTGATTCAGACCCTTCACTCGGCTCTGTACCAGATGTCCACAGTCGGTCCTGTCAACTATGCTGCAGATGGTGAGCTCTGCTTTCATCTTGCAAGCAAGACTGGCAGTCTTTACCACTTCAGATAGCTGCTCAAAACCTGAGAGAATCTCTTCAGATCCAAAGCAACACACATCATTGGTACCGACATGAGCCATCACCTGCAGTTGGTAGCACCCCATACCCTTCATGGCATCCGGAAGGACCCATTCCACATCTGTAATGAACCCACCCGGTATTCACATGGAGTGCACATTGGCCTACTTCCCCTCCTTGGCAGCCATCTCTCTAAGTAGTCCAGGTGGCAGGGTGTAAAAAAGGAAAGTATTCCAAACTTAATGAAATTTTAGTATGTTGTGCTTAGGTAATCTGGAGAGTAGAATCTCAGTTTTTGACCTCGAGGACCCTGTGCTAACTTTGCATGGGCCGAAAAACCTTTCTTTTTTCACTATTTCGCTTATAACTTCTAAACCATGCTTTTTTTGCGAAATATACCTCTGAACAAAGTAGAAGAGCATAAAATTTACTACATATTTCACTGGTCAAAAGTGTTTTTTGACCCACTAATGACAGATACAGACGTTCAAAAATACAGTAATTTTCTAAAATTACCAAAAATAGCTCCAAAACTCAATTTTTTGCCTTATAGCCCAGTAGGGGTAAACCTAAAAATTAGAGAAATCGGAAATAGTTAGTAAAAAAGGTTTTATTGTTTTAACGGCTATTTTTGTGGTCCAATATGACTATCCTCGGTTTTCTCTCTTGGCAGAGTTGTGCATAAGTGGTGGGGGGTGAACTGTTGGAATCACTTGTATAAAGACTTGTTTGGAAAAAGGAAATTTCGCAGATATGAAATTGAGGCGTAAGGATATGGTGGTAACTCTAGCATCCATTTCCTGTCCTCTTAAAATCAAAGACAAGAACTTCACAATACAGCATCTGACTATTTCAACGGATTTGCATCTACAAACAATCAGATGCTGATCTCAGGAACTTGTTCGATTACAAACTAGCTCCCTTTCCGAAGGGGCAGAAACTCCAATAGAAGAACCAGTAGACTTTGGCAGCAGGAAATGCGCAGTTATTGAAGGTGGATACCTACTGCATAAAGTTGTGTGGAGCAAATCAACAGAAGCCACATTTGAACTGGTGTGCCAAAAATCACGTGGATTTTGTTAAAAAGCACTTTTGGAGCAATGCCATTGTGGTTTTTGATGGGTATCCTGTTGTCATAAGTTACCAGAGCACCAAAGCAATAGAAAGATATTGACAGTCTTTGCTGCATTCTTCAACAAAGTTTTTATTTTCCAAAACATCTGTTATCACAATTTCACAACCCAAATTTCTTTCCAATGATTTCAATAAGAAAAATGTCATTACATTGCTGATGTCTGAAATAGAAACCAAGGGAATTCAGTTCAAACACGCAATGGAAGATGCCAATGTCCTGTTAGTGGAAACAGCTATATCAGAAGTTAACAATTTCGACAGTTTCCTCATAAGAGGAAAAGACATCAATCTTTTGGTTTTTCTGACAGCATTAGCTTCTACTAAAAATAACATTTATTTCCAGAAGAGTGGGAGAGGTAACACTCCGAGTCGTTAGTATTCGGCCCATTTCTGTAAATTCAGCACTCAGGATATTCTCTTCCTCCACACAGCAAGTGGGAGTGACACCACTTCAGCGCCCTTTGGGATTGCAAAGAAGAAGGTAATGCAAATTTATGAGAAAAACCCCTGGCTCTCAGACGTAGTTGATGTCTTTAAAGACCCTGATGCAACAACACACCAAATTTCTGAGTCAGGAGAGAAGTTTCTGGTGAAACTGCACGGTGGAACCATCGATGCAGATAAACGGGAAGATCTGTGGTATCAAGTTTTCTCATTCAATGTTTCTATAAAAGCGAACTTTTAACTGGATAGACTGCCATCTACAAGTGATGCTGCCAAGTACCACTCCTTCAGGACATACCTGCAAGTACAAAGATGGTTAGGGAGCCTACAAAAATTACAGTCAGCTTAGGGATGGAAATTAACCACACATGGTTAGTATTGTTGATGGTATTTGTCAGTTTTTAAATTTCTACCATACCTGTGTGCTGTTTGTCGATAGCTCTACTTCCCAATATTTTTATACTATGTTAAAATAAGCTTTTTTTATTATACAGGTGTGATACCCATTACCACAACCATGGATGCCGCTCCAGAGCATCTCCTCAACATCATTTAGTACAAATGCACTACACGGGGGCCTGCAGCTGCAGACAAGCTGGACTCATGTGCTCTGCAACCCACAAGAATTGTGTTGGTACTGCATATGAAAATATACCAGAAGCAGACTTCGATGAAGAAGACACTGATGCTAAATGCGAAGAACAGGAAACTTCTTTGACAAAATTGTAGCGCAGGAGGAAGAAAAAATCGCACTGATGTGTTTTTTGGTCCACTTTAGATTTGTAGTTTTAAAAGTTTTTGCAAACATTTCGAACCAAAATAATAATCTAAATAATAAAAAATTCTGGTGATATGATTACTACTCTACTATTGTCGTAATATCTATGCACCCAACACGTTATATTCTTTCTGACTGTATTTTAACAAACAGCCAAAATTATATGATATTTGAGTTTAGCTTTGACAAGAATACTCTTTTTTGAACTTTTACCTCTTTCAACTATGATCTTAATATCTCTCCCATATTTTCTTTATATTTTTCAAATTAAAAAAAATAAAAAATAAAATAAAAATAAAATAAATAAAATTAAAAAAATCACCTGTCTTGCCTTGGTAGTTCAAAGTTTATTTTATTTGCCTGTACTGGTTACTAATGACTATACTCTGGAATGAATGTAGCATACATTTATGTTTGGACGAGTGTCTATAGCCTGGATGGAACACAGTGTACATTTGGAGTTTGTAAATCAGTCACGTGACATCCCTCGACCAAAAACTCTTGTGTATGCCATCTTGCTTTCTCTACTTGCTGATTTTCTTATTATAATGCAAGCGTTGTCATTTCAAAGCAATGGAACACTGAAAATTATCAAAAACACTTCGTTCTTAGGACAATGAATTATAATCTAATGTTGGTAAGTTAGTTAACACCTGCCATTGATGGTACGAGAATCACGGATTACAGTCGCAGCTGTTCGCCATAGCGTAATAGGCAACGAATTAGATTCTGATGTACGAACATGTTAGACGGCGGTTCGGAACTTGCAAGGGCACGGTGGCTCAGTACATTCAGTCAAAGGGTAACTCGACGCCCTCTGTAACGAGAAAACTGAGTTATCCGAAATGATCAAATAGGACAAAACAAACCAAAGTCCACAAAGTACCCGCTCAAACCGAAGAACCAATAAGAAGCGAGAAAGCAAAAGATGGTTCAACTAACACCATCTGACGAGAAGGCCTGTGTGCTCCCGTGTCACGTTACGCAGAGTAGGTTGCGATCACCTAGCTCACTGGCTGGCTGCTGTGAGGTGGTGGGCTATGCCCCATCAGCCACCCAGTGAGCTACGCAAACGCGACCTACTATGCATGACGAGACATGGCACGGCAGTTCACAAACCTTCTTTTCAGAAGGTGTTGGAAAAATGCCATCTGTAATAAAAAACTGAGTTAAATTCTCAATGAACAATCCAGAACAAATATGAACAAATGACCGTAAAGCATCGCTTTCAAGGAACAAAAAAAAATTATACCACTGTCGATTTTTTGGCCCACTTTATTTTTCCTCTTGCTTCCTAAAAGATTTTCACACACTCTTGTTAGCTGAACACAACTATATTCTGCAAGATTTAGAGTTGTTCAAAGGTAACAGTGCTTTCTCTGAAAAGTGCATTTGTTCTGTTTCGAGAACATGACATGAAATACTTAGCAACAAATTGTAAATATAGACTTCTTTATCACATGTAGATAAACTGGGGAGATGCTGGTTACAATGACTGTTGTAAATGATGTATTGATAATACTAACTTTGTATATATATTAAGTACTAGGGTTATGTGGAAGTCAGTATTATCACATATATTCCGTTTGTGATTTTAGCTGTAAAAGAAAACATAACCATGGTTTGAAATAGAATATTTGCTCTACATTTTAGCACAGAACAGAGTAACAAGAACGATGTCATATCAGAACTACAGGAAAGGTAATACCATCTACGTTAAAAGTGTCCATAGCAACCATGTCAAAGACAAACATTTTAGTAGATGCATTGATTCTAATGAATGACTTTCAATGTATTCCATAAATAGTGAATAAACACTTAGAAAATAAAAATAAACAAGGTAATATGTTGCAATGAACACACTTTCCTTCCATTTCATTAAGGAACTACACTTGCCACAGAAATCTACTACTTCCTTTATATACGAAACTACCTGCATCAGCATGTTGTTCAGAATGTTCATTATTACAGTATCTTCACAGTTTACAAGCATATGCTTCAGAAGATTATTGTTCATTTCGTTGTTATGAATTTCACGGCATGTTCACGAAACAGAACAAAGACACATCATTCTTACATATGCACAGCTTTAAACATTGAAGAACATAGCTCTATTTAATTAATAAGAGTGCACGAAACTCTTTTAGGAAAAAAAGGAGAAAAAATCTTTTGGATAGTAGCGGGTTCCGAACTACTGACCATGAGCATTTCAGTCCAACGTACTGCCCACTATGCTATGGCTAACAATCAGAACATGTGACCTTTAATCTCATACTATTGATGGCAGTTGTTAACTGATGCTAATATGGCATTTTTAGACACTAGATTATCATTTACCGTGTGAAGAATGACATGTTTTTGTTAATTCTTCAGTGCGCCACTGCTTTGAAATGACAATGTGTAAGTTACAATAAGAAAATCATCAAATACGCAACGCAAGATGGCATGTGTCAAAGAGAGTTCTGGGTGACGGATGTCACATGACATTTCCGAACAGCTGGTTTTCATTAATTCAATGGAGGGTGTCAAATCTCCATTATTTTTGGAAATATCTCTCAAATGATACAAGATATGAAAAAAACATAAGAGAGAAAAGTTGTAGAGAATTTTCTCCTCTACCAATTCGATTATTCAATTTTTTTGTCAGATGAACTATCTATTTCCAATTAAAATTACATTCAAATGGCTTTTTTTGGTATTACTAACGTATTTTTTGTCCGAAATATTGGAAAAAGCGAGGTTCTGGTGACCAACAATTATTCAGTTTTCACATCAGATGATTGGTTAAGCCATTGTTTCCATTTAAATTTCGAGCTGTCAAAAGATGATCGCAAAGGCCCAGTTTTAGTGTTACTACCATAACCTAAAGTGGGCCAACAACTGAGTGACTGAGTTTAGTGTATTAGGTTAATCACATTTTATTCTTCTGATGTTTTATTGTTAGGTTAATCGTGCTTTATGTAATCAGATTAACGTATTAATCTTAGTTACTTTCTATATTTCTACGTACCCCTTTGTTGTATGGTTTTGTACATAAATATTCTTCATTACTATTTTCCATGCTAGCCCTTTGAAATATGAAGGACATTCTCATCAGGAATCTGGTCAGATTTGACTATAAAGCAAACACTCATGTCAGTCATGTAAAGTTATGGCAGACTCATTCCTGATCGTCGTGTCAGTGATGGTGTATTATCTCGATGGATTGTTTCTGTGTGTCCAAATTCATGGGCACCAAACAAAAGTTACACAGAAATGTAGACAAATCAAAGTTATAAGGCAAAACATTGAGTTTTGGAGCTATTTTTGGTAATTTTAGAAAATTACTGTATTTTTGAATGTCTGTATCTCAGTGATTAGTGAGTCAAAAAACACTTTTGACCAGTGAAATATGTAGGAAATTTTATGCTCTTCTACTTTGTTCCAAGGTATGTTTAGCAAAAAACGCATGGTTTAGATGTTATAAGCAAAATAGTGAAAAAAGACCAAAAATTTCGAGGGTTTTTGGCCCCTGTAAAGTTTTCACAGGGTCCTCGAGGTCTGAAACTCAGATTCTACTCCACAGAGGACCTACACACAACATACTAAAATTTCATTAAATTCAGAATACTTTCCAGGTAAAAGTAGTTGACTGCTGGACTAAAGGGGCTTCATCATCTGCCTACTGTTGGAGCTCCCAACTACAAGCAAACCCACCCTCTGTGAAAGCCCTGATCTTGCAGGCTGAGTGGTGACCTCAGGATAAGAGACACCAACCGGCTCAGGAACATCATCCTGAACAGATAGTGCCTCAAACCTGTTCACAAGACGTATGGGGGAGGCCTCACAATCGGTCCCCCAAAGTGTCTTGCACCACCTGCCTCATTGCTAGCAGTATTAGGACATGTCGCTGCTACAGGTCGATTGGTGGAGACAACAGGAGTCCATTCGGTCCCCACTACTAGCCAACAACAACGACGCCCCTCGATCGCAGCCTCCAGCTGTGCAACCGAGGTTAACACAGCTTTAAGCTGGGAGCGAAGTGTCACCAACTCAGACTGCATCCACACACAGCAGTCACAGTCCCTATTCATGATTACAGTGCCGAGAAAACAAACTACTGTCTCAATGAGCTCAAAGGAAGACTTGCCGGTTTGTTGAAACGCGAATTTGAATCTAATATGCACGAGAGCACAGTATAAATTTACAAGATGAAACGAAAATGCACAGACAAAAATTAAAATACTATATGTCGCTTCGAATCAGAAGCCGGTTTCACTTATGGAATGTGAAGGCGGTGTCTGCTGTGTGTAGGCCAGCAGCTAAGAATGTGGCTGAAAGTTAAATTGTGTGTGTGTGTGTGTGTGTGTGTGTGTGTGTGTGTGTGTGTGTGTGTGTTGAATATCTTTTCTATGTGCCTATCTGTGGCTCAGTGATCATCTTTACTATCATGTGCAATACATTAACTAAGCAGCTAATATCTTCTTTCATCAAACAATGTTTCTGGTTTCTTATTGTTTGATTTACAGCAAACAAATTAGATTTTTCTATCAAGATACATGAAAGGCGCATTATTTGTGAGTTTATTGTGTGAACTGTTATTAAAGGGCTATCTGTTTATTAGTCACTGGTCATAAAATTCAAAGTTATGAGAGAAATTACGAGTACACAAATGTGAAAGAAACCTATAGTCACCATGCCATGTGCAGTTTAATATTTTATTCATCTCAGGAGGTCTATATGTGTCAGGAGTTACATGGTGCACACATGTTTAGTTGTAAACTGAATGCATAAAACAAAGCTTCACAACATTCTATGAAAGATAGTACATAATCTCAATAATGACATGAGATATCAGAATTCCATGTAAAAGAAATGGAAAGTGTCAGGTTTTATTACATACTGAATCTGTGGTGCTTACTGTCTGCTTTAAGAAGTGTAGAAGATAACAGCGATCAGCTGCAGATATTTTATTTATTGTGGCAGATCTACTTAACCCCTATGTGGGTGCATTTTTGTGGCAACTCAGCAAAGCCAATTATTTTTGTGTCACATTAGAATTGTGAACCATTTATCGTATTTTATTTTTTGATTGATTTTATTTTGTGATTTATGTCTAAACACACATACACATGACTCACTCATTTCCCTTTTGTTTACTTTGTTTAAAAATATTTATGTTTCATGTTTACAAGTAATATTTCTTTATCAATCAAATGTCCAAATGTTTGTTACAACCTCTTCTGGCAACAGTAGTGATCCATGACAAACAGAAACTGATTATTGTAGCAGTTTCCACAAATCTCATACGGTGCTTTGGGGTACCCCTGAGTAGGTGGTAAATATGCTTCCTAAGGACCACAAAAGACATTGTCATAGATATATTTCTCAGGCTCTTTTCAGAAATGATTTTGATGGTAAGTGTACTTTCCAAGAACCCTTGAAAAAGCATTATTTTGTGAGATATACAATTCCCACAGCCATAAAAACAATTTCACAACAAACAGAAACCAGACTATCACTAGGGGCCAGGAGTGTATGGCAGTGGTAACACATATTCCAATGAATGCAGTAGAGGAATACCATTAGTGGGAAGTATATCACCCATGGTCAGTGAAAGGGTTAACATACATTTTATGCATTTAATGATCACACACTGACTGAAATCTAGATTTGCCACAATAATCAAAATGCTTGTGACCAATCACTGTTATATTCTAGAAAAATGGAAAGTGCATCAGAACATACAACAAATTCAAGAGCCAAATGGCACTAGCTCATTATAAAAATTACAGTACATAATTAAAAAATCTATTGGGCAAGTTAATACATGAGATTTGTAGGTATTGTAACTTATTGATATACAGTAGTATGATTTTTAATTTTCCCAACATATGATAAATATGAATTATTATTCAGTATTCATTTGTGTGGTGTCATGCTTATGGTGTGATATTTTTCCAATTTTCCCGTATGACTTGTTGCCATCCTCTTACTACACTGATGAATGTTTGACGTTTGTTATCTTTATATCCCTCTTTATAGGCCTATCCTTGTGTTGTCAGTCATGGAATGGCAGTGACCAGGCACAGATCTACAGGGCAGGTGGAAGAGGAATTAAAAGTTAGAGACATGAGCTGCGCATCTCAGTTGCTCTCAATCCATTGTCATGCCTGAAATACTGCTGATATGTGGGAAGAGCATCGGTATCACATGAAGTAGTCTTAGCCCTTCAGGTGCTGTGATCTTTATAATTTCATCGAGCAGACAGGACTTTACAAATTATTATAAGACACAATCCCAAATTGTTTTAGCCTGTTGCAGAAAATTGGTTCCACTAATTCATATGTCCTTTAGAGAGACAGTATTCTGCAGCAGTTTACATTTTCTTTTTTATGTTCCTCTTATATTCTATGCATCTTCCCCATGCTGTCTGGATAGTTTGGTCTACACAAATTGTGGAATGCAGTAGAATATCATTTATGAGTGTGTATCATTCTTAAATGACCAAAACAATGCTTTCATCCTGAATGGTAGGAGAAAAATACTTGCTGCAATTCTTCCCATTTTTGCTGATGTGCTCCTGACACAATGTGAAATTATTGTCAACAATAGGTTTTTTTTCCTTCCTCTCCAATGTGTGGTCCAGGCTTCTTAGACATTATGGCACACTGAATCCTACAGTTTTTGTAAAAGAGTTTCTAAGTGTTTTGACTCCACTGCTAAACTCTTATGGTTGTTGATTTTACACGTACTACACACTAGTGCTTTTAGGATGCTTATCATCAAAGAGATCATGCAAGAACAGTACTGTATGTATCAGCTTATGGTAAAGGTTCTGCCAGTGCCATCAGAAGGGAGGGGGAGAAAAGTGGAAGACAGTAAGTCACCAGGACCCTCTGAAGATGGTAAACCATCAACTCAATTAAATATCACACTATTTGCATCATACCACTAAGCTGAACATCTGAGAGGAATACAGATTAATAATTTTACTGATATTACTAAGATATACAAAACTTAGAGATGTGGGAAAATTAAACCAAAATTTCTTTCACAACAGCTGTTGTAGTTGGTGTGGCCTTCATTCCAAGCTCTTTATGCTACACTATCCTCTGCAAGCTTTTTCATCTCTGAATAACTACTACAAACCACATCCATCAGTTTTCTGCAGTAATTCTTTGTCTCACACTACAATTTTTACCCACCCAATGGAATGATATTTTGCAGTTTCAGAAAGTGTCCTATTAACAGATTCCTTCTGTTAGTTAAAATATATTCCTCATGAACAACCTATATAATCTTCAGCATTCTTCTGCAGCGCTAAATTCAAAAAGCACTTGGTACAAGGCTATATGCCAGATATATGCTTTCAGAAAAGAGTTACCAATGAGATGCTGTTCCTATGATCAGTGGTCTATTGGCAGAAGATTGATATATTTTTATAAGACCTGGCATACAAAAAATGTGGGAAACAATAACACACCAGTTTTGACATAGAAGACCATATCATTCCTAAATATCTTATGAATAGACAATGATTTGATCAGGAAGTTATACTCCACAGGACTGGTATACTACTGCAGCTGTATGGCCTCCCCAAAGTACATGACGAGGAAGGAGTCCCTCTGCATCCAATAGTGAACATGATAAATTCACAATGTATGGAATAGCTGAACACCTGTTGCAGGTACTAAAGTCTCTAGTTGGTCAGTGTCAACACCATCTCAAAAACTCAACTGTGTTTGTGAAGATTGTTGTTGTTGTGGTCTTCAGTCATGAGACTACTTTGGTGCAGCTCTCCACCCTACTCTATCCTGAGCAAGCCTCTTCATCTCCTCATAAGACCAGCAACCTACATCCATTTGAATCTGCTTACTGTATTCATCTGTTGGTCTCCCTCTGTGATTTTTACCCCACACACGTCACTCCAACACCAAATTCACGATTCCTTGATTTCTAAGAATGTGTCCTATCAGCCGATCCCTTATTTTAGTCAAGGTATGCCAAAATTTCCTTTTCTCCCCAATTCTGTTCAGTATCTCTTCATTAGTTACACGATCCACCCACCTAATCTTCAGCATTCTTCTGTAGCACCACATTTCAGAAGCCTCTATCCTCTTCCTGTCCACATTGTTTATTGTACATGTTTCACTCCCATACAAGGCAACAGTCCACACAAATGCTTCAGAAAGGACTTCCTTAAACTTAAATTAATATTCAATGTTAACAAATTTCTATTTTTCAAAAACGCTTTTCTTACCATTGCTATTATGCATTTTATATCCTCTGTACTGTGACCATCACATGTTATTTTACTGCCCAAGTAAAAAACTCATCTTACACCTTTATTGTTTCGGTACATAATCTAATTCATTTAGCATCGCCAGATTTTCTTAGACTGCACTTCATTACCCTTTTTTTTTTTTGCTCTTGTTAATATTCATTTTATATACACTTTTCAACACACTGTCCATTCCGTTCAACTGCTCTTGCAGGTCTTTTGCTGTCAATGACACAATTACATTGTCATCAGCAAAACACACTGTTTTTATTTCTTCACCCTGAACTTTAATTCCTTCTCAAAATTTCTCCTAGCTTTCCTTTATAGCTTGCTCAATGTACAAATTGAATAGTATTGTCTTACTCCATTCCCAACCTCTGCATCCCTTTCATGACCTTCAACTTTGATAACTGCTGTATGGTTTTTGTACAAGTTGTAAATAACCTTCCATTCCCTATATTTTACTCCTGCCAATTTCAGAATTTGAAAGAGTGTATTCCAATCAACATTGTCAAAAGCTTTCTTCAAATGTACAAAAGCGAAAAATGTATGTTTTCCTTTCCTTAATCTATAATCCGCAAAGTGAGGATTGCCTCCCGTGTTCCAAACTGATCTTCCCCGAGGTCAATTTCCACCAGCTGTTCCGTCCTTCTGTAAATAATTCTTGTTAAAATTTTGCAACCATGACTTATTAAACTGATGGTTCGGTAATTTTCACACCTGTCTGCACCTGCTTTCTTTGGAATGGGGATTATTACATTTTTCTTAAAGTCTGAGGATATGTCGCCTGTCTCGTACATCTTACACACAATGTGAAATAGTTTTGTCACGGCTGGTACTCCCAGAGACTTTAGTAGTTGTCAGGGAATGTCATCTACTCCTATTGTCTACAAATACATCTGGACAAGGCTGAGTGCCTAATCAGTTTCAACATCATGTCTCTCTTTGCACTGACACTACTAGAGGACTCCTTGGCATTATTAAATAGTCACTTATACAAAGACGTTGTCAAACGATTCCATTCATGCTCACTACCACGTACTACCAATGTGGCAGAAAGTTCCCTTGTGCTGTTTAGGAAACAGCTCTGGAAAGTCGTAATCAAAAGACTACACCAATCTTGGATGAAACACTTTTGGTATGGCCACATGGTGAGAGAAATCATCAGGAATTCTTTCACCACATTAACAGCATTCATGACCAAGTGTGGCTATGCCTAGGGGCAAGGATGAGTGCCCCCCCCCCCCCCCCTCCGCACAATAAACTTAGTTTCGGTGCGGGCAGTGGCGGGTTGGTCCAAGATTGTTTTGGCTTCCCTGCAAAAATCAATCAATCAATCTGCGCGCCCCCCCTCCCCCCTTCCAGTCCTCAGGGAAAGGAAAAAAAATGCAGCATAGTCAGATGCTGTTCTTTCAAGGAAATAATTTAAAAGTCTTTATTCTGGCAACAGGATTAAATTTTAGCAGGACTTTATTATGGCTACTTAAAAGTTGTTGTTCATTTTCCAAACTATTATAAGTACTCCATACATCCAGGTCCTCTCCCCCCACCCCCTCCAGCCCTGTGCTGCCCTACAAAAATTATGTGGGTGCTGAGTGTCCTTGTGCATGACAATTTAAAGTTCACCATTAAGGAAGACAAGGATGGACATCTGCATTTGCTCAACATCCTGGTAAAACTGTTGGCATGCAGGGACATCCTATCTATGGGAAGAAGACACACAGAGATCTGCACCTGAACAACAATTGCTGCCACCATAAAACAAAACAAATTTGTGCTCAGTACTATGGTGCACAGAGTGTGAACCACATGTAACAAGTAAAGTCAATCCACCAAGTTGCAGCATCTGCAGAAAATCTTTTGCAGAAATAGCTACTCATACACACAGATCAAATGCACTTTTTAGCTGAACAGGAATAAGAAAGAAGGTAACCCTGATGAAGACACAAATTGTCTGGGCTTTCCACAGCAAAGGTTGCCAGGATAATGATGGAAAACAACATTACAACTGAAACTTCCTGGCAGATTAAAATTGTGTTCCGGAACTGGGAATCGAACCTGGGACCTTTGCCTTTTGCGGTCAAGCGCTCTACCACTGAGCTATCCCGACATGACTCACGGCTCCCCCACATAACTTCAATTCTGCCAGTACCTTGCCTCCTACTAAGAAGTCGTGTCGGGTAGCTCAGTGCTAGAGTGCTTGCCTGTGAAAGGCAAAGGTCCCTGGTTCGAGTCCCAGTTCCGGCACACAATTTTAATCTGCCAGGAAGTTTCATATCAGTGTACACTCCGCTGCAGAGTGAAAGTTTCATTCTGGCAACATTACAACTATTTTACACTTATTCATTAAAATCAAAAATATGATTGACTCAGTGAAAGGCAAACTAGGACTGCAGAATCCCGGAATCTAAAGCATTTGTTTGACTGTGACAAGCAATACATTGGTCAGACACAATAATGCATTTTGCAGTGATGTTCACAACATGTGAAAAGCATTCACCTCAGCCAAATGGGCTAATCTGTCAAGGATGAGTACAGCCCTAATAAAAGGTGAAGGTCCTGTGCCAGACAAATTGATTCTTTCATCAAAGATGCATTAAACATATGAGACAATGGGAATAATGGTTTTCAACTGAACTCAACATGAAATGTGGCATTAGTAAACTGATCAACTTTCATGTTATTTATAATATTTTGTTACTTGACAAGTCCTGTATCATGTATGTGATTTATTGGATACTTAATAAATAAAATAAAATGAAACTGCACAAATAGTTTCACAATAGTTGCACAATTCATCTTCCACTTTTTTAATGTCTCATTTCCTAATCTAAGGCATTCGGTATTGCCTGACTTAATTTGACCATATTCCATTACTCTTGTCTGCTTTAGTTAATGTTCATATTATATCCTCCTTTCAGGATGCTATCCACACCATTCAGTTGCACTTTCAAGTCCTCAGCTGCCTCTGACAGAATTTCAATGACATCAACAAAACTTTTAGTTCTTATTTCTTCTGCCTAATTTTTAATTCCTTCTCCAATTCTTTCTTTAGCTTCCTTTATTGCTTGCTGAATGTACAGATTGAACAACAGTGAAAAGAGGTCACAACCCTTTGGAATCAATTCTCATCCCCTGCTTAACTTTCTTATAAATGGCTTGATGTTTCTGTAGAAATTATGAAATATAACCTTTTGCTTCCAGTATTTTAACTCTGCTATGTTCATAAATTTAAACATTGTATATCAGTCATCATACTTTATTTTTCTCCAAATCTCAATGTTACCTCAGCTTCAGACGTTCCAAGATTTTTCTGGAACCCTAACTGATCTTCTTTGAGATCAGATTGATCGAATGTTGATCAGCTTCAATCAGATTTTTCTCTTCTTCTGTAAATAATATGTGTTAGTATTTTGCAACCATGATTTATTAAGCAGATAGTTTGGTAATATTGTTGCGTTGAAATGGAAGCAGGCTTGACTTCGAAGGCAACTGAACACAGCACTTATACTGAAAGCTGGTTTATTACGAACTTAACGTACACGCAGCACTAACTGCCTCTCGGACAAAGTGCTCTGCTATTTACACACAGACAGAATGTACCAGAAATTAGAAGAACAGTTAACATAAGAAATAAGTAGAATTTACAAGTGAACATAAGAAAGATGTAGAATATTCTGGAATTGTTAATTAAAAAGAAATAAATTTTTGCCAGTGGACAGGATTGAACCGGCGACCTTCCGCACCGCAGTTGGCGACGCTATCCCCTGTGCCACACCGGCAGTCGGTTTACATGGTGTCTCACGGCATTGCTCCCTCTCCTGGAAAAACAGCGACCCGCTGTTATGATCCCTGTGGAGCCAGCTGCAATGTCCTGGATCTTGACCTTGTCATGGGTCCTCTGTATGGCAGTTCTAGAGAATCCTTCCCTTCTCCTCGATTATCGATGACAGACGTTCCTGTCGTGGCTTCATCAGTAACATTACCGTCCACAGAGTCCTTGAACAAAAAGCCATTGTCGCCTACCTGCTCTTCAGGATTGTAGTAGGGCTTCATGCGCAGGACGTGAACAATGTCTCTTCGTTTTTGTCATTTCGACAACGCTCATAATCCTCAACTTCGTATGTGATATCTGAAAGGCGGTGTATGACACGATATGGACCAAAGTATCACATCAATAACTTCTCTGACAGTCCAACCTTCCGTACAGGGGTAAAAATCCATACCACATCTCCTGGGCTGTACACAACAGGTCAGTGCGTGTCGTTATACCGCTGAAGGTCCTTCTCCTGCGCGTCCAGTGTCCGTATGCGAGCCAGCTGTCTTGCTTCTTCGACCCTGGTGATGAGCTCTTTAACATAGTCATCCTGAGTGTCTTCCAGTTGGAACGGAAACAGTGTATCCATTGTCGTCTCAGATTCATGGCCATGGAGCAGGAAAAATGGTGTGAAGCCTGTGGTGTCTTGTCTTGTGGTATTGTAAGCAAATGTCACGACCAGCAGAATTTTATCCCAATCCTTCTGCTCAACATTGACGTATATCGACAACATGTTGGCTAACGTCTTGTTAAAACGTTCCGTAAGACCATTTGTCTGAGGATGGTATGCAGTTGTCATTCTGTGGACAATGTCGCACCGTGACGTTACCTCTGATACTAGTTTTGACTGGAATACTTTTCCACGATCAGATATCATGACACGTGGTGCTCCATGCTTCAAAATAATGTCATCTACAAGGAATTTTGTGATCTATGGAGCTTCCGCAGTCAGCGCGGGTTTGATGACAGGGTAGCGTATGAGGTAGTCAGTGCAGATCATTATCCATCGATTACTGGTTGTCGACTTTGGGAACCTTCCTAAAAGATCGATCCCAACTAAGTGGAATGGAGCTGCTGCTGGCGGAATCAGTACGAGATGCCCTGGAGGTAATTGCGGCACATGCTTCCGACGCTGGCACTCTTTACAGTGACTCACATAGTGCTTGACAGATCGGTAGAGACCTTTCCAGTAATACCTGCATCTGATTCTGTCTAAGGTCTTCACGAATCCCAAATGACCGGATATTGGAGCATCGTGGAAATATTTGAGAATAGCTGGCTGGAGATGAGCTAGCACGACCAGTAGCCATTTGGGGCCCAGTGGATCATAGTTGCTCTTATATAATGTTCTGTTTATAAGTTGAAACTCTCCATTGGTTAGTTCTCCTTTCTCCAAGGCCTCTATCGTTTTTAATAGTGTTGGATCTTCTCTCTGTTCAGCTGTAACATCATCTAATTCAGTGAGGGCTGAAATTTCATTCATGCTGTTATGTTCCACTAATGGATTCCTCGAAAGGCAGTCAGCATCCTTGTGTTTGCGCCCATTCTCAAATACCACTGACATCGTACTCTTGGAGTCTTAGTGCCCATCTTGCTAGACGACCTGATGGATCCCTCAAGCTAGTCAGCCAACACAGAGAATGTTGGTCTTTCACGACAGTGAATGGTTTGCCAAATAAATATTGCCAGAACTTATAGATAGCCCAGATAACGACATTCTTTCTCAGTTGTAGAGTAGTTTATCTCGGACTTTGAGAGTACTCTTGATGCATAGGCTATCACTTTTTCAGCACCCGGAACTTGTACAAGTACTGCGCTAATCCCATAACCACTGGCGTCTGTGTGAAGTTCCGTTTCCGCATTCTCATCGTACAAGGCTAGCACTGGTGCGGAAGTTAGAGCCTCCTTAAGTGCCCGGAAAGCTCTTTCTTTTGCCTCATTCCAGTACAACTTGGCGTCTCCCTGCAGAAGTTCTTGTAATGGACGTGCCTTGTGCCTTTTATGAAACATCGGTAGTATGAGCACAGCCCGAGAAAACTTCTCACATCACGAACGTGCTCAGGAGTTGGAAATTCTGTAACTGCTCTTACTTTATCTGGATCAGGATGGACACCATCTCCGTTGACTAGGTGCCCCAGGATTTTTATCTCTTTGGCGATGAAGAGGCACTTCTTTGGATTGAGGCGGAGTCCTGCATCCTGAACACACTTCAACACAGTTGACAGGCGACTCAGATGTTCTTCAAATGTTTTTGAGAAAATGACAATGTCATCTAAATAGCAAAGACACGTCGTCCACTTAAGGTGTCGAAGGAAGTTGTCCATCATGCATTCGAATGTGGCTGGAGCATTACATAATCCAAATGGCATTACTTTGAATTCATAGAGGCCGTCAGGTGTAATAAAAGCAGTCTTCTCCCTGTCAGCTTCGTCAACCTCGATTTGCCAGTAACCTGTCTGCATATGTCCATAGTTGAGAAGTATGTAGCTCCTTTCAAGCAGTCTAAGGTGTCGTCGATACGCAGAAATGGGTAGACATCTTTCTTTGTGATTCTGTTCAGCCGCCAATAGTTGACACAGAATTGCCACGTGCCATCATTCTCCTTTACGAGGACCATCAGAGACAACCAAGGACTCTCCGAAGGTTGAATAATGTCATCTCACATCATCATCTCCACTTCCTCCCGAATTATCCATCTTTCAGCTGGCGACACTCTATACGAACGCTGGCTAATTGGTGGATGATCCCCAGTATTGATGCAATGCCTTATCGTGGGCCATTTTGTCTGACTTTTCCTCTGCTGAGATGTGAATGCACCCAAAATTGATGTAGTATAGCTAGCACCCACTGGTGTTGTTCCATGGACAGTCCGGGCCATATTGGCAGTTCCACATTTGTGTCCTCCAGCATGCTGTCTGTACTAACAGCACAGCATGGGTCTTCATTGATGACATTGAGCTCACCATCCTGGATTGGTTCAGCTGTCCCGATACATATTCCTTTGGGGATAAGTTGTGACTGCTCATGACAATTAGTGATCCAAATCTCTCCTCGACCTCCGGTAATGCTTATGATAGCCGCTGGAATTTAAATTTCTTTGATGAGCCTGATAAACTTTTTACTATCAACATGCACTTCACAATTTAATCGCCCATCTGTGTTTGTGACTGCAACTCTTCTCATCGTCAACGGCAGGATCGTCACATTGTCAACGGCAAATAACTTCCCAGAAAATTCTGTATTACGTGTACACATCGGAACAACTTCTTCAATTTGCAGCTCAGATCTTCCACAGTCAATGATAGCTTGGGATGCCTGAAGGAAGTCCCATCCGAGGATGACATTGTGACTACATTCTGTTAACACGACAAATTCAAACGGCTGGGTCCTGTTGTTGATGGTTATTCTTGCGACGCAAGTTCCTGCTGGCTGGACATACTTTTCATTCGCGACCTTCAGCACAGTTGCCCCTGTATCACAGAACATTGTCTTCTTTAGTGTGTGGCAATAATTATCTGACAATACAGAAAAAGAAGCTCCTGAATCAACAAGTGCCCGAACAAGTTGGCCGTTGATTATGACATCGATGAGATTTCCCCGACATCTTAAAGACTGTTGTCCATGGAGGATTTTCATCTGCGGCGGCCTCACGTCCGTAGATGGTCACCTCGCTCAGTTTACCTGGGAACGGAGGCTAGGGGAGCAGCTAGTACCTCTATACGGCGACAGAGAACGGCTGCGGCGCGTTGGGGAGCGACCTCGTCTAGGGTACGGCGATGGGCTTCTTCCCATAGGTCGACTGAACTCATCAGCAGGTGACTGCCTGCGATAGAACTGCTCTGATGGCTGACGTCTTGCAGCAAAATAATTGTCGAATACTCGCCTTCTCTCTCTGCAGTAGCGTACGACATGTCCAGGGCCCCCACAGTGGAAACACAATGGCGTGTTGTCTTCTGTCCTCCAAACATCTGTTCTTCTGCGGGGCGTCATAGTTACCGGGGGAGTTGGTTGTGGCCGCGTCAGTCGGTTCATAGGTTGCCGTTTGGGGGTTGCCTGATATACCTCTTCCTCAGCGGCGTCGGCTCCCTCGTCACTTACAGGGTTTACATCCATGGCCATGATCTGATGCTTGCTCTGTCTAATAGTCCCGGCTGCGATAAACTGTTGTAATTCTTCTCTCACAATTTGTTGTATGAGGGAAGCGAAGTCATGCTGGTCTTCCACAACGGCCATAGGGACTACATTCGGGAGTCAGTCATACTTCTTTTGTCCAACCCTCCTTTGTACCACCAATTACTTACTCTTATTATGTGCCCAATACATACTATACAGTTATTTTATAATGGGTATTTCCATTCATCATACAATCTCTACTGCACAGAAGAGTTCATAATTAGTATTATTTGTCCATATTGCTTCATTGTAAAGGAACTTTATAAAAACAACTTGTATGCATGTATGGCACCAGACCAAAATATTGTATCCACTGCATCTTTAGAAAAAGCCATCATAATTGTTAAAGGATGCTTAGAATGTTGGTGCCAAAGTTTTGATTCTTAGAAGCTTCAGATGCAAGAAAGCCCTTCTCACAACCAAACATTGTCGGTTCCTGTTGAATAATATTCCAGCTCCAGGAGGAAAAGTCTGTGAGCTTATCAATTATGTAAATATCTGAAACAGTTTTATGATTGTCAGATGCTGCTATTTGATTTTATTAGGTTGGTTGGTTGGTGATATGGGACAGGGGGACTAAACTATGTAGTTCATCTGGAGGCAGGGGAAGGAGTGAGGATAGGAAAGGAGGGGAAGGGAAAGAAAATGCAGTCCAGGGAGGAAAGAAGGAAGATAGACTGCATTAGCCCGGGGACCCATGCTCGCCACACATGTACTCACCAAAGAACTGTGAGCCTCCTGGTGGGTAATTTTATTATGTTTTAGTTACTGCACATGAGAGAGTTATCCATTAAGTCTGATGACAACTGAGCTGACCTGTCAAACAGGTTTCTACTGTCACATTTTAATTTTGAATATCTTTACCCCTTATAGTTTCATTTGTAGTACAATGACATCTTCAGTAGAAACTGTTGCTATCTAATTGAAATATGACCTACATTTAAATATTTTTTATGTATGTCATCATATGCTAAATATCCAGGACAAGCTTATTAGCATTATTGTATAGATTAAAGTTAGATTTATAGTATAACTCACTAAAAAAACTTTTTCAAAATATGTTCATGACTTATAAATAAACAAGCAAGAATAAAGGCCATGCTTATTACATTATGACAAAAATATATCATTCCTGAAGAATCAAGACTGCATACATGCTGTAATATTCATCTTCATTTTCTGATAAAAGAATTTTTAAAATTTGTTGTTTTCTTTAAACACGGAATTAAGTTAAATGGCACATGTAAACAGAAAAATTAAGTTTCTGTTCCTCAATACCATTTGACAAAATTAAGAAATTTTTACAATAGAGAAATCATAAAAAACCAGGGGAATCAAAATAAATATATTTGGCAATTAAATGAGAAAACTGAGATTTTTACTGTGAAGGTGCATTTTCATGCAGTTTACATCTACAAGAGTGTGAATGCACCTAATGATTATATAATTTTAAAAGTTGGTGGGAATGTTGAAAATATAAACAAATTAAGATAAATCATACATAGTTATTCAGTACTTAAGTGTTTTGATATTACCTTCAGGACGTAATATATCTGAAGTAGTCTGCATACACCAACCAATGAAGGAGGCATTACAGGAACTACAAGGCTTTGTGCAGAATCCCACTTGGATCGAGTGTTTGGATGGACAGGATCACCTCTGTACTCCAGCACTAGATGCTGAACTTCCTTATTCACACCTAGCACTCCACGGTCTATGAAGTACTCCACATACTGAAAAAAAAATTATAACGATATATTACAGTATACAAATGTGAACAGTACACTCAATGAAATCATCTGGTCATAACACAAAGATAAATTCCAATATTAAAAATTTGTCACTATCCTGTATTTTCATTCTTTACTAATATTGTTTCAAATGTTCAAATGATTATATAGCTTATGGGATTTAACTACAGGGTCATCAGTCCCTAAACTTACAAACTACTTATGAACTAGCTAACACTAAGGACGGCACAAATATCCATGCCCGAGGGGGGATTCGAACCCCCAACCATGGTGGCCGCGCAGACCGTGACTGATGCGCCTCAGTCCCCCTCGGCCACCGCGGCCGGCAATATTGTTTCCATACACATATCATTATTTGGTTATTATACATAAGAGATTTTAAGTTATTGAGCTGCAACATTGAATATTGAACATGAAATATGAGTGAAAACCACAATGGCAAGATGACTGCAAAAAATCAAACTCAGGGTCTATGTCCAAATACAGCATTGATGAAAATGAAATATGACACACATTTTTCCTGGATATGCAGAAAATATGCAGAAGTGGAACTGTTACTTGAAATAAAACACAATTGTCCTGTATGTTTTCTGTACTTATTGTTAGCAGATAAAACTTTTTTCAACTGATATCATCTATAAGATTCACCACATAGAACCTTAACAGGGAAATGTTTGCCTATCATCACTGCAGTTGAATGGTCAAACTGAAAGTTTTTCCTTTTTATACAGCACACAAAAGACTTTTTATCAAATTCTTCTTCACTTTTTAATTACTAAATTCCAAAAGACATTTATCAGAGTAGATATACACAATATGCTACTTCTAAATTTTCAGACCACTGCTTAATCTTCAAACAGTTGAAATGAGAAAGCTTCTGCCAATAGTCATTCATTTCTAATTTTAGCCATTATTAATTAACCGAATTACTGTGAGAAGTAGTCATTGTTGTCCATTGTGTTACTTTGTTGCACTCAACTTTATTTAGTACTATTTACTTCCCTCACTATTAAATTTGCATTACTGCTGTAGTTTGTATCTTTATGAAACATGTGAATATATGTATAGTGATTTCAGTTTTATTTACTAACAGCCATTAAGTAACTTTTTACTTCATGCATGACTACTACTCTTGTGGTAGCATAAACTGCAATTTACAATACCAAAAATTCTGGGGGAAAGGTATGGCTTGCTTCCATGACAAAGCTCCTTACTATGTGATGAACTACATGGTAGTCGGTCTTGCTTTTCTCTGCTCCCTGCTCTCCCACTTCTTAAATGATTCAAAAATTAATGTACATCTAACTTTAAAGCATCCACGCTGCTGAACCTTATCATGTTAATTTAGATTAGTAAAAAGTGGATAAACTATATTGTAGCTTATGGTACTTATACTACACATCATACATGGGTTTTATGGGGTGATTTAATGTACATATAACAGACCCAGATATACACTGCCTGTCAAAAAAGTTATGCATCCAGAAGGAATGCCTCTGTAATGTGCAGAATCCACACCAGCATGTATTTGTAATGTCACCAACCTGTTGTTGCAAAGTTTGTACCAGTCAAATGCCACGAGTCAGGCAACAAAGTAAGACATTTACGTACAGTATGAAGTACCTGCAATGTCTTGCAGACTTTTTATACATTCTATCCCTCAATGAATGCATTTGACAGAGGCCACATCATTGGACTGCAAGAAGCAGAGTGGTAGCATTGTACAATTGCCAGGAATGTGGGCTATTCAGATGCCAGCGTAGGAATTTTAGAGTTTAACATCCCGTCAACATTGAGCTCTTTAGAGAAGGAGCAATGCTCAAATAGCTTCTGTCGAGGATTGGGGAGGAAATCGGCCATGATCCTTGAAAGTAAGCATCCCTGCATTTGTCTGGAGTGATTTATGGAAATCATGGAAAACCTAAATCAGGGTATGTGGAGGCAGATTTGAACCACCGTTCTCCCAAATGAGACTCCAGTGGGTTACCACTGTGCCACCTCACCTGGTTCATGACACAGTTGGCCTAGTGTTGGTAATCAGTGAGTGTCCTAATCAGTGAGTGGGTACCACTCACATCATGCAGGTTCATGTCAACCAAGAAATTGTTGAAGGACCATCAGGCGTGCCCCAGGGGAGTGTGATAGGACCGCTATTATTTTCTATCTATATAAATGATCTGATGGACAGAGTAAGTTGTAATTTGCGGCTGTTTGCTGATGATGCTGTGGTGTATGGGAGGGTGTCGTCTGTAACTGACTGTAATAGCATACAGGATGAGTTAGACAAAATTTCTAGTTGGTGCGAAGAATGGCAGCTAGCTCTCAATGTAGAAAAATGTAAGGTGATGCGCATGAGTAGAAAAAACAATCCCATAATGTTCGAATACGGCATTAGTAGTGAGCTTCTTGATGCTATCGCGTCGTTCAAATATCTAGGCGTAACACTGCAGAGCGATATGAAATGGAACGAGCATCTAAGGACAGTTGTGAGTAAGGCGGACAGCCGACTTCGGTTTATTGGGAGAATTTTGGGAAGATGTACTTCACCTGTAAAGGAGTCCGCGTATAAAACTCTTGTACGATCACGTCTTGAGTATTGCTCAAGTGTTTGGGACCCGCAGCAGATCAGTTTAAAGGAAGACATAGAGGCGATTCAGAGACGAGCAGCTAGATTTGTTACCGGTAGGTTCGAGCAATGCGCGAGTGTCACGGAAATGCTCCAGCAACTCAATTGGGGATTGCTGGAAGAAAGACGACGTTCTTTTCGTGAATTTCTGTTAAGTAAATTTAGAGGGCCGGAATTTGAAGCTGAGTGTAGTACGATCTTGCTGCCGCCTACTTACATTTCTCGTAAAGATCACAAAGACAAGATAAGATAAATTAGGGTTCGTACGGAGGCATATAGGCATTCTTTTTTTCCTCATTCAATTTGGGAGTGGAATAGGAAAGGAAATGCCTAGTAGTGGTACAGTGTACCCTCCACCACGCACCTTACGGTGAATTTCGGAGTATGTATGTAGATGTAGATCATATAGTGTGCCAAGCAATGGAGGATCATATTAAACTTGGCACCCTCTGCAAAAAAAGAAAAAAAATACTGGTGATCCTACATCTTGTGAGTTCCAGCACAGTTTCTCAATGACTCCCATCTGCTGGATTGTGGTCCTAGTGTCCCTTGCATTGGTCACCATTTACACCATTTACCATTCGTGTCTGGAGTGGTACTGCACCTGGAAGGCATGAGAAGAGGACAAATGGCATCACACCATGTTCAGTGATGAGTCCTGCTTTTCAATAACTTCCAATGACCATTGTGTTTAAGTTTGGTGGCATCAAGAGCAGAAAGTATATCCTTCCAATATTGTGGAGAGACACACAGGGGTAACTCCTGGTGTCATGGTGTGGGGTTCCACAGAATACGCATTCAGGACACCTCTAGTAATATTTCTCAGACAATGATAGCACAGTGATATGTAACAGAATGTACTGGTACAGCACCCTGGGTTCTCTATTCCAATAACTCAACATACGTCCAAACCTAAAATTTGTGTCTATGATCTGTTTACAGCATGTTGTGGTCCTCCAATGGCCAGCACGATCACTAGATTTATCCAACATTGAGCACATATGGGATGACATTGGAAGGAGCCTTGATCTCAGTACCAACCCACGAGATCTGGAGGGACAGTTGCAACTGTGGATAAACTTGCCTCAAGGGAGGATCCAAAGGCTATCTGAATTGTATAAGGGCATGCGTTGTGGCCAGAGAGGGTTGTGACACCCTAATGACCTGGCACTAATGGCCAATAATGTTATCACCTCAATAAATTCACATGGTCTTTCATCATTGAATGTAGTTTCATTCACTTCCAATTACTCTTTTTGGGTATATCACTTTTTTGACAGGCAGTGTGATTTATTTGTGGAACTTTTTTCATTTTTCTTTTTTAATGGAAAACAGAGATGAATAAATTGCTCAGAGAATACATCTGTCACATTACCAGTCACTGACAGGATGAGGTCAACAATATACACCATGTTGCAAGACCTGAACATATTACATATTTGTTTTCATAAACCCACTGAAGTTATGGTAGCTGATGTATATATGTGGATATTTTGTATATGGCAAAACCTTCATCCAATTTTCTTCAACAGAAAACATATGAGCTTTGAAGCAGACTGTATACCTAGCTGCAGTGTTATATCAACATGCAAGAAGGGTTCCTTACCATTATGTTTATACAATGTCACTCAATCTATTGTATTTTTAAAATCTTACATTTCAGGCTTTTATTGCTTACTTCTATGTTCACTCTCATCACAATAATTTGGTTACATCCCACCCAAGTAATAACACAATAAAGAGACTAACCTATTTGCATGAATTTCAAACAGATTTTTGGAAGAAACTTTAATGTTTCTAAGGATTGCTAGTTGTATACAAGTTGTGTGCCTCTTCAGTAGTACTTTGTCCATTTGTCTTGTAAGACTATTCCAAAAACACAATGGAATGCTAACATTGTCACTTCATTTCTAGTAATTCAGTTTTACTTTCCTCAAAATTATCGTTATTTCTGATGATTCCTCCATGACACTGCATATTTTTCCAGGCTACTGAATCAATTTTCAAATTATTTCTTGTATCTAAAACTTCACTGAATGCAATTTATATATATTTCAGTTTGGAAAATGAAATATGAAAAGAAGGCAAAGATCATATATGAAATAATACTGTTTATTCATATCAAGTCTTCAAAACAAATGTAAATGTGAGAATGTAAAATTAACTCTACATTATGGCATTGGCAACATGGAATTGTAAATTTGCTTCTGTAAATCTCTTTTCATGGGGAAACATTTCAAAACAATTTTCAGTAATATCATCATAATTTTGTATTATTTCTGTTGAATAACTGCAAAAAATTTATGAGGCTCTGATTAAAAGTGTTACTCTAACACGATATACAAAAATTTAGACACCTCAAATCCTCAATAAAAGCAAAATTAAAAAGAGGAGTACTAACATACATTATTTGTTAAAATCCCTACAGATGGCAGAAATTATTTGTTGAAATCAAAGTATAAGTATAGTGACATCTGTTCATCATGAATCAATATGTACAAATGGATAAAACACTTGTAACAAGAAAGAACATCTTTATGTTACATTGAAAGATAAGGAAGGCTATTGATGGCAAACACCTGTGACAATTTTAAAGTCATTTAGGGTATGGTGGTGGAAAACAGATGACTCACAGTGGACAAAATGGCTAATATTTTTCAATCAGTCATGGTATGCCATTTTACAAGACTGTCTAAATTTAAAAAAAATATATATATATATATATATGCAAGAAGGGTCCCGGCCTCATTCTGCCATACAGATGTCTGATACAATAAATAAGTTAAGATTTGAAGTGGTGAAGCACCTACTATACAGTTTATACCTGGCTCAAAGTGATTTTGATGTCTGGACCATTAAAAGAATTGATAAGGCGAATATGATTTGCATGAATGAAGAAGTCACAGATGTAGTGCAAATATGGTTACAGTACAACTGAAAACATGTTTTTCTAATGGAATAAAAAAATTGCTAAAAAGTAGGCAAAGTGTGTTGAAGTCTAGAGAGATTATGTAGAAAAATGTCAGTTTCAGTTTTGTACCACCAGAATAAATATTACTTTTATAAAGAGTCTGCTTACTTTTTGACTTTACTTCATACATTACACTGCAGATCAAATTGTCCATTATAGGAAAAAACAGTGTTAATACTAAGCCAATTTCCTAGAGTAATCTTTTGCCGAGGAACAACACTCCTGTGAGTATATACTTGTACCTCTAAATAAACTGGAAACCAAGAGATATATAGTGGCAGATTAAAGCTTTAAGATGGGCCATAAGGTATGATAAGATAGCTTAACAGTTAGGAGCATATGTCATTATTGGTAATGTTAAGGACATGGATTTGACTCCTAATCTCCAGAGGTGTTTAATTTAGAATAAAACCTATGACAGTGGAACAGTATGCTCCTGAGCAAAATTTTATGATGTTGCAATTGCATGTGACTATGGGATTCAGAACTAGATGCTACATATTCAAAGTGAGAGTTTTTAATCAGAGCTTATTGAACCGATATATCAGTAAGTAAGGTATGAGACCTGTCGAACATATGGTTGTAATCTGTCACGAGTGTCTTTGATAAAGTAGGCTTGAAAGATTATGTTGACCATAAAACTGTAGTTGATTCTTGTCTCTGGATCAGGCACATTTCTGAAAGGCTCTTTTAAGTTGTAGAATTTGTTTTTCTTATTTTCATATCTATCTCTCATTCTTTTTCTTGACTATGTGTCTACATCTTGTTGTATAATGATTCTACGACACAGTTATGAGACTGTGACCTTATCTGTTGTTCAAAATGTGTTCAATGTAATTAGAAATAATTACTTTCAATTTTTCCAGCTATAGCAGCCTTATGGATATTCATCATTACGTGGAACCAGTGAGCACATGGTAAGGTAAAGTTTTGCATTATGACTCTAAACAGGTCAATTAGGCCTGAGTGACCACAGTGTTATTCTCTGCCAGTAATATCACTAGATGTGATATGGTGGGACATATGATCAGCACACCACTCCCCTGATCACTGATGAGTTTCTAAACCTTTAGAGCCAATATTATGTGCTTAATTAACTTCTAAGTTGGTCTTGCATGGCTGAACACACCCTATTCCAGAAAGTCCATGACTGTTCTGGATCCAACTTAAGTCCCATGTGGCATTCAGGCACACTGTGCACATGATGTACTCCAATATAAGTGCCTTCCCAATACATATCCAAATAGCATAAAAAGTATAATTCAGGTACTACTGAAGATCTGACATTGTGCATAGAGCTATAATAAATTACTAAGCATAATGGGCAATATAAAAACACTTACTTGAATCACTTTCACTTTAAGTCGAACAACTTCCTCTCCTTGGTTGTCAATGTTTGCTCTCAGTTTAATTGATTCACCACATACGTATGCCGAACGCTCAAGCTGAGTTCTTAACACAACTGGTCCCTTTTCACAGCACAAGCAGCATTTGGTCCGTTTGTCTTGTCCAACCATCGGCTTCTGTCAAAATTTACATAAAAATTATTGTAAACTGCTGGCGACAAAAATTAACAATAAATGTCACTTAAGATGTATGGCACCAGTAAGGAAATCCTATATTGAATTAAAATAGTAATGAAATTGAAACCTGCACCACAGAGTACCTCCGTCTACAGGACCACTCATTTTACATTACAGTATCTTACATTTTCTCTACAGTATATTTACAACTAAATCTACATAAATATTCCTCAAATCACATTTAAGTGAATGGCAGAGGGTTCATCAAAATGTTATGTTATTTCTCCACCATTCTATTCTCTAATAGAATGTGGGGAAAAAGGAACACCTAAATGTTTCTGTTTTCGAATTAATTTCTATTATTTTATTATGATGATCATGTCTCCCTATGTAGGTGGGTGTTAACAAAACATGTTCTCATTTGGAAGAGAAAGTTGGTGAAAGAAATTTTGCAAATAAATCTCACTGCAATGAATAATGCTTTTCTTTTAATGATCTCCATCCCAACTCGTGCATCATTTCCATGACACTCTCTCCCCCACATAGCAATAATACAAGATGAGCAGCCCTTCTCTGGACTATCTAAAAATCGTTCATCAGTCCTACTTGGTGGGGATTCCACAATGTGAAATAATACTCCAAAATAGGATGCACAAGTGTAGTGTAAACAGTTTTGTTAGTAGAACTGTTGCATCCTCTAAGTGTTCTGCCAACGAAACACAGTGTTTGGTTAATCTTCGCTACTATATTTTCTATGTGTTCTTTCCAAATTAAGTCATTTGTAATTGTAATTCCTATGTATTTAATTGAATTTATGGCCTGTAGATTTGAATGATTTATCATGTAAATGAAGTTTAACAGATTTCTTTTAGTGTTCATATCAATGACTTCATACTTATCGTTATATATGATCAGTTGCCAATTTTTGCACCATGCACATATCTTACCAAAATCATTTTGCACTTGCTTTTATCTTCTGGTGAATTTAGTATGGTAATCAATAAATTAATGCATGACGGTATAATTGCTATTTATTTTATTATTATTTATTTCAAGCTTATTTAGTAACCCTAGTTTATGTTCATTTATGTCTATACTATTAATGTTGCAGTAAAAATAAAATTAATCTCTGCAGATTATGTGTGTGTGTGTGTGTTTTTTTTTTTTTTTTTTTTTTTTTTTTATAAAGTATTTTTATAAGCAAATGAGTCAGGGCCATTATGGAATAGATTTTTCTGGAAAGCAGTATCCAGAGAAAAACATATTAGAACATATTTTTATGGACTGTTTTAAGAGTGAAAGTCAATTACAACACATATCAAATTGTGGTTGATAGCACCACTGCCCAAACACATGAATTCAGTGTTAAAGGGTCATGAGCCATGCCTGTGAAAAGTAAGGTAAAAATAAAATAGCCAGTACCTGCCAATTAAAAGTGTATGTTACAGTAAGAAATGGCAAATTTCTACCAAAATTTTGTCAAAAATATGTAGTACAACCTGCATATTGTGGAAGAACAGAGTATGATTGTGAGACAGAGTTGGCAGATAAAATGAATGATGTGACTTTATCATGTACTGAAACTATATAAAAATTATGAAACATAACACAAAAGTCACAAATTACTTTTTTCAGAACAGACACTGATTTCTATTTTAAGCCAAATGCAAAATAATCATAAGTCAACCACTCCTCTGTATCAGATTGATGAAAGAGCTTTGCCATTGCTATGGGAGTGTAAATTTGGGTGTCTGTTGTGCATGGGAGTGTGTGTACTTTAAAGCTAGTATAAACTGTTCTGTGTTTCTGCCCTTCACACATTGACTTGCTATAGATAAGTGGTTTTCTTTTCATTACTTTACATATTCCTTCATACAGGAGTTTGACAGTTCCTATATCTCTGTACCTCCTCCATGTCTGAACAATATTGCTTTGGTTCATTTTGAGACATCTGGAAACTCCATTGATGAGAGTCCCTCCTGACACAAAATAACAATGGAAAATCAATCAAACTTCAGAATTGACCTTTTAGACATGGCAGAACTGCAGACAACACGAGCTGTTTACTTCCCTCCTGGTGATATGACGAACTGGTCAGCCATCTTACTCACTCCATCACACTGACACTGCTCATGTGTTGTTTACATCTCTGAGTTGGGTGACATACATGGAAATTCTAAGGAACGTTATGCAATTTACACATTCAGTGTCAGTGTTCAGGAGACCTTGGATCCACACTTTATTTATATATGTACTGTTTTGTTCCCTTCAAGGTCTTTTATAGTTTAAGTCATCTTGCCTCCCAACATTGGGGTACTTGTGTATCCTGAGCTTCTCGTGGCATATTGAATATTCAAAAATTTATGGGTATGCAGCTGGACAAGAGTATCAATAAACACTGATATTTCAGCAGGAGTACACTGAGCCATTTTCAATGCACCTGCAGAGATGAACTACTGAGCATAGACATTTATTAACTTGGTTTTCAATGAAAACAGAAAATATGCCACACAACAAATAACTAAGCAACAGTGCCATCACACAACCAAAGATGATAAATGTCAGAAATATAGATCATGAATAGGAGAGATCAACAGGTGTGATGGAATTAAATCTCCTCCCCCCTCTCTCTCCTTAAGAGAAAGAGAGAGAGAGAGAGAGGGGGGGAGGGATTTAATTCTATCATCACCTCTCTCTCCTTAAGAGAGAGAGAGAGAGAGAGAGAGAGAGAGAGTAGAACATAAACGAAAACCCACCTCTATTTATCAGTTTATTCTCTAGATTGATTTAAATTGTTTCCTTAATAATATTCTGCATATCAGATTTGCTAGGTTGTTGTAAACATATGGCACATTTATGTTCAATACACTAGTCCTCCCAGTCCTGGTAGTCTGTCCAATATATACCATGCTACAATTGCATGGTATACTAGAGACACCCACCTTACGCAAACCAAGATCATCCTTTATAGACCCTAACAGTGCCTTCATCTTAGGTGTAGGTTGGAAAAACACATTTCACATTATATTTCCACAAAAGAAGGAAATGTAATAGGTGAATATGGTGAATATGTTGTTCAATCTGTACACTGAGCAAGCTTTGAAGAAATGCAAGGACAGATTTAGAGGGGGAATTAAGGATCAGGGAGAAGAAATATAAACTTTGCTGTTTGCTGATGACATAGTAACTCTGTCAGAGGAAGCAAAGGACCTGGAAGATCAGTTGAATTGAATGGACAGTGTCTTGAAAAAGAGAGTATAATATGAACACTAACAAGAGCAAAGCAAGGACAACGGAATGTAGTGCCAGAATATCAGGCGATGCTGAAGGAATTAGATTAGATAATGAGACAATAAAAGTAGTAGATGAGTTTTGTTAGCTGGGTAGCAAAATAACTTATGATGGCAGAAGTAAAGAACATATAAAATACAGAATTGCTATGGGAAGAAAAGCGTTTCCCAAGAAGAAAACTTTGTTGACATACAATATTCGTTTAAATGGTAGGTAGTCCTTTCTGAAATTATTTGTCTGCAGTGTAGCACTGTATGGGAGTGAAATGTTGATGATAAGAAGTTCAGACAAAAGATGATAGAAGCTTTTGAAATATGGTGTACAGACAAATGATGAAGATTAGATGGGTAGATCACGTACCTAGTGAGGAGGTGCTCTATGGAAGTGGGGAGAAAAGGTGTTTCTGGCATATCCTGACTAAGAGAAGGGGTAGGTTGGTGGGACACATTCTGAGAAATCAGTGAATCATGAACTTAACACTAGAAGGAAGTGTGTGGGATAAAAATTTTAGAGGGAGACCAACAGAGGAATACATTATGCAGATACAAAATGGTGTAGGCTGACATTCTTATTCTTAAACAAAGAAGCTTGCACAGGACATGGTAGCGTGAAGAACTGCATCAAACCAGTCTGTGGACTGAAAACCACATATGATACTAAAGCACTATAGTAACATCCATTGTCAACACATGACTATTGCTCATGCTTAGATTAAGAGGTATGTGATTCACTGTTTCTCACTGCCTCCTCATATCCTTTCTACTCATTATTGTGACTAATAATCAAGCACTGCATTCATTCATTAGCAGATGTTTCCCACAAGACAGGCTGTTCAAGCTTCAGCTGAGATGCACAGCACTCCCTGCTCCACTCACTATGAACATTCAAACAGGACGGCATGACAGCACAAGTCTGCAGCTGGCATCACAGGTTTTTTCGCATGTCTGCTGTGCCTTATATTAGTGTCAAACTCCTGCTCATAACTATTATGACATAGCAAGACGCTACCTCAGGGAAATAGCAAATGAAATGATTATATGGTGTTTTTTTTTTTTTTTTTTTTTTTTTTTTTTTTTTTTTTTTTTTTTTTTTTTTTTTTTTTGCCAGGATACTCTCATCAGGGTTCGACCGTCTACTGCAAGTCTTTTGACTCTTGCCACTTCAGCGACTTGAATATCCAGAATAAAATTTTCACTCTGCAGCGGAGTGTGCGCTGATATGAGACTTCCTGGCAGATTAAAATTGTCTGCCGGAACCGGGACTCAAACCTGGGACCTTTGCCTTTCATGGGCAAGCGCTCTAACTGACTGAGCTATCCCGACAACTTACGATGCCACCTCACAACTTTACTTCTGCCAGTACCTTGCCTCCTACTTTTCTGGTAGACAGGGAAATAGGAAAAATAATTGCATTCATTTATTGGTCTTCTGAAATTTATTTTCTTTACAACACAACATAGGAAATATTAGGCATTACAAGATTCGCAGTGTGAATGTGGATCAATGCCAGATGTAGGGTCAAGGGAGGTACAAACCAGCATATCTGCTACAAGTCGCACTCACAAAGGAGCACCAAATGGTCTTCAAAATAAGGCAACATGTTCTGCATGAGAGGTGGGAGTGCAATTATCATATTCCTGCCCTGGTTGGGAAATATCATAGATCTGGTACTAATTCAGAGGACAGTTGTCATTGTTTCATCCAGAACAAAACATTGTTCCTTGGTTTTTACACTTTTCATTGCATAAAAAACTGCACAGAACAATATGTTGTCCAAATAGGCACACAATTTGTGAGACTTTTCTGCAGATTGTTATATTGCTATTTAATTTATTTATTTATTTGTTATTATTATTATTGTTATTTTTTAATAATGAGTGATACCACCACAAAAAATTGTAATATCTGTCTTTCAGAAGAGTTGAATTTTGCAAATCAATAATTCCAACTGGAATGATGATAGAAAATCATCATATGGAGCTGAGAAAGCAGTGCTGAGCAATTTCATTTTGATTTAAAATTTTTTTTTCAAAATATGTGATGAACTGCTAAATATTCACTTGGGACCAAGAGAGGTGGCGCAGTGATAAGAAACTGCACTAGCATTCGGGAGGATGGTGGTTCAAATCCACCTCCAGCCATTCAGATTTAAGTCTTCTGTGATTTCTTTAAATCACTACCGGCAAATGCCAGGATGGTCACTCCGAAAGGGCATGGTCGACTTTCTTCCCTATCTTTACCCGTAAAATCTGAGCATGAGATGTGTCTCTAATGGCAATGCTGTTGATGGGACATTAAACCCTAATCTTCCTTCCTTCCTCCTCCTCCTCCTTTTCATTTGGTAATCACATAAATTGGCACCTACACACATATTTATAAAAGTCAGATGATTGATGAATGTTAAAATTAATCATCTGCCTCTCAAAAAACATGAAGCTCTCATTTGGTCATATGTGTGTGCTATTAGATGCTTTTGCCCTCAAGTGACAGATTTAAATTTTTCAACTGCATAGAATGTTAGGTCTGAAATCCATTTTTAACATTACAAATGCTAAGTAAAACATCAAGATCTTTTTGCCAACTAAGCCACTGAACTGTACTGTGCTAAGGTCGCTTCCACACCCTTCAGGAATCCTTTCAATTTTCAGTAATTTATGCCATGACGTTGCACAAAATTCATGCTATTCATAGTTTTTAAATTTATTTTTTTAAACAAGAAATGAAACATTGATGCTGTCCCATCCTACAGGATGGAGCTGACTTCACAGGAATTTCATACTATCCACAGATTTACAAACAGACTCAAAGATTCCAAGCCCTATTGCAATGTAACCAATCATTATCATATCCAAAAGTTTCTCAATTAAGTGCAGCTACATATTGAAACTATACACAGTTCTGGCACAGTTAGTTATGAGGGTTGGAACTTAAATAGTGGAAACCATTTACTCACAACCAAAACAGAAGAGTTACATGTTTGCACCTGTTACTGTCATTCAAAGTCATTACAAGCATTGAGTAGAACCTGTTTCCAGTGATGTGGAAGGTGTAGTATACCGTTAGCAGAGCCCGTTCTGTTGATGGTGTGAATGAATGGTCTGGTGCCTGTCAAATCTCTGGAACATTTCTGAAGCAAATGCCAAGAAGTCGTTGCTTCACCTTCAGAATCAAATCAAAGTCACAAGGACTTAAGTCCGGGGAGTATAGTAGATGGTACAGTACTTCCCAGTCGTTTTGACCAAACGGAGCAACCACAGTTTGCATTGTATGCACCCATGCATTGTTGTGGAAAATGATGGATTGGTTGTGAAGAAAGTGTTGCCGTTCTTTCGCATGACTGGTTGCAGGTGACGCTCCAAAAACAAACAGTAATACTGTGCAATGACAGTCTGCTATTGTGGAACATAATGCATTGGGATAACACCCTCACAGATGTACCCGAGAATCATCCAGTGTTACATTACGGCGTAAGAAAGCCTCTCCTTCACATTCATAGTGCTCCAAGTGTGTCTAAGCAGTCTCATAAAGCATCCATTTCTGCATTTCCATCAGTTCATGCAGAACCCATTGTGATGCAATTTTTTGCGTGCCCAGGCGTTCCTTTAGGATGCGAAGCACAGTCGTACGTGCTCAACTGGTTTCAAGTGTGAGCTCACGAATCATATGGCTTCAATCACTATGCAATAATGTGGCAACAGTATGCACTACTTCTTCACAGACACTAGGATGACCTGCCCAATGCATGTCTGCTACAGTTTGGCGACTTTCGTTGAAGGCATTTACCCAACGTGTCACTGTTCTGTACGACAATGCCAATTCCCCACATGCATCTTTAAGACCTTCTTGACACTGTCGTGCTGTACAACCTCTCGCATATTCAATCTTGATCCATCTCCATTGTTCCTGTTTCAAAAACATAGTGACACCATTGCGTTAGACTGCTCGCTCACTAGTGACTGTGTTTTCCTTGATTGTTTGCACCTGGTGATGTGGGATGGATGAGTTGATTTGCCCAGAGGTAAGGTATGTATGTCAACAACTTGTGCTATCAGTGACAATAGTAAATTCCATTGCACTGTGTCTCCACATTTAAGTTCCAACCGTCATATACCCGTGATTTTGTCAAATGCTAGCGAAAATGTAACAAAGCTCAACTATTATCAAGCAAGATTTTATCACACATTCCTCTGAACTACTTATCACTATTACACGTGTGAGCAATTTTGTACAGCACTCAAACTGCTATCTTAGTTGTGTTTCGTTCACTGTCATTCACCTAAAAAGTGTAATTTGATTACAGTACA
The DNA here is from genome assembly GCA_026315105.1 of Locusta migratoria. NCBI lineage: Eukaryota > Metazoa > Arthropoda > Insecta > Orthoptera > Acrididae > Locusta > Locusta migratoria. The sequence goes on from CM048755.1 coordinate 304,927,974, forward strand.
TGGCACATATTTCTATAGCTTCTGTAACCCCAATCCCCCTTTTTCCCCACACATTTCCTGTTAATCAACTCCAAACCTGGCTACTGTGACTCTCTGTAGCTTTGTCTTCTACCTGCTGCAATGCACAACGTGAAGGTGTGTATAATAATGATTTTTGTTATTATACTTAACGACATGCAAGGCATTGTGGGTATCCATCCCTTTCAATAAATTATAATGTGTCTGCCAAGCATGTTCAGAGCTTCCACAACTAACGATACTTGTGGACACGGTTTGTTACGTCATTTGTAACATCCTGTGGCCTGGGCAAAGCGTTCGCTTTTCTCCACCAATGTGTTCATTGTTGTCAGTTTAAGCATATGGTGCTTTTACAGTTCATGCCATTTCACGTGTTGTGTGTGCACTCTGTGTGAAAATAAAGTGTTTTTGACTCTCCTGTGAAGTTCAAAGTGCCCACAGCGAAAGGTCTCTTTCAAGAGACAGATTCAGAAAATATTATCGGGTGCTCAAAGGATCAAGAAAAATCTACGACATAAACAGTTCTTGAACTCACAAAAACGGCACTTTTGAAAAATTTCTTTGACCAACAACTTCAGATAGTGAAAAAGCATGCTTAAAGGACGATGGAATTAACAGTTGTCTCTAATCATCTGGTGCTTTAGATTCAAGTGAGCATGAAGCATTGGACTGCAGACCTTCAGTTACCTCTGATTCAGGTATCCCTAGTAGTAGCAATTGTGAAGTGATCAGCAATTCAGACCCAGGCACTTGACCTAAAATGTTAACATCTTCATTGATAAATGAAAATGTACAGAAAGGCCCTACTAACATTATAAGTTTTGATATACCTTAAATGACAATAGAAGAAAATTTCAAGTCTTTTTTTACACAAGAGCTTTACCAAATAGTATAAAAAGGGATCATATATCTACTCACAACATTTTTTGTTATAGTTGTAAGCTTTTTGAATCTCCTGCAAACAAGTTGTCAATTAATGGACTATGTAATTGGGCTCATTTATGAAATCGGTTTCAAGAGCATGTACAATAATTTAAACACATAAACTGTGCAACTGTACAAAAAATGGATGGAATGTGAGATACATTTGAAACAGAAAAGTGCTATTGATCGAATTGACCTTGAACTACTGGAAAAAGCAAAGGAACACTGGCATCAGGTACCTAGCTCAGCATAACATGGCCTACAGGCAAACCAGCGACAAACTCTTTAGAAAAAAGAAAAAAAAGGGGAGGGGGTAATTTTCTTGGTTTGATAGAAATGATAGGATCTGACCCTATTTGCAGGCACATTTAAGGTGGGTAAAAACTCAAGAAATTCATTACCATTATCTTGGTTGCCAACAAAAAAAAAAATATTTTTCTGTCATACTTGATTATACTCCTAATACAAGCCACAGTGAACAAGTCACATTGATTTTCAGGTTCGTAAATTAATCAGAACACATAGTGACTGTAAAAGAACATTTCCTTGACTTTCTGCACATCACTTCAACAACAGGAGAAGGTTTGACTGAAACCCTTTAGTTGAAACTTGATCAACTAGGTCTTGATATACATGACTGCAGAGGCCAAAGCTATGATAAGTAATAAATATGAATAGTTATAGAAATGGCATTCAAGCTAGAATCTTAAAGTGCAATCCAAGAGCATTTTATATGCCACATAAAAGCCACAGTATTAATCTTGTGTTATCAGATGTGGCAAACTCTTTGTATAAATTAAGAATATATACTATTTTCAGTACATCCACACCAAGCCATCTTGGGAAATCTTATTGAACAGAGTACCAACTTTAACAGTGAAGAAGCTTGCAGATACTCAATGGGATAGAAGGGTGGAGAGTGTCAAAGCTTTACAGTATCAGACAATAGAAGTCAAAGATGCCCTTCTAGTGGTAAGCAACAGTACTGTTGAATCAAAACCAAAGAACAAAGCACACATTCTTGTTGTGAATGAATTAGAAGGCTTCAAGTTTATTGTGGGTTTTGTCTTTCTCTTTGCTGTTAATGCAGCAAGTAAGGCAGTTCAAGCAGAAAAAATTGACATTAAAGTAGCAACTAAATCCCTAAAAGTGTAGTGAAATGTATTGAGAACTTCTGTGAAGGTTTTGTTAATGTGCAGATAACACCAAAAGAGATAGCTTAAAGTTTACTGATTGAATCACAATTTTAAGAAAAGAGAATTGGGGAGAAGGTGAAGCAATTTGATTATGAAGGTGATGACATGGTTTGCAGAACTCAACCACCAGAGGAAAAATACAAAATTGATCTTTTCTCCACTGTTGTTGGCACAGTGCTAAAAAGTTTGAAAGAAAGATTTGGCCACCTAGTTAAATAGT